>OZ007575.1:53150555-53193055 GCA_963931925.1 Onchidella celtica | reverse complement strand
GAAAGATGAACACTGGAAAAAAAAAAAACACCCTCTTAGTTCGAAAGAAGATTTGAATGAATGCATAGAAATTTCCCAGAAAATTCTTTACCACAGCGGGAGCGAGAGAAAGGAGACGTAATAAAAGTTACTGCAAGCATTCAGCATGCTTCTTGAGGGGGTGGGAAAAAGGGTGTGTATGTTGGGGGGGGGGGGGGGGGTGGGGGTGGAGTTACTGCAAACCGGTGACGTGAACCTATCGAGGATTCACAGGTGGAGTGCATGACAGTAATGGGCAGATTTTCCAGAAACGACGGAACAGGATACGGTTTGGGTCGCGTGACAAGACGCCTTAAGGGATTGCAGCACTATTGAGGAATTGTCTAGATGTTCACTTACTGTGTTATTATGCTGTGCGACAAAGAAATCCCGTAAACAACAATGTAGGCAAAGTTCACTTTTATTGTCTTCATTGTATGAACTTAATGTGCTCAATTTTGGGCTGTTTTTTTGTGTTTTTTTTACTTTTAATATTACAAATTGGAACTTTAACAACAAATAAAATGGAAACCAATGTGAAATGCATTTTGACCTACATAATTCACAAATTCTCCACCTTTGGACACAAAAGGCTTCTTTCAAATTCTGCATGTAGATTTCAAATACCGTGGAGGGTGCACCGAAATTTGGATTTATATTTTTTATTGGTTTTGTTTTTCATTCTTTTTTTTTTATTTGGAGTTTGCTTTGTGTCGTTGACTGATCCCCTCCCACCCCCTTTTTTTCACATGCACATGACCCGTGACGTCAACACTTCTTGCCGGCTGATTTAAACCCGAGACACAGGATACCGACAGGGTTGCCAACTTAGCGATTTTATAGCTAGATCTGGATCTTTTTGAAATTTTCTAGCGACATTTTGGAGGGATTTGCGACATATCGCAAATCTGGAGAGTTTCACTGAAATCTAGCGCCAAATCTGGATACTTTTGGGCTTTTTTCATGTCGAGCCTTAATAGTAATAATATATTACACTGGTCAACAAAGTTTGAAAATTTGTCTGCTTCTGAAATGAACTTGTTGACCAGTGTAATCATAACAACAAGGTCACAGAAATTGTAAATAGCAATAAGGATTAACTAATAAAATTTCATTTATTATACGAAAAGGGTCAGGCTTAAAAACCTGGTTTACGACAAAGTTTCATAAAGTTGGTTGTTGCCGGTAGGTTAAAGTTGAAAAAATTGTTTAGTGGCCTATATTTTGTATAATGCATTTTAATTGGCCATCAGTCGGCATGTTCATGAAAATATATGTATTTACATCAAATTACTGCTGTGGGGGGGATATACAAGCGATTAGCAATAACTAGCGACTTTCTATGGGAGTTTTAGCGACATTTTAGCTACTTTTAGGGATGAACCTGGTGACATTTAAAAATCCGGGTTGGCAACCCTGGATACCGAGACGAGTCATTACTGGCCATATTTCGTCCGTCCAATAGAAAAAGCCTTTTGACCAAGCGACCATCTGACTGTGGGTGTCTCTAGAAGTTTTGCATCTACTGGTCTTAAAGTGCATGATGGCTGGTGTGATTCCACTGGCTTTGAAACATATTCTGGTGCTGGCCCATTTATGCATTGAAAAATAAAGCACTAAATCTTGAAATCTATTCTTTCCTTCATGGGTAGCTAGAGGAGTGACTTAAGAATTGGAAGAATAGCGGATGATAGATGCGATCACGTGATTAGTCTGGCTGATCTATTTCGAATTTTCTGACTACGATGTAGTAAATTGTAGAATTTCAAGTAACAATGAGTTGCAATAATCAAGTTTACTGGTAATACAATGCATTAATAAGAATTTCTTTCGTGTTTTCTTTGATCAAACATCTTATCTTTCCTATAGTTCTGAGATGGAAATGAGCAGCTTGGCAGACGTCAGCAACATGAGTTTGCATGGAGAGATCAGAATTAACATAATCACCAAGGTTTCTGACTGCTCTTGAGCTTTCAACTTGGACTCTTGAGTCACCCACATTCAGGAAATCTAATTCAGTACAATTTCTTTTTTGTTTTGTTCCCAAAAAGAATAATCTCTTTTTCGAGTCATTTAATTTTGGAAGTGCATATATCCGTACAACATGTTGTATGGATATGGACAGTGCATATCCGTACAACATGTTTACCAAAAGCGCGTCTGGTGAAGGTTTGCTGAAACAAAACTTGGTATGGTGTTCACGAATTTAAAGTGGCAACACATGGAATAGTCAGATGGACCTGGGGGCGTGAGGGTCTAGTCAGTTTGTATTAATGGGCGGTAGTCAGATTGACTAATCAGCCGAAAAGGGGTAGCCATTGATGATCGACGTACACTCAAGTATATTTTATTAGCGCATATCACGCCATCTCCGAGCAGAAGTCGGATTGTTTTGCTACTAAGCCGATTCATATTTTTAAAAGCTATGCAAATTAACAATGTCAGTAATATAGTATTCCGGTGTGTGTTCTACGTCATCGAATTGTGTGCGTTGTACGGATATAATATGCACTGTCCATATCTGTACAACATGTTGTACGGATATGCGCTTCCTTTAATTTTAGCTTATTGACGCTCATCCACTTCTTAACCCTTTCAGTGTCACAGCCCTGGGACATAGTGGCAAATTATATTACCCAAAAATCACTCCTGAAACTCATGGAAACAAAATTATAATGTCCTCATTCGTATTCGCATAATACTTTATCATGGATCCAACCTACCTCGACTGACCACTACAGCGGTCTCAGCACACATATTTAGGAAAATGCCGGCGACCGCTGTGGAGGTCTGTGACACTGAAATGGCTAATGTCACTAATACAGTGTTCAATATCCCCAACTTTCTCGGATTGAACAGATATTCTGTGGTGGGATGTAAAGCTGGGTGTCGCCAGTGTATACATGATGTTTCACTCCAAGGCACTTGCTGAGATCATTCAACATGGTGGTGTAAAGAGTGAAAAGAAGAGGCCCCAACACACTGTGGCACACCAAACTGAATTTTCATGGGTTCTGATGTCACGGTGCCAGACTGCGACTGTGACAGCGATGATGTCTGGTTGGTTGGCACTTCGATCTGCACACGTTGTCTCCTGTCACTAGGATATGAATCAATTTATTTGAGAGGCATTACATGTATTCAGAAAACAATTTTCTAGCCTAGATTTTAACAATGATTTATCTATGGTGTCGAGTGTGGCACTGAGATCTAACAGATCAAAGCGAGGGTATTCCTCTCGTCAATGTGACATATGATATCATTGTGCACGTGCAGAAGCGCTGTTTCAGTACTGGGCATCTCACAGTCAGCTACTGAAATTTGTGGTTGAGGCCATTTTCTTTGAGATATTGGTGAAACCTGAAGGACACGCTTTTTTAAAAAGTGATTTTAGAGACAAAGTTCAGATTTGCCACAGGCCTATAATTGCTAAATTTATCCGTCTCTAGGTTTGACTTTTTCAGAAGAGGTGTCACTAAGGCTTGTTTGAATTCACTTGGCATCAGCACCCAGCACCCAACTATGGGTGTTAATGCTGGTGCCAGTTCGTTTACACATTCTTTGATTCTCCAAGTTTTAATCATGTCAAAGCAACAGGTTTTGTTTGGAGCTGATGTTATCACGTTCACAATTTCCATTTCATTCGTTTCCAGCATGTCAGTTAAAGAGCTGCTGCGTGTGTTCTCACTCTCAGTGAACTCAGTTGTTACCAGTTCTAAATGCAGGTGATGTCTGATGTTTGTCTTTTTAGCCTTGAAAAACGTTATTACTTGTTCAGCGTGGCCATTTGAAAGGCATGTTGAATGTTAAATGTTTTGGGACTGGTTCTGGTTTGTCACAGTGTTTAGTAAATATCCCCTAAAGTTTTGATTTTAATTTTCACGAGGTTCCAACAGCGGACCGATGATATCAGGAGATATCCGTGTTGAAAATCTTAAGTCTTCATCAATGCATCCTGTAGCTAAAAACCTTAAAGTGACTGTTAAACGTTTGTGAGAGCTAAACGTCTGACTTAGCACCGTGTCTATTTTCCAGTCAAAGGGCTCAATACTCCAAGAAGCTTTAAGTAAATTTTAGGTGCAAGAAAAACCACTCCAAATGCTTTTATATATTTTGAATTGGGAGTTTATCCTCTGAAAAATAACCGACGGGTTAGACTAATGAAATTCTGGGTTAAAATATTGGGCCTAGATGACAACAGTACAGTTAAAAAAGTTTACAGCAAATTATTATCAGCCGTAGAAAACAACACAAGTACAATTAACTGGGCTTCACTGTTAAAGAAAATGCTGGAGAAATCTGGATTTGGATACATCTGGGAAAGCCAAAAGGTTGACCAGACTTCGTTGTTTTTATCTGAATTTGAACAACGTCTACGTGACAATTTTCAACAAACATGTCGCAGTGATATAGAGCATTTAACTGAGAATCGGCTACATAGACATTTAGCTGTTGAATTTTACTCAGAAAATTATTTACATGAAGTAAAGCAGAAGCATTTAAGGATAACAATAGCAAAGATAAGATTGGGCTCTCACAACTTTATGGTGGAGAGGGGAAGGTGGCAGAGGCCTAAACTGGAATGAGTAAAAAGATTGTGTGAGACCTGTAATGAATTGGAGGACGAATCTCACGTGTTACTAACTTGCAAAAAATTCAAAGATATAAGAAAACAGTTTTTTACCGTCTTGGCTACTAGTTAGACCAAGCATGTTTAAGCTTATACATTTTCTGTCGCCGATGCACGATAGAGAACTACATTCGTTTGCACTGTTTTGCCATAATGTTCTAAACGAATACAATAATGTCACTTTGTGACTTCTCCTGGCGAAGTCTGAAAAATGAATTCATCTTTGTGTGAAAAAATAAATTATAGTGATATCTTCAATTGCAGTAAATTCACAACAGATAAAAGGTGAGGAAAGATCGGTTGAGGGGGGGGGGGGGGTAAGGATTGAAAAATGATGACTGTTGCTGGCAATTACAAGTTGTATTTTATAGTTGTATACTATAGTAAGTAAGTGTATAAATGCTGCTGGCAGCAAGGAGCGGAGAGAGTGAATGACCGTGCATTTTGTCTGTTTGTTTGTTTTAATGTTTTCAAAGATTGTTTACATGATCTGTGTATTTTGAATAGGCTTCACCAACTTTTCCAAAATTCCCCAATTCTGTGACCTTAACCTTGCTCTTAAGTAAGACAAACATTGCATTTCGTACTAGTCAGTTGATATGAGTAGTGTGAGCTTTACTCATGGCCAGTTGTTTGCCTCACCTTCTCCACTCACCAATCTATTTGATGGCTGACCTACATTCAACTAGCCGGGTTTTCCCCCAAATCTTGTTTTCTCCTATTGGCCGCCACGGCCTACAATAAACTGAACCTGAACTTGAACTTGAACTTGTCTTCATTCATGCGGAGGACATTATGAAAGTCTGTTGGATATACTCTCAACTCTTGTAACAAATTTGTGTGATTTATATTTAGATCTTTTTAGTTACCAATTTTTGGCCCACAATTATATATCTCTTCTTCCTTCGTTTTTTCATCACAAAATGAACAGAAACAGCAAACAAAACGATTAACTCGTTTCTCCTGGAAGCCGTTTCTGAACTTGATTCGATCCTCTTGATCAAATTCATTATTTTTTAGGTGTATGGCCAGCTTAAAATGATGATTCAGGTGAATGTAAGTTTTCGTTTAAAAACATAAGTGAATGAAACAAAACAATATAACTATTGAACGGTGACAGTCTGGTGAAGCTGAACATTTCATCTCAAAATACCAAGAAAAAACAGATAAGAAAAATATTTAGGCTATTGTAGAAAGACGGTGACGGTATGAAAAGGAAAACACTCTTTGCCTCTGTATAGTTGTCCACAGCTTCCGTTCCGCTCCCCTCCTCATCGCTCTGTCTGTTTCGCAGGTCAGACTTTTTTTACGTACAGACAACTCACATGTTACAGGTCTCTATATTATCTTATGAAAGGATTTAATGGTAAGGCTTCCTGTACATGAAAGTATGCAAGACATTTTTCTTCGTTTGGAACACATTTGGTAATAGTTTAAATTCTCCGTGTTGTGCACGTTCTTTGCAGATAGGGTGTATCCGAAATCGAGGATGATACCTTTCTGCCAGGTAGCCTTCAGACTTTCGCCTGTGAACTCACACTCGGACAAGCACACAATTAAATAATGAAATAAAGACAAGTACATGTATAACTTTGGGTCAGGCCTGAAGGGCCATATAAATGTATTATAATTTCGACTGCATCAAAGGTATGGTAAATTCTAATTATCCAGTCTTAATTCTTATATTAGTGGCGATTGCAATATTAGATATCTCTAATGAAATAAGTTACACACTTTCGCTATCAACAATGTCTATACTGGCATCACAATGTAACCGGAATAGAATTGCCGTAATTCAAATGCAGTAACTCAAATGCAAGTAATATTAAAGCACAGCTCAACTCTGAGAACACTGAGTAACATCTACTAAATTCTTCTAACACACTACTTCTAGTCACAATGGTTATACAAGCAAAGATAAAGTGAGCAAGGAATCCAAATAGCGCTGCATGTACACTGTTGTCCGGTACACAGAGACCTAGAGCTTTCTCTCTCTATCATTAGCCCTCTCGCCAAGTACGATCTTGGTCGCCTATCTACGTTTTCTCCACTCAGGTAGGAGGCCTCACCGAGATCCTTCGTCTCGCAAATGCTCAAAACATGAATCTGAGTCAAAATGGCGCAGGTCATTATTTCATACCTCCAGCTGTTGCTAAAGCCCTATCACTTCATTGGTTGGAGCCCCCCTAGCTACGAAAATGCCAAGTTCAGCTTACTGCTTAACCCTTTCAACATCAAAACAGCATTGTTGTTAATACCTCACTGTTCCTCCAGTGACAGGTTTTTGTTTCATCGTTAAAAGCTTTTAAATACACATCAAAAGCCCAGACTCATAGATTCTAGATTCATAGTCATAATTTAAGATAACTCAGTTATGTAGATCTCAATATAAGTATTATAAGCTGTGGTTGTGAAAGATTTTTGTGGAGCCTGTGTACAATGTGTTTCTGTCAGCTAGTATACAGATTTTTGTGGAACCTGTGTACTATGCCTTTCTGTCAGGTAGCAGACAGATTTTTGCGGAGCCTGTGTACAGTGTCTTTCTGTCCGCTAGTGGTCAGATTTTTGTGGAGCCTGTGTACAATGCCTTTCTGTCAGCTAGCAGACAGATTTTTGTGGAGCCTGTGTATAATGCCATTATGTCACCTAGCGGACAGATTTTTGTGGAGCCTGTGTACACGGTCTTTCCGTCAGATATCGTACAAATTTTTGCGGAGGCTGTGTACACGGTCTTTCCGTCAGATATCGTACAGATTTTTGCAGAGCCTGTGTACAAGATATTTCCGTCAGACATCGTACAGATTTTGTGTACAAGGTGTTTCCGTCAGACATGGTACAGATTTTTGCGGAGGTCCTTCCGTTATCTAGCGCACAGATCTTTTCAGTAGCGGTGAAGAGTGGAGCGGATGCTGTGGACAAGAGCAGTAAGCCTTGCAATGTGAAGAGGTTAATCAAAAACTCTAACTTAACATTTTTACGTGAGAAATACATTGGGATTTTAACGCAACGACTAAAATTATTTGTCGTTTATGACACAGTCAAAGCCCAGTCAGCTTCGCTACGTCAGTCCGATAGGAACGATGTCCCTCCGTTGTACAAAATTGACGTCAATTTTACACGTCGGATATCTGTAGTGTTTCCGACTAGAAGTGTGATATTTCAGCAGAATTCAAGTTACAAAATCACAGAATCCATGGAATCATATTATGCCAATAACCAGTCCAGCAATAAAATGCGTGTGTGCATGTCAGTGTTTGTGTGCCTGTGTGTATTTGGACAAGTTATAAAATGTAAACTTATACTTTGCTTTTCATGTAAAATTAGGTGGACAAGGTGGTCTAGAGGCAATGTGCTCGCCTCTCATGCCAAGGGTCCCGGGTTCAAAACCTGGCCGGTGCAGGCATGTTGGAAGTTTGGGATTTTTCTCTTATTTTCGTGTCCCTGATCCTCTTGACGGGTAGGATCCAGTACCTAGTCTTCTCGGATAAGGACGAAAAAATTCGTAGCGCACGTTAAAGATACCTTGGCAGTTGGAAATCGTAAAGAGTAGACCGAACAGGTCGCTGCCCGGGCAAAATTAAATGAAAATTCATCCCTACCATTCCCCGCCTCCCTCCCTCATTCATGCCCCCCCCCCCCCTAAAAAAAAACAACCGCCGACCGGCACTGCACTGTGGCGACGACGCGCCTGCTCCAGTTGTAACTGGGCTGCAATGGCACAAAGGCAAATTTCCCAAATAGGATTAAAGAAGTATACAAATACAAATACAAAATACATAAAATATTCAAAGAGCTCCCGCTGTTACTTGGGACCTGCCGGGTTTCCCTCGTGACATCACAACCAAAATGGCGTGGCCTTTAAGCAACGCCATGTGAACGAAAAATTTTCATTGCTCGTTTTATTCGCTCATAATGATTTGAGGTCTTTATTTTAGGAGGTTCGCTGCGCTTGGCATTTACACCTCACTTTACTTGTTTTATTATTTCTTGTTCTGGCGGGGGGGGGAGATGATATGGATCAATTTTAATCTATTAATTTCAATTTTGCCCGGGCAGTGGCCTTTCGGCCTGCTCTTTACGATTTCCAACTGCCAAGGTATCTTTAACGTGCGCAACGTGCACACGGGCCCTCCGAATTTTTTCGTCCTTATCCGAGAAGACTAGATACTCGATCCTACCCCCAAATAGGACCAGGGACTTGAAAATATGAGAAAAATCCAATTTCCAAGAACTACTCGATCCTACCCCCCCAATAGGACCAGGGACTTGAAAATATGAGAAAAATCCAATTTCCAAGAACTACTCGATCCTACCCCCGAATAGGACCAGGGACTTGAAAATATGAGAAAAATCCAATTTCCAAGAACTACTCGATCCTACCCCCCAATAGGACCAGGAAAATATGAGAAAAATCCAATTTCCTAGAACTACTCGATCCTACCCCCCAATAGGACCAGGGAGTTGAAAACATGAGAAAAATCCACTTTCCAACATGCCTGCACTGCCCGGGTTTAGAACCCGGGACCCTTGGCATGAGAGGCGAGCACCTTGCCTCTAGACCACCTTGTCCCACTTATTCGCTCATAACATACCTCGACACTTTTTTATCACGTCGAGACTGATATTTTTCACAAAGACTTTATTTGTGTATGTTCATTTTGTAAAAAAAAACAACAACAAGAACGGAAACATTATTTGTGCACTAGGCCTACGTCATCTTTACCCGAACGCCTCACAACTCCCCCAGCGAACGGCAGACAAAGACAGTTGGCTAGCCTACCCTACTCGAAACGCGACAAACATGGAAACTGTAAGGCCGTACCTGTTCGAGCCAGCCAATATTAAAATATCATCATGAGAGCCTGAGGATAAAAATGTCAACAGTGGAGATGACACTGAACCAGTGAATGTGGACATGGACTGGTGAGTTTTAACAAAAGATAAAATTATGGAGACATAGAATGATAGATCTAGATCTAGCCCTACCCCAGAGCTATCATCTCATCTAGACTCGAGTCAAAATCAATTTAGAAATTAGATCTAGACTAGATCTATGATTGTCTTGTTAAACATCATTTATTTACATTGTAACTTCATTACTTGTTTGGTAAATCCAGATTTACTTAGCGTGTTCTGGTTCAGGTTAGTGAAGTGTAAATTTTCTAGAACAGCACATTGTTGTTCGAAGTGCATACTCGTAGTCGTAGACGTCTGCGAATAAGATCACGATCTTTTTCGCAGATGGGGGTTTCTTGGTTTCATGGTGACTAGTATGGAAAAGTTCCTCCAGCCTATCGTGGTCTGCGTGGCGCAATGACTAGTATCAGTGGTTATCAGTCGGAGACTATGGGTTCAATCCCACGTCAGAGCTTTTTTTTTCTTTTAAACCTAGTGCTGCACAATTTATTGGGAATCATTTGTTGTTTGTTTTTTTTTGCTAAGGATTTAGCAAAATTGATGTTATGGGGAAACTGATCATTACTAGATCTAGTAATTAGTATGCTTCAGATGATTTCTTTTATTTCTTCCTGTACATTTTATTTATTCCCTTTCATTGAACGGCACAGTTGCTAATTAGAAATGAAATTATAAATCAAATTTTAAACGTGTAAATGATTTCTTTTAGTCAGTGCGAACTCAAAATTTTCGTCTCTCTGCCGTGACTTAGATCTATCCTGTGGGTAGCGTCTGCAAGCTACCCCTTGCCCTTCCCCGTTGCTTGTTATACTGGTGACTGACCATGTGTTCACTTCTTTTTTCATTTTATTGTTGACGTTCGCCAGAGTGTACTCCGTGACCTTGCCCTCCCTTCCTTGTGAGCAGTTTTTTCCTCGTAAGTATTAGTATGTTCCCGAACGTTCGATAAAGGTGTAGATATAGACGTTTACGCCAAATTTGGCTTTGAATGATGTAACCTAGTGACGTATTGATACGTGGTTGGTTAGTTTGTGCGAGGGCAGAGGTTACGTTTATTTCGGGAACTTTCTATAGAAATACCTATATATATATATATATGGACCCATGTGAGTGATTAGTTGGTGAGTAAGTGATTTTTCTTTCTCGTGTGGCGTAGGATATTTAGTTGTTCGCTGGTGCCTTCCTAGTATTTTATGGTTAAGATACAGTTATTAAACTTTAGTATTATTTAATCGATCGTTGGATCTCGTGTTTATTTATTCTACAGCTGTAATAGTTTCGTTTTCCAAAGGGCTGTAGTTAGATAAACTAACTCCCCCCTACCATAACATGCTACAACAACCTCAGCTGTTACACTGTATTTACTGAAAATATATTTTGTGGGTCTTCTGCTTCAGCTATATGTCATGTTTTATTTCATTACTTTTTTGTTTGCATGGAAGTTTAGTTCATTTTTATCTACTCTGTCTGACTTTCTCTGTGACTTCACACCCGACAGAATTGGCTAATAATTCCTCTAAAATAAAAATAAAAAATCCTAATCACAATTTTATCCTCTGGAGCAAAGGGGGGGGGGGGGGGAAGAGCAGAAAAAAAAGTAAGTAACAACATCAAGAAAATCAGCTCTTGCGGAAATTTGAACCCCCTTTACCAACTCGGCAGGCAAGTTTATTTAGCATGCCAACGGGGAACCTGAGTAAAAGCGTTACTAAGTAGGGTCTCTCTAATGCTACCGAGGACATGATAACCGATTATAAGTATTGCTAAAAAAAAAGACAGCCTTGTGCATCATTACCGCAAGAAACACCATGCGTTACGCCGAATCGAGCCATCTTACTGAGTGAAGAGCCTAATTATTCAACAGAACAAGCCAGAATTGTGATCTAAAGAAACTCTTCCTAAATAAAAATCACAAAACCAAAAATCCATCTGCGCATAAGATTCTGATCTTATTTGCAGTCGTCTGCGAATAAGCATGACCATTGTTGTTCGAGATTGTCTCTTATTTGCCAACAGGAAGGTTTGAGATTAGTAACAGATGTAGATCTAGTGGTACTAATAGATCTTCGTGTATGTGTATTCGAGTAATGTTATATAGATCTATATTAAGTAGACAGTGAAGCATTCTAAGAAGAGTGCTTCTTCTTGGTAGCTTTTATAATCTAGATCTAGATCTAGATCTTATTTGAAGTTTGATCAACTCCATGATACAATTAAAGTGTCTCAGGAATCTGTACAGTGACCAAAATTTAGAATAAAACTAGTTCACTTGTTCAGTCTGCAGCCTCTAAGAAGAAAAATCTAAAAAGTACATCTTTTTTTTTTAATGCATTAGATAACACTAATTTAAAAAAAATTGAAATTTGTAAACCTTTTTATCGATTTAACTCTGTGTGGAGGTATTTCAAATTCGTTAAGAATTAGACAGCACTGATTACTGTATGATTTATTTTAAAAAAAAACATATTTCTTTTCTTTTTAGGTGTACCTGTAAAAATTGTGCAGTGATGCCAACTGCAGCAGAAAATGTTTGCTCAGGATTTTGTGGAAATTCTGGCAAAACTCCAAGAGTATGAAGAACGGCAAAACCTGCGAGAGTCTCCTGATTGCATAACGCAACATCTGGGTTTCGAGCAGAACTGTCTTTCTGTGTATGTGTTGGAGCGAGACTTAGCTCGAACGAGACAAGATGGCGAAGATGAAGAGGAACTAATTCACCAGTATGTAGGAAGTCACACCAAAAATGTTAATAAAATGATTTTTTTCACCTATTTATAACATAGACAAAAGGGCCAGAAATACTGGTCTCCCTGCCAAAATCACATTTTAGCATTACATTCTGTTATTGAATTATTTACTTTATACTCTTATATAGTAGTTTTGAGAGATTCCACGTATTTTGCAAAACAAGAAAATGCCTTATCTTTGTGGCAGGTTAAAACAGGACACTTTGATTTTCTCGCAACTTGCTTTGGTGGAGATTTACAAGCCTTTGTATCACGAAATATTAAGTAGAGGACCGAAGTCACATAAAATATCCACTTACTGAAATTTTTTATGTATTTGTATACTGCTTTCTGATATCATAAGACAACAAGGCAACAATTTTAAATAAAACAGGACAGAGCACCAGCATTTTCACACATTCATGATCGAAGCAATTTAAGTTTCATGTCATCTGATCCCAAATATCCATTACATGTTCTAAATGTTAAACACAGTGTACATCTGGCTGTCTGAATTTCATGTTGTAAATCCCATTAAAAAAACAAAAACAAAAAAAAGCCGCAAAGTCAGTGGGCTTGGAATGGCAGGAACGGATTCAATACTGGTATCAGATTTTTTCGTAGCAGCTGAGGTCCTTACATTACAAATTTAATATTATTTTTTGGAAGGTGATTTTTTGTTTAAAAAATAACATTAAGGAGGTTAACATGGAAGTATTATCGTTCTTTTTTTTCGTCAGAACATATCGTCACATCGCCTATCGGAATTTCGTCACATGGATTTGGCGTGTGGTGGGCAAGAAGAGGCGCATCATTTTACCAGCCTGTGTTGTTACCAAAATCAGGCAGGCATTTCCTGCTGAGAATAGTGAACACTGCGGCTTCAAGTAGATCTATCCCCAACCAGTAAGTTTGCAAAAACTATGTGACAGAATTACTTCTCAAATCTCAGCTTGGTTTTTGTGAACAGTTTTCACTATTCAGTGACTGCAGTAATGCTGGCACACCATTCAGTCCTTTACTCACAGTAATGGTCCCACTTACAGTTTAGATCTAGATCCAAGTCCAAATGACTTTTGTTTATCCACTCATTCCCAAATTTGATTTTTTTTTTTGTACTCAAATTCTCCAAAATAGTTTAAGTATACTTACTGACATTTAAACCTAACTCAATTCTGTATGTAAATGTTGGTCATTCAGACAAGTACACACCGAAAAAAAATTTCATCACTTTCTCTCTCCCTTTTGTCACTTATTTGTGGCAAATAAATTTATAACACACTGTATGAGTGGTAAATGTTCCTTTTAATTACTTTGGGAAATGGGATTGTTGTATAGAAGAAATCTTGTGCTGCAGGCCAAATCTGCTTTGGTATGTTGCTTGCAAAGGTGGTTTTGTCTTGAGGAGGATAAGTGCTCGTGCGAGTTGGTGGCATTTCCCTTTGTCCAAGTGCTGTGGCTGCCCTTTCATAGCTGGGGTAACGCAGCCGGTATTCGACCACCTCTTTCCACAAGTCATTCACATATTCTGAAATACAAATATCAGTTTCAGATGATTTGGGGACAGATAAAATCTCATTTTCATATTAGTAACAGGTTAAAATGGTAACAGGCTACCAATAGACTGTGCTTGTCACAAATCCCAGACTGGGAGATGTAATAATTATAACAGGACAACAATCACGAACGAACACGTATAACACTTAACAGAACAACCCATCAGACTCACACATTTATTAACATAAAGAGAAAGATAACAGTGCAATGACATACATTATATTATTCAAGTTAACTGCCGTCCACGGCCTTCTTCCCTCAAGCACTCTTCCTCGGGTCCACAACCCGGTAGTACGTTTAACGACACTTCGGCTTCAGCCTCTCCCCTCAATGTCCTAATAACACATTAGTATTCCTTTCGCACCGCAGTCTCTCAATAGCTCTCACATGGCCATAGCACGTTAATAGTCAATTCACATTAGTATCTCAATGGCATAATAAGATATCCATATCACATGTAGTACAACTTAATAGCACATTAACAATCATATATACATCCCTGTCTGTGTTCAGACTGCCACGACTCATGTGCTTCTACTGTGCTGCACGACAGCTTCCCTCCACTGGCCTATGCGTAGCCTTCGGCCCTATGCTGGCCTATCCCCTGTGCTCACCGTAGGCGGCGCTTCGGCCCGACCTCGGCACCTATAAAAATAACATTACATTGGTATAACACCATCCCATTTCTATTTACTTCACCCCTCATTACCAACCATGAAGCGTACATACAATAGTCCACCTTTCACTCACCACACATCTTACGGTAACACACCTCCACCGTAGTACACAGTACACACTCTCGCTACGCATCCATGAACCTAACTTCCATCTATCGCTCATGGCGCACATCTCAATACACACATAATCAATGACTTCCACATTTATCACATACTTATTTACATCATGGTCATAGGCGAATATAATACATCAATCATCATAATTATCAATCATCGTTCCACCTACCAGTCATCACTGGAAAAAACACTACACCAGTCTTCCGACTGCTCTCCTCATGTTCGCCCTCTGGGGCTCTCTCTGGCGTCCGTCTTCTCAGGACTCTCTGTGTACAGTGATAGTAGTACAGCGCTTTCGCCTCATGCAGACCCCCCCATTCACAACATGCACGCTTTTCATTCCCCGTGGGCCGTGAGTTTAACTTTACTCTATCCCCTTCTCCTCGTAGCTACTGATCCTCGCTCACCCGCTCGTGACAGTGCTTACCTCCAACCCACATTCTAAATTTTTTTTAACTCATGGAGCTGTCTGCTGTCTGAAAGTAGAGCGAATCAATTATCTTCAGTGCAAGGTTTTCTGAACACAGTAGCTAAGCATTAAAAAAAAAATGCCTACAACAATAATTGCATTCTTTGCTTAACTGTTCTGCATTAGTCTTCACATGCTTGCACAGTGTTCATGCTTGAACACTCTCCTTTAAAGCGTGTTTGTGGTCAAACATATACGTGTTTATTATTACATAATAAAACGTTAAATCCCCAGTGATTATCTGGCATAAACCACTTCCGGTCATCCACGCTCATCTCCTCATGTTCACATCTTGGAAACAGGTCTCCATGTCCCTGTTGAATGTTGCAGACATGTCGCAAGACAGATAGCCAGTTTTGAAGGACCAGCTCCCTGTTCCCATTGCTGCTGCTGGCAACCCAGTAGATATGATTAGAAAGGCTCCTGGCCCATAGTTAGACCATATTGAACTCTTTTTTCTTTTTTGAAAGAGCTTCTAGTTTTTTTCTGAATGCCTGTTTGATTTGCAGAATTAATAAGTTGTTTAAGTACATTTAAATTGCTCTTGGCATATCTTCTTGCACCATGTAATTAGAGATATTATTATTGTCTTGTTCATTCTTATTATCAGTATACATTGCATCGATATCTTAATCAGTTAATTAATGTATTGCGTGTAAATGATACTTTTAGTTTTCATGACTAATAAATGTTATCTTGTTACTGCATCTCATGGCTTCCTCTTGACTGTTTTACAGTGCGCATTTGGACTGCATTGAGTGTTTGCCAATGAAATCAATATATATATTTAACTTCAAGCCCCTGATTTATGGCTGCCAATTTCTTTACTCTTGGGCTTTATCCAATAACTATTTATCTCTTGCAACATGCCATACATCAAACCAGTGTTTTATGTCTGGTCTGGCCTACATAAACTTCTTCACACTGCTATGGAGATCTGTACACAGGTTTGAGATTTTTATTTTCTCCTTCTCCAGTTTTAGTAATCCTCATTGCAGCCCCTCCGACTCCATGGCATATGAATTTGGTGTCCCTGTCACCTTGTAAAGGTGTGAATAAAATTAAAGACAATGAAAAAATATCTCTAGAGATAGATGTATAATAATGACAAAGAAATAACTATGGTCACTTACGTCAATATTTATGATGTCGTCAGATTTGGCTACTTTACCATTTATATCTGGTGGACGGACACAAGACTGAACAGAGCACAGACAGATGTTGTCAGTAAATTACTACAATTACTACAATTTCCCTCCTCACCATTTTATTCAATTCTGTTTAATTTATCAAACCCTGCAAAGTAAAAAGTATAGGTCCTCATTTTGAGATGTCTTCACTTCATGGCTGAAAAATTGAAACTACCAACTTAAACCATCTTCGGCTTACAATTTTAAATGACAAAGATTGTTAGCTTGCACACAGACATTAATTTCTTTTTCATTTATGACAAAGATTAATGCTTACCTTGGCTTCAGCCCCACACACTCTGCAGTATTCTAAAAGTTCCAACAGGTTGCTCTCAAATACAATGTATTTTCGTTCAGTTTTGGGGTCTTGTGTGTAATCTGAATCAATGTTATCATCCTCTGTGTCTCCATCATCCTCACACTCATCCAGTGCAAATTCGTCATTTGCAGCTGCCATGGCTGTCTGGCTTCTAACAAATGAGCTGTAGATTGAAAAATGTCAATACAATTCAATCTTGCGTGAATATTATCCATAAAATGATGCAACACCTACACATACATTTCAGTATTTGAGCTTTTTTATCCGTCAGTGTCTATAACACAAAACAAATCCCTTGCTGTCAGAAAGTGTACAGTATGTGATTACTTTGCATAAGATGACTGCTTCTTTTATGTGGAATATCTTATAGTTATATAGCTAAAAAAAAAAAAAAAGAATTGTCACCATCAATTAACTTCATTAAACAAAAGTCTGCAAATGATTCATTAATTCAGTTCATAATTTTTGTCACATCACAGGCACAATAACAATTGACAGCTGTTTCGTCTGGACTAATCCAACCATATCACAAGAATAATATCTAAAACATTCGTGGGGAGAAAGAACACAAACTCTTCTCTGTTTTGTTTTTCTAACCACTAGATTTGATAGAGAATATTCATTTTAATCTAGGCTTAGAAGCTTCACTAGATTTTCACGTAAATTGATGATCTGCATCTACACTGTCTAGAGCCTGGTTTGTCAAGGACTCACCTCTTTTCTTTCTTTCCTTTCCACATATCGTTTCTTTCGTACAGTTGAAACTTCTGTGCTTGTGGTCTGCTTTGTGCCATAGACAAAACTGTAGGAATGGCACCTGGATTCAGCCTCATCTGGGTAAAGTTGTAGCCATTCGACCGAGCCACCACAGGACTGATCGTGAACTGATCAAGCTCGAAATGCAGTCCGCATAGCACCGCTGCCTCCGCAGAACGGCGGTCTATGGGCTAGTTCTTGCGGCTAACTTTCCGTTCCCATAATTATCTTTCCAAGTTCTTTGGCTTCGGCGAAGTGATGAAAGCTTACTTTTTCCCCGTTTGCTGTCTGTTTGTTTTTCCGATCGGCCACACGGTAACCATTGTTTTCACAGTGCTGCGGTAAGCCTCACGTCACTTCCGTTTACGGGCACCGACGGGGAAAAAAACTTGCTACATGGCATCGGCGAATTGACGACCCGACAATCGAGCTCAATCCTTATTCCATGGGAGCAATCACTCATCCATATACGTTTCAAAGCTCTGGGGTGAACCAACGGGCACTCCCCTTATTACATGTATAATAAGGCAATAGAACATGGTCATGGTACAACGTTCATTTGCACTTTAAACGAACCGTACCTCCTCCCCCACATTTTCCTATTTTCCCTCTCTGTACATGTGTGTCTCTCTCTCTCTTTTCCTTTCTCTCGCTGTCTTCCTCTCTCTCTCTCTCTCTGTATCTCTCTCTCTCTCTCTCTTCCTTTCTCTCTCTCTCTCTCTTCCTTTCTCTCTCCCTCTCTCCTCCTCTCTCTCTGTATCTCTCCGTCTCTCTCTCTGTCTCTCCCTTAATGAGAGTGTGTATTGTGTAGTTTGTGTTGTGTGTTAATGTGTCTGTATGGGTGAAAACACCGAGAGAGAGAGAAAGGGGGAGAGAGAAAAGAGAGAAGACAGGAAGGGAAGGGGAGGGGGGCAAATTACCAGGACAGGTTTTTTTTTCCCCCAGGGGGGGGGGGGGGTGGGGACGCGAGGAGAAATCGCCTTTAGAATTGTGAAACGAGTCTTGGAAACTAGAAAGTTGAAAACTCTTGACGTGTAGGAAATGGTTCCCGAGGGCTGAGTAATTAATAGATAGATAGATGGACAGAGATAGACAGATTGCAGATAGATAGATAGATTGACAGGATGAAAAGTGGGTTGTGATGATAACGATTATCGTCACACCAATCAACCCCCACCCCCTACCCCCTTGCGCAAAAAAGTGACATGTGACATTTTCCATTGGTTCGGTATTTAATAAGTATACACCAGGCATATTTATGTTTTTACTAAGAATTTCGTTCTGTCTGACACCTGGAATGGAATCAAAGACTTGGTGTTGCTTGTGAGATGCAGGTGGTAAAAACAGTTTTAACAATTCAATACTTTATGATACAATGAGTACCATGTTTCCTTGTAAAATTTCAGAAAATTTCTACCAAAACGAATAACGACGTCAAGATCTGACAGTTACATGAAAATACTACATACTAGAAAAGGGATATGACCCTAACAAGGAAGACATGTTTGGCAGCACCAACTTAATGATGGTATCAGCGGGAGAAAATTTAGAATTGCTTAAAGTACTACTAGAAGAGTGCAATGATCCCATGAAACAAGGCGAATATCCCACTACCGTGTTTATGATCGCATCAGATAAAGGAAAATTGGAGGTGGTTGAAATACAACTAGAAAAACGTGTTGACCTTAACACGAAAGACAAGAACAGCAGCACGGCGTTAATGATGGCATCACAAGAAGGAAACTTAGAATTGATTAAAATGCTACTCGAAAAGGGAGCTGACCCTAACATAAAAAACTGTGATGGCATGACCGCGTTAATGGTGGCATCACAGGAAGGAAATTTAGAGGCGGTTAAACTAATACTAGAAAAGGGAGTTGATCCTAACAAGCAAGACGAGTATAGCTGCATAGAGCTAGTGATGGCATTTGAGAGAAAAAATTTGGAGACGGTTAAAATACTACTAGAAAAGGGAGCTGACGCTAACATGGAAAATTGTGAAGGCATGGCGGCGTTAATGATGGCATCACAGGAAGGAAATCTAGAGGTGATTAAAATGTTACTAGAAAACGTGGCTGACCCTACCAAGAAAGACGAGTATGGCTGGAATGAGTTAGTGATGGCATCAGAGAGACGAAATTTGGAGGTGGTTAAAATACTACTAGAAAAGGGAGCTGACCCTAACAAGGAAAATTGTAATGCCATGACCGCGTTGATGATGACATCGCAGAAAGGAAATTTGGAGTTGGTTAAAATACTGCTAGAAAAGGGAGCTCACCCAAATATGCAAAACAAGAATGGCAGCACCGCGTTAATGATGGCAACTGACATAATGAATACAAAGGTTATTAAAATACTACAAGGATGGGGAGCTGACCCTAACAAGCAAAACGACTATGTTTGGACCAAGTTAGTGATGGCATTAAAGGAAGGATATTTGGAGGTTGTTAAAATACTACTAGAAAAGAGAGCTGACCCCAACATGGAAGATAATGATGGCAGGACTGCGTTAATAATGGCATCACAGGAGGGAAATTTGGAGGTGGTTAAAATACTTCTAGAAAAGGGAGCTGACCCTAACAAGCAAGATGGGTCTGGCAGCACAGCGTTAATGATGGCATCACAAGAAGGAAATTTGGAGTTGTTTAAAATACTTCTAGAAAAGGGAGCTGACCCTAACCAGCAAGATGGGTCTGGCAGCACAGCGTTAATGATGGCATCACAAGAAGGAAATTTGGAGTGGTTTAAAATACTTCTAGAAAAGGGAGCTGACCCTAACAAGCAAGATGGGTCTGGCAGCACAGCGTTAATGATGGCATCACAAGAAGGAAATTTGGAGTTGTTTAAAATACTTCTAGAAAAGGGAGCTGACCCTAACAAGCAAGATGGGTCTGGCAGCACAGCGTTAATGATGGCATCACAGCGAGGAAATTTGGAGTTGTTTAAAATACTTCTAGAAAAGGGAGCTGACCCTAACAAGCAAGATGGGTCTGGCAGCACAGCGTTAATGATGGCATCACAGCGAGGAAATTTGGAGTTGTTTAAAATACTTCTAGAAAAGGGAGCTGACCCTAACCAGCAAGATGGGTCTGGCAGCACAGCGTTAATGATGGCATCACAAGAAGGAAATTTGGAGTTGTTTAAAATACTGCTAGAAAAGGGAGCTGACCCTAATACGCAAGACAAATATGGCAGTACCGCTTTAATGGTGGCATCACAAAAAAATAATATGGAGGTGTTTAACATACTACTAGAAAAGGGAGCTGATCTTAATAAGCAAGAGGAGTCGGGCAGCGCAGGGTTAATGATGGCATCACAAGAAAGAAATATGGAGGTGTTTAAAATACTGCTTGAAAAGGGAATTGACCCACACAAGCAAGACGGGTGTGGCAGGACCACGTTTATGGTGGTATCAGAGGGAGGAAATTTGGAGATGGTTAAAATAATGCTAGAAAAGGGAGCTGACCCTAACAAACAAGATGGATCTGGCAGCACAGCGTTAATGATGGCATCACAAGAAGGAAATTTGGAGGTGTTTAAAATACTGCTTGAAAAGGGAGCTGACCCTAACAAGCAGGATAACTATGGGAGGACCGCCTTAATGGTGGCATCAGATAGAGGAAATTTGGAGCAGGTAAAAATATTACTAGAAAATGGACCTGATCTTAACTTGGAAAACAACCACGGCAGCACCGCCTTAATGATGGCATCAGATAGAGGTAATGTGGAGGTAGTTAAAATACTACTGGAAAAGGGAGCTGACCCTAACATGGAAGACAATGATGGCAGCGACGCGCTAATGATAGGATCACGGAAAGGTCGTTTAAAGTTGGTTAAAATACTACTTGAAAAGGGAGCTGACCCTAACAACCAAGACGATTATGGCAGGACCGCCTTAATGATGGCATCACAAAAAAGGAATTTGGAGGTGTTTAAAATACTTCTAGAAAAGGGAGCCGACCCTAACAAGCACGATGGATCTGGCAGAACAGCGTTAATGATGGCATCACTAGAAGGAAATTTGGAGGTGTTTAAAATACTTCAAGAAAAGGGAGCTGACCATAACAAGCAAGACCCGTCTGGCAGAACTGCGTTTATGATGGCATCAGAGGGAGGAAGTTTGGAGGTGGTTAAAATACTAGAAAAGGGGACTGACCTTAACCAACAAGATGAGTCTGGCAGCACAGCGTTAATGATGGCATCACAAGAAGGATATTTGGAGGTGTTTAAAATACTGCTAGAAAATGGAGCTGACCATAACAAGCAAGACGATTGTGGCAGGACCGTCTTAATGATGCCATCAGAGCGAGGAAATTTGGAAGTGGTTAAAATACTTCTAGAAAAGGGAGCTGACCCTGACAAGCAAGATAATTATGCCACGACCGCATTAATGATGGCATCAGATAGAGGAAATTTGGAGGAAGTTAACATACTACTAGAAAATCGAGCTGACCCTAACAAGCAAGACCATTATGGCTTGACCGCGTTAATGATGGCATCAGATAGAGGAAATTTGGAGGAGGTTAAAATACTTCTAGAACATGGACCTGACCTTAACATGGAAAACAATTATGGCAGAACTGTGTTAATGATGGCATCAGATAGAGGAAATTTGGAGGAGGTTAAAATACTTCTAGAACATGGACCTGACCTTAACATGGAAAACAATTATGGCAGAACTGTGTTAATGATGGCATCAGATAGAGGAAATTTGGAGGAGGTTAAAATACTTCTAGAACATGGACCTGACCTTAACATGGAAAACAATTATGGCAGAACTGTGTTAATGATGGCATCAGATAGAGGAAATTTGGAAGAGGTTAAAATACTTCTAGAACATGGACCTGACCTTAACATGGAAAACAATTATGGCAGAACTGTGTTAATGATGGCATCAGATAGAGGAAATTTGGAGGTGGTTAAAATACTTCTAGAACATGGACCTGACCTTAACATGGAAAACAATTATGGCAGAACTGTGTTAATGATGGCATCAGATAGAGGAAATTTGGAGGAGGTTAAAATACTTCTAGAACATGGACCTGACCTTAACATGGAAAACAATTATGGCAGAACTGTGTTAATGATGGCATCAGATAGAGGAAATTTGGAGGTGGTTAAAATACTTCTAGAACATGGACCTGACCTTAACATGGAAAACAATTATGGCAGAACTGTGTTAATGATGGCATCAGATAGAGGAAATTTGGAGGTGGTTAAAATACTTGTAGCGTCCCACTAGTAGGACGATCGATATTTTCTCACCCCCCCGCTTGGCGAGTCTCACTCGGCGACCTTCCTCCCCCCTCTCGCCAGCAAGGCCGGTATTTCTCTTTGATGTGGCTTGTTTGTTTCACTGTAGAAAATCTAGAAGGTCTAAGAAAGAACGGGGGTATCCGAGATTACGCTGGGTCGACCTTGAGTGATGTAATGCTGTGACGTGTCTGTGTACGATTGGGTGGCTCATGTGTGTCCCGAACGATCTAGGTCTGTCTCGTGCTCATGGGGCGGTTAAGCCGCTTCCTGAACGTTCCTGGACAGAATATATATAAGGAGGGCCAGGCGAGTAGGACGGGTGCAAATCGTGGGTGAAAATCGTAAGGTGCAAATCATAGGTGTGTAAATCCAGTTGTAGCAGAAGTGTAGTGCCTTCCCTTATAGGCGTAAGTAACTTGTGGATATCAGCTCGTGTTTACAGTTATTAAAGTTAGTATTAATTGTTCATCGGATCCTGTTATTTATTTCTACAACAGTTCGAGACAGTTTCGTTTTTTAAGGGGTAGACGATCAGTTCATCTGACTCTCCCCATCATAACGTGCTGAAATTTGCATCAACTGTTACAATACTTCTAGAACATGGACCTGACCTTAACATGGAAAACAATTATGGCAGAACTGTGTTAATGATGGCATCAGATAGAGGAAATTTGGAGGTGGTTAAAATACTTCTAGAACATGGACCTGACCTTAACATGGAAAACAATTATGGCAGAACTGTGTTAATGATGGCATCAGATAGAGGAAATTTGGAGGTGGTTAAAATACTTCTAGAACATGGACCTGACCTTAACATGGAAAACAATTATGGCAGAACTGTGTTAATGATGGCATCAGATAGAGGAAATTTGGAGGTGGTTAAAATACTTTTAGAAAAGGGAGTTGACCCTAATATGGAAAATAAAGATGGCGTTACGGCGTTAATGACGGCATCACACAAAGGACATTTGGAGGTGATTAAAATACCACTAGAAAAGGGAGCTGATCCTAACGTGGAAGACAAGTATGGTCGCACCGCGTTAATGATGGCATCAAATAGAGGAAATTTTGAGTTGGTTACAATACCTCTAGAAAAGAGATCTGAAACTCACAAGCAAACCAAGTATATCAGCAACACGATAATGATGGTATCACGTAGAAGAAATTTGGAGGTGTCTAAAATACTGCTGGAAAAAGGGGCTGACCCTAACAAGCAAGACGATTATGGCAGGACCGCCTTAATGATGGCATCACAAAAAAGGAATTTGGAGGTGTTTAAAAAACCGCTAGAAAAGGGAGCAGACCCTAACAAGCAAGGCGAGTACAGCAGGACCGCGTTTATGATGGCATCACAGCGAGGAAATTTGGAGGTGGTTAAAATACTTCTAAAAAAGGGAGCTGACCCTAACAAACAAGATGGATCTGGCAGCACAGCGTTAATGATGGCATCACAAGAAGGAAATTTGGAGGTGTTTAAAATACTGCTAGAAAAGGGAGCTGACCCTAACATGGAAAACGAGTATGGCATAACCGCGTTGATGATGGCATTAGATAGAGAAAATTTGAAGGAGGTTAAAATATTACTAGAAAATGGATCTGACCTTAACATGAAAAACAAGTGTGGCAGCACCGCATTAATGATGGCATCATACCAAGGTAATTTGGAGGTGATTAAATTACTACTAGAAAAGGGAGTTGACCCTAACATGGAAAACAAATATGGCAGGACCGCGTTAATGATGGCATCACCGGCAGGATTTTTGGAGGTGGTAAAAATACTGCTAGAAAAAGGAGGTGACCCTAACATGCACGATAGTGATGGCATTACCGCATTAATGATGGCATCAGATATAGGAAATTTGGACATGGTTAAAATACTGCTAGAAAAGGGAGCTGACCCTAACCAACCAGATCTGTGTCAGATAGATTCACAGTACTGTATGATACATTGCCCAGACCAAGACCTTTCCTTCACTATTGGCCAGTTGGTAGACAGTTGGACTTCCCACAGCAATCAAGTCAAAATGGTTAAGTTAATCGAATGATAATGTTGATTTGTTTGAGTGAAAACATCAATTTCACTCTGTCTTTCAAAATCTGACTGTGTTTATTTCTCATCGTTTCTTGACCTCAACTTTCTTCAGAACATCTGGCGGCCATTCAAAATGAGACACTTGTCGCTGGGCTTGAACCAGAGAAATCGGGAGTTGAACTTGTTTGGGGGGTCAGATATCAATTTTTTTTTTTATTGCGGAAATGGAAAGTTTATCCATTTCTGAACTAGAAAATGTTAATGAAATTAGCAGATTTTAAGTATAAAATGATTAAAATCAGGATTTTCTGAGATAGGTATCTAACTGTTTTGTCTTCAGCCCGATCTTTAATCGCGATTTTCTCGGGATTTCCGCCATTGTTCAGGGCTCACCCCCCACCTCTATAAACTGCAATATCTCAGGCTAAAATTAAGCTAGCTCAAAAATTTTTTCACCACATGAAAGTGCATGAAATAAGCTTTTACATGATACTAATAACTCTATTATGATAAAAAGCGACAAGTGACTCATTTTGACTGGCTGCGCGACAATTATTTTGTTTTGATGTTACGGTCTCTTGGGACATACAGGCCGTGGGACCAAAGCTGTAATCTGTCATTCCGTTATGCATCACCCGAGGAAAATCTGCTTTTTTTGTATGCAAATTCTAATATAAATTTCAGTCACAAATAACCAATGTTGCCACTTCAAATATTCCACATTTTTTAAAAATTTTTTGAGAAAATGATAGTCCATTATGTGATTATGGACAGAATATTTGATTCGTTAACCAAGGTCGTTTTTTTTTTTTTTGTCTGCAACAGCCAAAATGCAGGCGAACTTAAATTGTTAATAGAACAAATCATGGCAGCCGAGGATTGAATCCGGACATGTGCGCTGTAGCCCTGCTGCTCTCTTTTGCTACCCATTAATCATCCTCAATGTTCCCATTTTAGATATTACCGAAAGTTGCGAAAAGTGACATTAAACGATATTCATTATTTCCACTTGTCCATCGGGTATTTCATACCAAGGCATTAGCCAGAGTGCATGTATTAGTCAAACTTTGAAAAACTGGGTAAGCCATTTAAAGTAAATAGATAATAAAAATATTTATATGATCACAATATTTGTATTGATAGAATTTTCTCGAATTAATTCATTGAAAATTCCCGAGTGGCAATTCTTTCAACGGCTGTCTCAGCAATGCAATTCGTCATTAAATAATACATCCCTGATATTTTTCAAACGAGAATGGTTTTGGAGGATCGAAGTGGCCTCTGATAATTTGTGACGTGAGTCGTCGTAAAAAAAAAAAAAATCTTGTCAAGAATGTTCAGACAAAAAACTTTGAAACAAATAATTTTAACCTGTAGAAACCCAAGGTAGGAGGACAGGGAGTTTCCTTGCTTTCAACTTGAATATCCAGTCACATTCGCCACTGAGTTGACCTGTCACCACGATTGCGAGACCTTGGAATGACCGGGTTGTAAATCCAGGCAACTCAGTTTTGAGAAAATCGCTTTTAAAGATTGGTGTTATTGTCATTAATTTGTTTCCTATTTGGCAAAAAACCTTCAATTTTTGTCAGGCTACAGATGGAATGCATCTAGATAAGATTTTTAATTTTCATTGAAATTGAGCAATTTAAACCTTTGATTCGAAAGTAAACAAAGAACACAAACGACTTTGTCATTGTGAAAACACATTACATACTTAGAATGACAGGGTGGTCAGTCCAGCCTGTGTACAAACGATTTTGGTGTTTCAGTCTATTGTGTACTGACTGAGAAAGACAGGGCAGTAAGTCCATATTCTCTACACACTTTAATGTTTTTTGTTTTTTTTTCACACCAGGACTAGAGCAGACTAAATCTTAGTAATGCTCCCGTTCGACACAATCAAACTTCTGACTAACTTGAAAGTGCCATCACTGTACATTCCGGTTATACCGTAGGCTACATTCCGAACCCCATGCGATATTAGGGAAATGACCAAACATTTTGTTCAGAAATCATGATGCATTGTAACTAACTTACTATGGTAGGAAAGACTAGGTGTTTCACAAAAGATTATTCACATTTGCTGTGAGGACCCCCTTCATTTAGAGGCTCTAGGCTTCAGCCTATCTAGCCTAATGGTAAATCCGGCACTGATGTTGCTCTACTCTAGAACTAAAGATATTTAAGCAACGAAGGAGCTGAATGTTTCAGGCGAACACTAGAACTAAACATAAGCAAAGAATGAACTGACGTCTATAAATAATATTAGGTTCTGCCATTAGACCTGTTCCTACATAAAGTTATAATTGTCTTCCCATAACTCAGTGCCTCCAATGTAAAAACTCATATAAACTCATTTTATTGATAACAATACGCTGTGCAGCAAATTACTTGTTTTCTATATATTTTTCTCACAATGAAAGGACATCACCTTTGTTTGTCCAGAACATTCTGCTTTGCTGCTTTGCTGCTTTGCTGCTTTGCTGCTTTGCTGCTTTGCTGCTTTGCTGCTTTGCTGCTTTGCTGCTTTGCGGTATTTGTTTTTTTAACCATTTATTGTTCTTTATCGTATTTTTGAGGTTTTTTTCTTTATTGCTACACTTAACTAAATTATCTTTGTTTATTCAGAACTTTCTACTCTGCATTACTTATCCATGAACCATTTATTTTTCTTTACCGTGCTTTTGCAATTGTTATTAATTTAGAGAGATAAACATTTCAGCTCTCTGTCAATTTGCAACGTCCAGACAGGAATATATTGATTGACAGACATTTCATTTAATGTAATAATTCAGTACGTTTTCCTGAATTACTACTTGAATACATAATGAATGTGCTTACTTTTTTATGTATAGCTTTAAAGTTTACATTATGGTGAAATTACATAACTGTAGATCTCCCGATACCAAAAATAGCGTATGAATAACTACTTGAATATTATGAATGCACTTAATCGTAGTTTTTTTTTTTTTCCTTTCTAGACAATTATTGCTTTAGTGTTTATATAGTAATGAAATTACTTATGATATGTTTCTGTTATGTCATAGACTCAAAGGTAAGGTATGAATTACTGCTTGACTATATAATGAACTCTATGTGTTTTTCGTGTATTGCATCCCGGTTCACAGAATCATGAAATTACATACATACATTTTTGTTATGTCAAAAGTGAAAAAATAGAGACACCGGGTTTAACTCAATTAACAAGGGGGTATAACCCTTCATGGAAAGTTTGAAGACAATTAAACAAATATTATTTGAGTTACCGCCCGTTAGAGGCATAGCATCTCCGTGCGACATCGTGCCAAAGTCCATTAGTTTTTGCTGTTTTTCTCAAAACTACATCATTGTGACAGAGACAAGGTATTCAACTAACCCCCTCAATTACAATAATAACCTCATCAAAGGTGTTACAGAGAGCCAAATTCTTAATTACGACAGCGAAATGCCATTTCAATTTCAGAAAATTAACGCAATAAAATCTATGAAATTAATAATATTAGCAGCCGCATTCTTTTTCTCTATAACTCTGCAATGGATGATTGTACTTTCACTTCAGAATAATGTTGCTGCAGCTGAAGGATCAAAATATTGCCACAGATCAATAAGATTCATTATATTAATGTAATCAAGTTTGTTGTCTTTTTAAATTACGTTCATGCTAGAATTATTCTCACGGCGTCTTTGACCACAGTAACTGAGTTTTTATGTTTACCAACTGAAACCAACCCAAATGTGTATGTTTCATTGTACTTCATTTTAATCATAATAAATTTGTTTTATCACTGAAATGATTTTGCATTTTCTTTTGATGTCCATTTTTAATGGTCAAATTTAAATCTCACATCCACGGTTTTATGTTAAATAATTAGACTTTTATTTTTACTTTATGCCGTTTTGTGCAGAATTTTTATAATAAACGCTATTGTATAATGATGGACTGGTCGGCTTTGTTACTGGATTGTGAGATCTGGCAAGCAAAGACTGGCGTGGTAGCTTTTTTGGCACACTCTTGAAAATTATACTGAGGAGCCCGGAGATGAAATCTTAAATCTGAATAATATGTCGATAGGACTTGTGGATACTATCAGACACATAAAAAAATATTTGGCTGTCTATTTCGTCATTACAAAAAAAAAAAAAATAAGTGTGTGCTACTGTGGCATGATACAATAATCCAGTTTGTTGTTTTTTTAAATGACCGGGTACGTTCATGCTAAAATTATTCTCACGGTATCTTTGACGGCAGTAACTGAGTTTTTTATGTTTACCAATTGAAACCAACCCAAATATGTGTCATTGTACTCCATACAACTTTTTATTTTTTACCCGATTTTAACATTACAATTATCCAGGTGGTCATTTAGTCATAGGACATTCTGTGCCATAATGATCGATAAACAGGTACTCCCGCTGGATGATGTAATCTTCCAGTTGGCTGTTTTTCCCAGAAGTCATAATTTACCGTTGTGATGACAAACGGTTATTCCGTTTGGATGAAAGAAATATCCAGTCGGCCATTCAGTGGGGAGTCATTTTCTAATATGATGATAAACCATGACGATATTGGTGATGACAGGTGATGATGATAAAATTACGACGATGTTGATGAAAAAGCGATGAAATGTAGAGACGCAGACGAGTACGGCGACGACGACTTTGATCTTGCTCTGGATGATGATAAGGAGGAGGAGGATGATGTATAGCCTACATTCCAGAGAAGAAAAGCGATAACAAAACTAAATTTCTCACTGGATATATTTCGGAGTGTACTTCTTAATTGTGGGAAAAACAGTGGGGCTGGGAGGGGGGGGGGGGCGAGAAGGGCCCAGGGTCGGGCGGGGGCAACCGTCTATACTCACACGTATTAGAAAAGGCTGACCCCAGAGTGTAGGAAGGCTGCAGCCATTACACCGCAGACATTATTTTTAATTTCAGTGTATAAGGGCAGGAGATCACGTATAACAGTGAATGGATTGGGGGAGGCGGAGGGGAGAAGGTGGGAGTTTTCCTTCACTACTTAAAATTGTCCTCAAGTACAAGAAAAAGTTTCTTTGGAGAGATCTTTTTACATTGTATGAGTGCGATGTTTGGAAAACTGAATAATCACTTTCAATACAGAAAGGTTTACGGTTGCAGTTTTTGATGACCCAACTATCAGGAGATTGGCAGCAACCCAGGAGAAAACAGGACGTTTTGTCAAAGAACTCTTTTGTAATTTTTGTAAAGTTTTTGAGGCGTCACTTGTGAAATGACTATTCATGTCCCAGAAATGCTATCAACCGATCTCAGCCAGGAGTTCCAGGCCTGAAAGAACATGAACTTATAAATATCACAAAACGCTGATTCATGTGCAAGGATTTGAATAGCTGTAAACGGGTAAAAGTTTAGAGGAACTTTACTTGAGCGCAGTACACAAAACCGATTTCCAACTGTCCGCCCTCCCTCTCTCTCTCTCTCTCTCTCTCTCTCTCTCTCTCCTCCTCTCTTACTTCTGTTATCAGTGGTAAAGACAGTCGCGCTGATGGTCAAGTTTTATCTATAAGTTTATGCATTGTAAATAAAATAACCCTGTCCTACAGACGAGCATTTTTCTGACGTAGTCGCTGCTGAAGAAAGTCAGATCTATATTTAACGTTCACCTCATTAGATTCCATCATTCATATTTGTATACAAGTTGTGCACACAACATGTTCATATCATTTGTTTTGTTTCCATAGCTGCGAATGTTTGTAGAAGTTTCTTTTTACAACTTTACTAAAATATACCCTCAGTTTGTGGCAACTGAATTGAAGCATGGAAATATTGCAGGCGGAGACCAGAGGCCATTTATTCATACAGCTGTAGACTGTTGGCCAATTGCCATAGATTATCAAAATACCAGGTGCCAACCAATTGACAAACAAACACACGAAAGCTAACGCATAACAAATACAACTTGGAACTTTAGATCGTCCGAACAACGTCGCATTGAAAAGGGAAATCTTGAAAAAAAAAAAATAACTCTACTGAGTTTGAAAGGAAATTTGACAGAATGAATGACTGTATTGAAATTTGCCAGAGAATTCTGAGCCACAGAGGGATCGAGGGAAAGGAGACGAAATAAAAGTTATTGCAAAAATTCAATTGCCCGATAAAATCTGAATTGAGATCTCGAATGAATTCTGGCTGCTTCAGAAATCCCCGACAACGCATTGTCTTTATTCTTAGGAAATAGAAGATATTAATATTATCGCAATTAATAAAATAGCAAGGCTCTTCAATAGCGCTCTAAGGGCTGTGTGATTCTTGGCTCCTGCAGTGATTTATAGAACTGCTGTATTTATGTCGTTTGAAATGACAGAGACGTCGCACTCAAATGTCACGCTTATGACTGTCGTGGCCATTTCCATATCCTGTATGTCCGTAAATTACAGACATTAAATGCTAGTGTTGAGAAGAGAGTGCAGACGGCAAAGATAAGATCCCGTAGTATTCCTTACAAGGAACACTTACAATCAATGAAGTCAAAATATGGCAAAGAGAAAAGTTGTATGAAATACAGGAGTTGAGACACTACTTTGTATACATGAAACTCAGTGAGCCCTGACAAAAGTCAGAGGACTGAGAAGAGTGGATGGAACTGGTGACCAGGTCTTCGTGGCGATCCAAACGGTCAGCTGGACTACGGGGAAATACAAGATAGGTGGTAGCTACCTATGTAAGTATCGTCAACCAGCATTTGTAGTGGTATCTACATTTCGTTTGTTTTTGACAGTAGTGATGAAATAGTAGAGAAAATAATAAAATTTGACATGTTTGACAGTGTCTCATTGATACATCAATTAATAGCATTTTCATATTTACTCCCGTACATCCAGCGAGGTCTGTATATACATTCTACAAAATAATAACAATTCTCGGAGGATACCATTGGCTACAGAGGTGGCTGATTGTATCCGCCGGGTTTATGAACTTCGCTCCCATAGCCAATTATAAATTTGTCGAAAAAAAAATAATTTATTTCTACAATTTTTTGGCACCTAATTGTTTCCACAACATGTAAATTAATAACATATTAATCTTAATTTTATGAAATAAAACAAAAAAGTGACTTAGGGTCGATTTGGCTGGTTATATCATAAAAATATATATCATAACCAGTGATTAACTGTGGTGGCTAATTTCTTACCACTTTTTTTTTTTACAATTTACTGTCGTCGAAGAAATAAAATGGAAAAAAGGAATACAACATACATAGACTACTAGCATGCTGCTTGAGGGGTTGGGAAAAGGGATGGGGTGTGTGTGTGTGGGGGGGGGGGGGGAGATACTGCTAACAGATGACTTGAACCTACCGGGTATTCAACGGCGTAGAGAGGAAGGACAGGCTACAGTTGATCAGTGTGCAAGGACTTGGTCATGGAGAGTCAGGGAGGCCGTGTGTCCCAATAATGTTTACCAGAGTTCAGGGACAGAAGGCTTGAGGGAGGGGGGGGGGGTGGCAGATATGCCTATTTCTGGGAAATATTTCCTCCTGTACAAATGTGGCGGTGACGGCAAAGAAGTGTGGATTGAATAACAGTAATGGGCGGATTTTCTAGACACGACGGGAAAGGACACGGTTGGGTGGCGTGTCAAGACTGCCTTGAGGGATTGCAGCACTATTGAGGAATTGTCTAGATGTTCACTTACTGTGTTATTATACTGTGCGACAGAGAAAGGCCGTAAACAACAATGTAGGCAAAGTTCAGTTTTATTGTCATTTCATAGAATGAACTTAATAATTATGTTCAAGTTTTTTTGTTGTTTTTTTTACTTTTAATATTACAAATTTGAACTTAAAAAAAAAAATAAAACGGAACACAATGTGAAATCCATTTTGATGTACATAATTCACAAATTGTCCACCTTTGGAACCAAAAGGCTTCTCCATTAGGCCCCCCTACAATAACCAAAATTCGCATGTTTCAATTACCGCGTAGGGTGCAACCGAAATTTAGATTTTTTGTTCAAACTGGATTTGCCTTTTTATTATTATTAATTTTTTTTTTGAGTTTTCTTTGTGTCGCTAACTGCTCCCCTCCTATCCCTTTTTTTTTTTATTTCACAAGCACATGACCCGTGACGTCATCACTTCTTGCCGGCTGATTTAAACCCGAGACACAGGATACTGAGACGAGTCAACTGGTCATAATTATTCCGTCCGTCCATTTGCGGATGTATCATCGACGTCAACATTGCAAGACTATGTAATATTTATGTAATAACTAATATGCAAGTCCACAAAAATGATGTGCTCAAAGGTGCTGAACTAAATTTTAAGACAGGATTAAAATAAAATCAATTCCGCACGCTCCCACTCACATACTCATGAACACACACTTGATGTAACCTCCCAGACAAAAAAGAAACACCAGTCAGCTTCGATGAAAAACTGTCCTTAAAAAATCCGTTTTGAGCCTGTTTTTAAATGTGACGATGTTTTCCCTTTTCCTGGTGTCAACGCTGAAGTTGTTCCAATCGCGTGTGAATGCGGTTGAGGGTTTAGTGAGGTTCCAACGGCCAACTCCAGCGCAATCGGAAAAGTTGAACTCTAGTTATAATGATAATAAGACTTTTGTTTAAATGCATTCACGGCACAAGTCCTGGTCAAGAACGTGAGCTAGAAACCAATTTAGTGACAACTCCCAATAATGAAACTATTTAAAAATAATCAGTTTTTTCCTTCCCCTGTAAAGTTTTGTTTTTTGACTTAACGTTAAAATCATGAAAGACAAAATCCTGGCTCACACGTATATTCTCCAATTGATTTAGAACATTTCCTTACGACCAATGTTACATTCAAACACCATTCTGAGGAACGATCTGTAAGGAGTTGAACACATTTATTTTTAGTCACCACTCAAGTTTCACATTCATCGCTTGTCAAAGAAATTGTCTAAAGGTTGGAAGTTTCTCTTTCACAGACAGAACCCGGGGGTGAAAATCTCCACTTTGCACGGGACTTGGCAGAATCGCTGCATAGACTGCATTTCAGTATGGTCTTTTCTACATGTGGTCTTTACGATCAGTAGACACGGAACTTTTTGAGACACCGCCAGTCAGATTGTCTCTAACCGAAACGGCTTTTTTTTTTCTATTGGTGGGCCTAAATTGTGGTAGGACATCAGCGGCGACACCAGGAAAAGTGAAAACTTCCTCACATTTAAAAATAGGTTCAAAACTGAATTGTTTAGGACTGTTGTCACTGAAACTGAATGGTGTCGCTTTTTTGTCTCAAAGACTTGGAGATTAGAGTAGATCAAATGTTTGTTAATGTGTGTGTGAGTGGGAGCATGATGAATTGATTTTATGTTAATCTTGTTTTTCATTTTAGTTCAGCGCCTTAGAGCACGTCATTTGTTGTGGATTTGAACGCTAGAGAAGTTAATGATTACATTACATCACATTGTACATATGCGCCAGCTGACTGAATAGCCAGGGTTTGTTTAAAGGTATTCTGAACTGGTTTTCTCGTGCCCTCTACGTGACCTTTACTCGGTATAAAAACATAAAACACATCCAAACATGAACTTTTACAAGTGCAAATAGAGTGAGTGTGTGTGTGTGTGTACGTGTGTGTGTGTGTATACGTGTGTGTGTGTGACTTACGTGTGTGCGGGAGTGTACGTTCGTGTATGTGTGAGAGCGTGTGTGTGTGTGTATGTGTGTATGTATGTGCGTGTGTTGGGATGATTGCTTGTATACATGTGTGTGTGCAAGTGTGCGTGTGAGTGCACTTGTGTGTACGAGTGTGTGTGAATGTGTATATATGTGTGTGTATGTACGTGTTTATGTCAAGGGTACCATCTCGCGTTATAGAAAACTGTGGTGGCCGCCATTGCGACTTTGTTGTTTGTCAGGTGATCACAGTCAAGCATTGAAAAAAGCAATACAGCGATCTGTCGTCTTTCATACACTGAATAGTTTGACTTGCTGTATGATGTTTTTTTTAAAAAAATCTATCTACCTTTGATTGAAACAGCTTTCTTCGATTTTTAAGTGTACAATTAAGGAGTGCAGAACTGTTGTAGAAGCAATCTGCAACCGCAAAGACGAAAGTAGCCACTCTAAGATCATTTTCTTTTGTGAAAGAGCTGGCTAAAAATAGACCACCAAGCGTATTTTGTCGGAGAAAGAAAAAAAACCTCCTCTTGAAAGGGAACTAGGCACAGTCTTACCAAATCTGTCAGAGATATTTCCTATTCATTAAGTTTCACTCAAAAAACCGGTGGTCACTCCAATTGTGCTATATCGAGGAGTTGTCTTAACCAGTGCATTACAATGTGGTAAAAGGAAACTTATCCAGTTGCGTGTACTTCCACTCTGGTTTAGTTCTCTTTTGCCACATTTTTAGGCCAAAACCGGAGCTGGAGGTTGCCAGTTTGGTCAGAAAATTAATGGAAAAATCATGGCAATGTTGCCGTGAGAAGACAAAACATTAAGGCAACCAAATACTCGTTGCTCTAATGATGCAGTTGGAAGAAATCCAATCTGCTGTCATGTCCACTAGAACAAATTCCACCAAGCGAAGAAATGCCAAATATTGTTTGCCTGATTACCTTTGGTTCAGTCGTTATTCAGGTCCTTTCTCCAAGAGGCAGCACAACTTTTTTTTTTTTTTTTTGATCATTCAAAATGTGTCATTATCCTAAATCTTAAATAATAAGGAGGAGGGTTTTCGGTTGCTCGGATGGATATCGTTTTTGACAGAATATCTTGATATCAACATTAAGGACCACCAGAAACGCGGAGCTGGGATCCAAAGAAGATTTGTTCCCACTTCCAGTGTGCATGTCGAGAAACTAAAGAGACTTTCTGAAAAGCTGCGAGAAGATACCCAAGCTTTTCAGACATCCAGCTCAAGAAATTACACAGGCTTACTCTGCCCCCTTTCAGCATTGCAACAGGTCATGACATGGGAATTTCAAACCATTTTGTGAGTCCTATCATTTCTCTATGTGGACAGGAAGGAGCTGACACAAAGATGTGCCTTACGCGCCTTTCATGAAGGTTACAAGAAAAATATCAAGACTGTACACAAAAATGTTGTCATTCTGTCTATTGCCCACTTCGAACAATTTTGGAATTTTTTAAAACTGCTTTTTACAATAGAGAGAATTTCAAATGCAATCCAGTGTACATAATCACCAAACAGTTTCTGCCTGAGTAGTCACCGTCTTTGTTGTTCTTTCACTCTTTCACTGGCCATGACAGCACTTCGTCTTTCATTAGCAAAGACAAGAAAATAGCTTGGGCAGGTTGGAGCTCATATCCTGATACACAAATAGTTCAAAATCTGTCAGACTGACCTGGTGTGGCAGAAGAAAATGTATCATTGGTAGAAAGGTTCTCGGTGCACATGTGTGTACTGCCGACTTTGTAAATTACCATCGAAGAGCACTTATCGCTAGAAAAGGCAGAGTTAGCCAGAGACTGCCTCCAACTTGGAGGGTCTTCACTTAACAAAACCAAATAATTAGCTTTTCAAGTTTGGCCTGTTTGTTTGAAAATCCACAAGGAACGGCCGAAGGGGGTGGTTCAGTGTAAAAGGCCACCATGTCCCGTTTTGGACAGCTGTACCGGCCATGTTAATATTTTGCCAAGAACTATTTAATGGCCTGAGGCTACCGAGAAGGATGCGGAGACTCTTGTAGCTGTAGGAACATTCCACTGCCATACACAGAAGAAAGCTATTGCGAAGAAAAATGTCTCCAAAAACAATAAAGAGGTTAGGCCTTCAGGCTCAAACTGCAGCATGTCATCTCGAAAATAAATAAATAAATATCTTGGGAGAGCGAAATTCGAGAGATTTTCAGAGGAAGAGAATCAATCTCAGACAAATGTTTCGGCCCGTGACTTCCTTGCACCCTATGGGAGGGGGGGGGGGGGGGGACGGGCCACATCGGGTCTTCTGTTGTGCTTGTTTGTTTGTGTTTGTATGTTAAGCGATTCTAGCTGGGCGCCGATCCATACTCATTACTCTTTGGCATTTGAATTGGTGAGAGACAGGGTGCACAGTCAGGAGATCGGCATAGTAATGCAATAGCTTTTATAATTAAAAAAATTTTTTTTTGGGGGGGGGGGGGTGTCATTCTACTCGTTCCATATCCTGCTGAATGTCTTTTCAGCCACCTCTGTCAGTGTGTTCAGTATTGCTGACCTCTTTCAGCCCCTCATGCCCAGCTGCTTTCCGCGTTATATACTGGTACTCCTACATAATCATCTAAAACTCTTGACCAGTGGAACTTTCGATGAGTTTCCGTTTCTGGCTATTTCCTTGGACAAATCGCTGGACTTGGTCAGTTTCAATTTTATGTTCACCAATGCGACTCTTGTATGGAATTGTTAGCTCAATCCTGACCATTCTCTTACTTGCCTCGGAATAGACAGAAGTGTCTGGTAGCAGGCATAGCCGGCCTGACAGTTGTAAGTTTCCATTCGGTTGTGGGTGTGTCAACTGGTATTTTGCAGTTTGCAGCGTCCTGGAATAAGCTGATTACGTTGTCATTTGAATGGGAATGTTCTTTGTCTGAGTCCCTAAATCGTAATAAGTCTGGTTTCTATAATGACCATTGGTCAGTTGGATGGTCACTTCACTTGTTTTAAAGGTCAGTGCATCACGTGTGTCATTAGATTTTACACATCACGATACTAATAAAACATTTCTAGTCTTCCAGAATGTGGTAAATTTTAGTATTTGCCAAAAGTGGTCATTTTGGCCAGAAAATGTGAAAGACAGGGGAATTTCTAATTTTTCGAAAAATCTTAACCGGTACAATGACGCTCCACAGCCCTTTTGTAATGACCATTTAACTTCCCATAAGTGACCCTTAAACTGACCCGTGGTCATTACGACACCAAAGCTGTGTATCATTGATATTTTATTATTTGATATTAAGATTTGAAATGGGCAGTATGTGCTCATATGTCAGTTGTTAGTGACCTTGTATAGGGTAGCGCGACAGCCCTTAGCATTGTTGTGAGAAAAAAAGCGTTTTGATTGGTCAGTTGGCAATTGTGACCAGCGAGCATACCTAGGGTAGGCACCAGGCTGTAGGTTCCAAAAATGAAAACTATGACAAATATTCATTTTTTTTCCCTTCTACTGTAAAGTTTCGATTTTATTTTTAACTAATTCCCAACAGTCAGATTACGATGTCAGGATTAGGGTTAGGGATAACCCTAGATTCTAGACAAGGGTCTAGGGTTATGGATTTGTAGGAATAAAGAAAGCGGTCGGGACGTGAGGAATTCTTCCCAAGGTCTTATCGTGGAATTTTATGATTTTAATGGCCGTACACTTATACAAGTTAAGGTTGTTTTTTTATCGGGGCGGGGGGGGGGGGGCTGGGGGTGAGCAAATTGTATGGAAAGCGTACAGGAGCAGGGGGAGGGGATTGTCGCCAGAATTGAGTGTACGTATTTTATGAATGCTCCATTACTACCACAGCATTATCTTTGCTCCTGGTGAGTGGGCATTGCGTCATATGGGGTGGACGAGATAATACTTAATAGTAGGTCATCAGGACTTTGTTTTTCTTTCTGACAAGTCAAAATACCTTCTTAAAAGACACAACGAATAGCCCAGGTGCTACAGCCGATGCAACCAACAGTCTGTCCTCGTGGATTTGGCTAGCCTTTTCAAAGCCAGTCATGCGTTGTATGCAAATTTGTTGTGCGTCATGAGGTCTATATTTACAAACCTCATGCAATAGCCTGAACAGATCTCAACACGTATTGAAAGTAAGAGTGACTTTGATTGTAAAGCGTAACCATAACACACCCAAAACATTAGGGTGGAACTTCCTGATTCAAAAATTTCTGCCTATGAAGGCCTGAGCATGAGCTGTTTTCAAACAGATAAATCGATCATTCTGGATAAGAATTCAGCCTTTCCTCAATCCACATTTCAGTCAAGATTTGGCATGTTTAGACAGTTCTGTCATAAGTGTGTGTGTGGAACTAAATCAGTGATCTAAATCGTTCTTTAGTAGATTGAAACAATCAATTCATCGACTTCCAAATGAGATGTCTGAAAGTGATGGAGAACCCAATGATGTCTGAAAGTGATGGAGAACCCAATGATGTCTGAAAGTGATGGAGAACCCAATGATGTCTGAAAGTGATGGAGAACCCAATGATGTCTGAAAGTGATGGAGAACCCAATGATGTCTGAAAGTGATGGAGAACCCAATGATGTCTGAAAGTGATGGAGAACCCAATGATGTCTGAAAGTGATGGAGAACCCAATGATGTCTGAAAGTGATGGAGAACCCAATGATGTCTGAAAGTGATGGAGAACCCAATGATGTCTGAAAGTGATGGAGAACCCAATGATGTCTGAAAGTGATGGAGAACCCAATGATGTCTGAAATTGGTGGAGAACCCAATGATGTCTGAAAGTGATGGAGAACCCAATGATGTCTGAAAGTGATGGAGAACCCAATGATGTCTGAAAGTGATGGAGAACCCAATGATGTCTGAAAGTGATGGAGAACCCAATGATGTCTGAAAGTGATGGAGAACCCAATGATGTCTGAAAGTGATGGAGAACCCAATGATGTCTGAAAGTGATGGAGAACCCAATGATGTCTGAAAGTGATGGAGAACCCAATGATGTCTGAAAGTGATGGAGAACCCAATGATGTCTGAAAGTGATGGAGAACCCAATGATGTCTGAAAGTGATGGAGAACCCAATGATGTCTGAAAGTGATGGAGAACCCAATGATGTCTGAAAGTGATGGAGAACCCAATGATGTCTGAAAGTGATGGAGAACCCAATGATGTCTGAAAGTGATGGAGAACCCAATGATGTCTGAAAGTGATGGAGAACCCAATGATGTCTGAAAGTGATGGAGAACCCAATGATGTCTGAAAGTGATGGAGAACCCAATGATGTCTGAAAGTGATGGAGAACCCAATGATGTCTGAAAGTGATGGAGAACCCAATGATGTCTGAAAGTGATGGAGAACCCAATGATGTCTGAAAGTGATGGAGAACCCAATGATGTCTGAAAGTGATGGAGAACCCAATGATGTCTGAAAGTGATGGAGAACCCAATGATGTCTGAAAGTGATGGAGAACCCAATGATGTCTGAAAGTGATGGAGAACCCAATGATGTCTGAAAGTGATGGAGAACCCAATGATGTCTGAAAGTGATGGAGAACCCAATGATGTCTGAAAGTGATGGAGAACCCAATGATGTCTGAAAGTGATGGAGAACCCAATGATGTCTGAAAGTGATGGAGAACCCAATGATGTCTGAAAGTGATGGAGAACCCAATGATGTCTGAAAGTGATGGAGAACCCAATGATGTCTGAAAGTGATGGAGAACCCAATGATGTCTGAAAGTGATGGAGAACCCAATGATGTCTGAAAGTGATGGAGAACCCAATGATGTCTGAAAGTGATGGAGAACCCAATGATGTCTGAAAGTGATGGAGAACCCAATGATGTCTGAAAGTGATGGAGAACCCAATGATGTCTGAAAGTGATGGAGAACCCAATGATGTCTGAAAGTGATGGAGAACCCAATGATGTCTGAAAGTGATGGAGAACCCAATGATGTCTGAAAGTGATGGAGAACCCAATGATGTCTGAAAGTGATGGAGAACCCAATGATGTCTGAAAGTGATGGAGAACCCAATGATGTCTGAAAGTGATGGAGAACCCAATGATGTCTGAAAGTGATGGAGAACCCAATGATGTCTGAAAGTGATGGAGAACCCAATGATGTCTGAAAGTGATGGAGAACCCAATGATGTCTGAAAGTGATGGAGAACCCAATGATGTCTGAAAGTGATGGAGAACCCAATGATGTCTGAAAGTGATGGAGAACCCAATGATGTCTGAAAGTGATGGAGAACCCAATGATGTCTGAAAGTGATGGAGAACCCAATGATGTCTGAAAGTGATGGAGAACCCAATGATGTCTGAAAGTGATGGAGAACCCAATGATGTCTGAAAGTGATGGAGAACCCAATGATGTCTGAAATTGGTGGAGAACCCAATGATGTCTGAAAGTGATGGAGAACCCAATGATGTCTGAAAGTGATGGAGAACCCAATGATGTCTGAAAGTGATGGAGAACCCAATGATGTCTGAAAGTGATGGAGAACCCAATGATGTCTGAAAGTGATGGAGAACCCAATGATGTCTGAAAGTGATGGAGAACCCAATGATGTCTGAAAGTGATGGAGAACCCAATGATGTCTGAAAGTGATGGAGAACCCAATGATGTCTGAAAGTGATGGAGAACCCAATGATGTCTGAAAGTGATGGAGAACCCAATGATGTCTGAAAGTGATGGAGAACCCAATGATGTCTGAAAGTGATGGAGAACCCAATGATGTCTGAAAGTGATGGAGAACCCAATGATGTCTGAAAGTGATGGAGAACCCAATGATGTCTGAAAGTGATGGAGAACCCAATGATGTCTGAAAGTGATGGAGAACCCAATGATGTCTGAAAGTGATGGAGAACCCAATGATGTCTGAAATTGGTGGAGAACCCAATGATGTCTGAAAGTGATGGAGAACCCAATGATGTCTGAAAGTGATGGAGAACCCAATGATGTCTGAAAGTGATGGAGAACCCAATGATGTCTGAAAGTGATGGAGAACCCAATGATGTCTGAAAGTGATGGAGAACCCAATGATGTCTGAAAGTGATGGAGAACCCAATGATGTCTGAAAGTGATGGAGAACCCAATGATGTCTGAAAGTGATGGAGAACCCAATGATGTCTGAAAGTGATGGAGAACCCAATGATGTCTGAAAGTGATGGAGAACCCAATGATGTCTGAAAGTGATGGAGAACCCAATGATGTCTGAAAGTGATGGAGAACCCAATGATGTCTGAAAGTGATGGAGAACCCAATGATGTCTGAAAGTGATGGAGAACCCAATGATGTCTGAAAGTGATGGAGAACCCAATGATGTCTGAAAGTGATGGAGAACCCAATGATGTCTGAAAGTGATGGAGAACCCAATGATGTCTGAAAGTGATGGAGAACCCAATGATGTCTGAAAGTGATGGAGAACCCAATGATGTCTGAAAGTGATGGAGAACCCAATGATGTCTGAAAGTGATGGAGAACCCAATGATGTCTGAAAGTGATGGAGAACCCAATGATGTCTGAAAGTGATGGAGAACCCAATGATGTCTGAAAGTGATGGAGAACCCAATGATGTCTGAAAGTGATGGAGAACCCAATGATGTCTGAAAGTGATGGAGAACCCAATGATGTCTGAAAGTGATGGAGAACCCAATCCTACGATTCCTCGCAAAAACTGACACGTAAGTTCAGGTATGTATCACTTTATTCACTGTTGTTGTTTTTTTTTTAAAGTACCAGCTGGTCCGAAAAGATAAGTCTAGCAAATTCTTTGTACCAAACCTAGCTGTGGATTTAGATCTAAATCACATTAATACCGGCACTTCAAGTTAATGCAAAGACTAATAGAAGACATTGTTATACCACAATTCCTTGTAGAATACACAAATAAGATAAAGTTGATTCTCCACCAGCAATGTGTAAAGAGAGGAAAAAATCAAGATTTCCCATTATTCTTTGGATTTTACTGAACGAAAATGTGTCTCTTTTCATCTGCTAAACATCGTAGGAAAAATAATATTAAGGACTGAATTTTGTCCAACATGGAGGTGTCCATGTAATTCATCGTCAACAATTGTGGCAGTTCACATTTCATAATTATTGGTCACGTAGTCAGGAAGTTTTAGATGCAAACATGTTTGCTCTCTAGTTCCATTATAATATGATTATGCAGGTAACTGTCTGATCAT
>OZ007575.1:52778055-53148055 GCA_963931925.1 Onchidella celtica | reverse complement strand
CAGGTGCTACATAGATAGATAGATAGATAGATAGATAGATAGATGGAAAATGGACTATAATAATAAGAATTATCGTCACATCAATGGAAAATCACCCCCCCCCCCTTTTTCCCCCCGCCCCCAAAAGAAAAAATAAATAAAACAGCCTTCCGATATTTCGCGTTAAGTACAAAATGACATGTGACATTGTCCACTGGTTGCCTATTTAATAATTATATAGCAGGCATGATTGTGTTTTCACTAAGAATTACATTCTGTTTGACATTTGGAATGGAATCAAAGATTTGGTATTGCTTGCGAGATACAAGTGGTAAAACGTTATGACATAACCAGTAACATGTTTCCCTGTAAAATTTCAGAAAATTTCTAACAAAACGAATGATGACACCACGATCTGACGGTTACACATGGTGGGACATTCTGGAACATCTGTAGCCTCAGAATTCTCTCTGCTGGACACATCGTTTGAATGTTGACTCAACTGAGTTCATGTTGCTAAGATGGGACGCCAAAAACATTTAACAGTGACACGTCCTTCTTCAATCTCCCAAAGCTATTTTCTAACAATCTGGATGCTTGGAAATTTATCCCTTGATTTAGTTGAAAGATTGTGTATTTCTGCTGGTGTTTGACAAAATATTTCGTGAATTTGATGACAACAAGGACATCAGATTTCGAGACAGAAGTTTGCATTGTTCAATAATCCCATGATGGCTGTGCATAAACATAATCTCCACTTCTTGTTGAGCTAGAGCAACGACATTTGGTGCAGAGAGTAAACATAAACTGAAGTGCCACTCTGTCAAAATTCATTGAAATTTATGTGAGTTACAGAGCAGCGTAAGCAGAAAACTTACTTTTTCGTAGGGCGTCGTACATAAGATGAAGGCAAAGATGTTCAAGCTAGTAATGAGTTTTCCTCTACAATTATAAAAGTACAGCTGTCATTGGGTAACCAGCAATAAATGATTTGACTGGGTCGTTAAATTCAATAGTCAGAAGCGATATAGAAACAGTTTAACTGTTGGTACTACAAGCTGGAGTTGATGTGGACAATTTTACTGTTTCTACAAGACGTAAAAACGTCCCTACTTTCGACCATCTGTCGAAGACAAATATTCAGTTCTCTGCATATTCCTAGAAAACAGAGCTGATCCACACAGAATAATTGAACAAGGACAAGATTGGGCTTTTAAGGAAAACATAGGAAAACTAGCTAAGAACTATCGGTAAAGACAGTTGATGTCAACTATGGCTTCAGTTCACGGGGAAGGTTTAGAAAATGGAGCTGAAGGAGCAAATCAGGAGGAATATGACGTCAGTGATACTTTCAGGATCTTGCAAGCATGTGAACTTGGACGTGTAGACGATGTTAAAATTTTACTGGAAAGGGGAGTTGACCCTAACATGTATGACTTTATTGGCAGGACAGCGTTAATGATGGCATCAGAGGGAGGACATACTGAGGTCGTTAAACTACTACTAGAAAGGGGAGTTGAATCTAACAAGCAGACTAGGTGTGGTAGGACCGCGTTTATGCTAGCAACAGAGAAAGGACATACTGGGGTCGTTAAACTACTACTAGAAAGGGGAGTTGAAACTAACAAGCAGACTAGGTGTGGTAGGACCGCGTTTATGCTAGCAACAGAGGAAGGACATACTGAGATCGTTAAACTACTACTAGAAAGGGGAGTTGAAACTAACAAGCACACTAAGTGTGGTAGGACAGCGTTAATGATGGCATCAGAGAGAGGAAATATAGAGGTGGTTAAAATACTACTAGAAAAGGGAGCTGACCCTAACAAACAAGACAAGTGTAACATGACCGCGTTAATGATGGCATCAAGTGGAGGACATTTAGAGGTGGTCAAAATACTACTAGAAAAGAGAGCTGACCCTAACAAACAAGACAAGTGTAACATGACCGCGTTAATGATGGCATCAAGTGGAGGACATTTAGAGGTGGTCAAAATACTACTAGAAAAGAGAGCTGACCCTCACAAAAAGGATAAGTTTGGCAGAACAGCGTTAATGAAGGCACCAGAAGGAGGAACTTTGGAGGTGGTTAGAACACTACTAGAAATGGGAGCTGACCCTAACATGAAAGACAATCATGGCAAGTCCGCGTTTTTTCTGGCAGTTGAAGGAGGAAATTTAGAGGTGGTTAAAATACTACTAGACTGGGGAGGTGACCCTAACAAGAAAGATGCGTCTTTCCGGACCGCATTTATGATGGCAGTTGCGGGAGGAAATTTGGAGATAGTTAAAATAGTATTGGAAAAGGGAGTTGACCATAACATGGAAGACAATGATGGCAGGACCGCGTTAATGATGGCATCAAGTGGAGGAAATTATGAGGTGGTTAAAATACTACTAGAAGAAAAGGGAACTGACCCTAACAAGCAAGACAATCATGGCTGGACCGCGTTAATGATGGCATCAAGTGGAGGAAATTTAGAGGTGGTTAAAATATTACTAGAAGGGGGAGCTGACCCTAACAAGCTAGACGAGTATGGCAGGACCGCGTTAATGATGGCATCAAGTGGAGGAAATTTAGAGGTGGTTAAAATACTACTAAAAGAGGGAGCTGACCCTCACAAGCAAGCCAAGTATGGCAGGACAGCATTAATGAGGCCATCAAGTGGAAGAAATTTAGAGGTGGTCAAAATACTACTAGAAAAGGGAAGTTACCCTAACAGGCAAGACAAGTATGGCAGGACAGCGTTAATGATGGCAGTTGCGGGAGGAAATTTAGATTTGTTAAAAAAAGGCCTAATACTAGAAGAGGGACCCGAACCTAACGACAAGTATGACAGAACAGCGTTAAGGAAGACACCAGAAGGAGGAACTTTGGAGGTGGTTAGAACACTACTAGAAATGGGAGCTGACCCTAACATGAAAGACATTTTTGGCCGGTCCGCGTTTTCGATGGCATTTGAAGGAGGAAATATTGAATTGTTTAAAATACTACTAGACTGGGGAGGTGACCCTAACAAGAAAGGTTCGTCTATCCGGACCGCATTTATGATGGCAGTTGAGGAAGGAAATTTGGAGGTGATTAACATAGTACTGGAAAAGGGAGTTGACCCTAACATGGAAGTCAACGATGACAGGGCCGCGTTAATGATGGCATCATTTACAGAAAATTTGGAGGTGGTTAAATTAGTACTGGAAAAGGGAGTTTACCCTAACATGGAAAACAGGAATGGCATTACCCCATTAATGATCGCATCAGTTAGAAACTATATGGAGGTGGTTAAAATACTACTAGAAGCTGGAGCTGACCCTAACATGCAATACAAGAATGGCAGTACCGCGTTAATGATGGCAACTGAGGTAGGAAACACAAAGCTGATTAAAATACTACTAGAAGAGGGAGCTGACCCTAACAAGCAATACAAGAATGGCAGTACTGTGTTAATGATGGCAACTGAGGTAGGAAACACAAAGCTGGTTAAAATATTACTAGGAAGCGGAGCCGATCCTAACACGGAAGACAAGAATGGCAAGACTGCATTAATCATTGCATCAGAGAGAAGAGACGATATTAATGTGGTTAAAATACTTCTAGAATGGGGAGCTGATATTAACAAGCAAGGCATATATGGTCTCACTGCGTTAATGGTGGCATCGCAGAGAGGAAATACAGAGCTGATCAAAATACTACTAGAAAGAGGAGCTGACCCTAATATGCAAAACGTTTATGGCAAGACAGCATTAATAATGCCTTCATTGCTGTATGGTCGTAATGCAGAGATTGTTAGAATACTATTACAAAATGGAGCTGACCCTAACAAACAAGATAATAAAGGTATGACTGCATTGATGTATGCTGATGACCCGGACTGTATCTCAGAGTTACTTGAACATGGAGCTGATCCGGATCTTTTAGACAAAGGAGGACGCTCAGCGATAGTTCACAAGTTAGGATTAAGTTCTGAAAAAGGCGTTGGTGTCTCTCGTAATGTCTCACTCCTAATATCTGTATTGACTGAGAAAGGTGCCAGTCCTATCGTTCCTATTCCTTATAGACAGTCGCTATATCAAAAGTTTATGATGTTTAATATGGAACATCCTGATGGCTATTTTGAACAAATTATATTCCTGGCTGTGAACAATGGGCTGGTAAAGTGCGGGGAAAATGATCCACATGAAAAATCTCCACTGCAAATGGCGTTGGACTGGAGTATTATACAGGCAGTCAAATATTTGTTTGCATGTTGTTACATTACAAATGAAGATCTAAGATTAATTCGTGGTGTCATCGATGGGAATCAAACTCAACTGCCTGTGCTACCAATACGGCCTGACAGATTCAGAGAGGAAAACGATGTGGCAATGGTGAACTTCCTCCATCAGGCTATGAGCCAGCCCTGGCCACTGGTCAAGCTGGCATTAATAGCCGTGTCTTCGGCACTCGGGCCCAGTCCTCAGAGAGAAGAACGTATCAAACAGACAGGACTTCCACCCCCACTTCCGAGTATGCTTTCGTTCCAGACACCTGTAGCAAGACTACCAGTCAGTCAATGGTCCAACATTCCTGTTTGCTTTGATCCAGTACTGTATGAAACATTGCCCAGACCAAGACCTTTCCTTCACTATTGGCCAGTTGGAAGACAGTTGGACTTCCCATGGCAATCAAGTCAAAATGGTTGAGCTAAATGAGTGGTTATGCTGATTTGAGTGAGTGAAAACATCAAGAATATTCTGTCTTTCAAAATCTGATCGTGTTTATTTCTCATCGTTTCTTGCCCTCAAATTCATAACATTTGATATTACGGTCTCTTGGGACACACAGGCCGTGGGAGCAAAGCTGTAACCAGTTATTTGATTACGCAAAACCGAGGGAAAATCTGCTTTTTTTTCGTATATTTCTAATTTAGATTTCAGTCACAAATAACCAATGTTGTCATTTCAAATGTTGCATAATATGTTTGTGAGAAAAGTGTTTTAGTTTTATTAGAAAATGATAGTAAATGATGCAATGATGGACAGAGTATTTGATTCGGTTTGCGTCCTGTCAAGTGTGTCGTAGCCCTTCTGATCCCCCTTGCAACGCATTATCATCCTCAAGGTTCATCTCGCAGATATCACCGAAAGTTGCCAAAAGTGACGTGAAACAATATTCATTATTTCCAATTATCAAGCCAGATCCTGAATATCACGGCATTAGCTAAAATACATGCAGCCAAAATTTGAAAAACATCTGTAAACCGTAAATAGATCATAAAAAAATATATTCCGACGTTCACAATGTTTGTTTTAATAGAATATTGTCGAATTAATTCCACGAAAATTTCCGAGTGGCAACTCTTTCCAGGACTGACTGAGCAAAGCAGATCGTCATTAAGTAATACATCCGAGATATTTTTCCAACGAGAATGGTTTTGGAGGATCTCAGTGGCTTCTGACAAGTTGTAACTGACTCGCTGTAAACATATTGTCATTTCAAATGTGGCACATGTTTTGTGAAATCTGTGTTTTTAATTTTTGTAAGAAAATGATAGTAACTTTTTAATGGTGTGATGATGGACCCAGTATTTGATTTGTTCACAAGTGCAGCATGTAATCAGATAACCTTCCATCCCCCCCCCCCACGCCCCAAAATACCCACCAGAAAGAACAAACAAATCAAACAAACCCAGGATTTTACAAAGGATATACACATTAATTTATGAATGACGAGATTTTATTTTCTCTTATTAAAGGTGATCAAAAGAAACACACCTAAACCATGCATTGATTTTATCCCTGTTATACATAACAAAACTTTATATGGGAAGTTCTACCCTATATATAATTATAATGTTTTTTATTGTCACACTTGATAGAAATTATCTTGTTTGTTCAGAACTTTGTACATTGCATTACTTATTGATGGACAATGTGTGTTTTTTTTTTATCGTGCTTTTGAGTTTTATCATTAATTTAGAGAGATAAACATTCAGTCCTCTGTCAGTTTGCTACGTCCAGTAAGGAAAATATAGACTGACATAGGCCTACATTTCACTTAGTGTTCTAATTCATTTCATGTTTTTCTTGGATTACTACTTGAATACATAATGAATGCGCTACCTTTTATGATGTATTGCTTCCCAGTTTACATAATGGATAAATTACATCACTGTGAGTCTCTGCTATTCCCAAAGTACGTAGGGATTACAGCTTGAATACATAATGAACGCGCTACCTTTTATGATGTATTGCTTCCCAGTTTACATAATGGATAAATTACATCACTGTAAGTCTCTGCTATTCCCAAAGTAGCGTAGGGATTACAGCTTGAATACATAATGAACGCGCTACCTTTTATGATGAAATTACTCATGGTATGTTTCTGTTGAGTCGTTGACTCATAGATATGGTATGAAGTAATGCTTAATTTTAAGATTATAATGAAAATACATGATCGTTTCTGTTCTGTCAAGGGAAGTGTATGAATTATTACCTGCATGCATAATGAACGCATCTTTTATTATTATTCCTGTTTTGTGTGTTGAGAAATTCCAGTACAATTAACACAGTAATGAAATGAGATGTAATACTTTCTATTACTTTTCTTTTTTGCTATAAGTACATGTTTAACCATATAGGCTACTTTAAATCAAATACAATCATTTTTTTCGTAATTTATTTTATGACGTTTTCAAAATAGCAATTTATATAATAATAATTCAAATATATATGTGTACATATTGTTTGACTATGTACTGATACACTGGCGTTAAGAGATTCAAACTGTGAAAAAAAAAAATAACCCAATAATTGAGGCGGTTAGTTCAATACTGTGCCAAAGTCCATTCCATTGAAAAATGGAGACGCTCGATTTATTTCAATTATTAAGGGGATATAAACAATCATGGAAAGTTTAAGACAACTAAACAAATATTATTGGAGTTACCGCCCGTTAGATGCTCTTGTATCTCCGTGCGACATCGTGCCAAAGTCCATTAGTTTTTATCGTCTTTCTCAAAACTACATCATTGTGACATAACTCCGTCAATTATAATGGTAATCTGATCAACAAAGTTACAGAGAACAAAATTCTTAATTACAACAACAGCGAAATGCCATTTGGATTTCAAAACATTAACACGACAAGATCTATGAAATTAATAATGTAAGCAGCACCATTCTTTTTCTCTACAACTCTGTAATGGATTATTTGTACTTTCACTTCAGGATAATGTTGCTGCGGCTGAAGGATAAAAATATTGCCACAGATCAATAAGATTTATTATATATAAATGTAATCAAGTTTGTTGTTTTTTTAAATTACGTTCATGCTAAAATTATTCTGTTGTTTTTTTACCACAGTAATTGAATTTTCATGTTTTACATATGAAAGCAACCCAAATGAGTATGTTTCGTTGTCCTTCATTTTATTCACAATAAATCTCTTTTATCACTGTAATGATTTTGCATTATCTTTTGATGCCCATTTTTAATGATGAAATTTAGATTTCTATGTCCATTGGCTTTTGCTAAATAATTATGCTTTTAATTTTACATTATGCCATGGGTTAGGGGGTCTGCACGGGAGAGGTAGTACCTCTAAAGGGGGGCTTGTCACGCTCCTCCTGGAGTGGCTCAGCCTCTATTGGTCCTCACCGGCACCCAGCTCTCACCTATGGGTCCTAGTAGCTGCTAGCATGCGGCAGCGCCCAACCCCCGGGCAACGGCTTTGACAGGCTGGCTAAACTAGGTGAGAGTAGCCGACGGGTCACAAACCCTCGGTGAGTCGGGGCTTGCCTACCCAAGCATGGGAAGACTGGAACCGGCGGACTCTGCGGAAGAAACCTTCGTGGTTCAACGGAGAGAAAGGCGGCTCCAGCAGATCACTGTGGAGTGCCGAGGGCAGGATGGGGCACAGAGGACATCCTGGTCATCCACTGCATCCGTCTCCGTCTCCAGTCGTCTTGACTTCGTCTTGCCACTGGGTACAGACGGTCTGGGACAAGAGAGTGAGGTCGAAGGTGCGCAACTCCTCCTCACTATAAACAAAATCATCGCGCAAAGTCACTAGTCATCCCCATCCCCCTAAAAGTCCTGTGGCGACAGGCGAGCGACGAAGCGACAGGTGTGGGCACACTGGCAGTCGTAGACGCGGACCTGCACACAGGCGGCCCAGGCCATATGGTCGTTCTTCACCGACTGGTGATCGGCAGCCCCCTGAGCGACTGAGAAGCCCTATTCAGGACAGCACTGCTCATCTCCATAGCATGAGGAAGGGGCTAGAAAAGGTGCCCTAAACATTGCCTGCTCCACACTACCCTGGTCAGCATACCGCGGCTGACGGGGACCCTACTTAAGCGGTCGACAAAAGATGAAAACAAAAACAAGAAACACCCCATTGAAGATTGCCACATGGAACGTACGTACACTTCTGGACAGAGGCGACTCAAACAGACCACAGAGACGCACAGCACTCATTGCAAGTGAACTAGCCAGGTACAACATCGACATCGCTGCCTTAAGTGAGACCAGACTGGCCGAAGAAGGCGAACTATGTGAACAACGCGCAGGCTACACGTTCTTTTGGAGTGGTCGAGGACCGGAGGAGAGACGTGAAGCTGGAGTTGGCTTTGCAGTGAAGACAACCCTCACTGGCAAGCTGGCTGGCTCGCCGAAGGGAGTTAACGATCGCCTGATGACGATGAAACTCCCCTTATATAACGGGAAGAAGTTTACCACCATTATCAGCGCCTACGCGCCCACTATGACTAACCTGGACGAGACCAAGGACAAGTTCTACGAAGACCTGGAGCTCGATTCTTATGAGCAGCCTATCCAGGTAGGCCCGGCCTACATCGGTAGGCCGGGCCTACCTCTGATATTCCGGTATTCATAGACTCAGACTTGACCGTAGGCCGGGCCTAAAGGTGGGCCTAAACGGGATGTATTTAGACCGCCGAATTCGGTGGACTAAATCCTCTAGGCCTGGCCTACACGGAATAATTACCTTGAGTGCCTCCGCTTGACCCATTTTATCACCATCGCGAGTAAGAATTAGGGGGAAACTCAGATGTGTCACTGCCACCTGAAATTGTAAGTGTTTAACTTGAATGAAGACAGAGGCGGACACTTACATTGCTCTCCTATTGCATGACTATGTCCCCACATACATGTATCTCTACCTCCCTCCGCCCTCCCCGCCCCAAAAAAAGTATAATTCCGCAAAGACTTGATAGATTTACTGTAGTCATAGTCAACATTTGTCACATTTTAACCGCTTCACTGCGCTGTTGACGTGCCTGGTACGTCACGTTTTCCAATTCTGTGTGCTAGCTGTGTTATCGTACTAGGTACATCATGCTGAATCTTGACATCTATCATGTTTTGAATAAACAGAGTTGCATCCCCTGATTCCACACTAATTTACGAATGAAATAACCTTCGTTTCCAAGTTTCGATTCCACTTTCCCGTGCTTTGTGATGTGACCACAACAAAATATTCTCAGCACACCATCATTCATACAGTCGCGTCGTGTGTGTTGACTGAACTCAGTGAACTGGGATCACTCGACAGCTCGCTTTTTCTTCACATAGAAGACGTTTTAGTATTACTACAACTACACATAGTTGAGTTAGTATAGGTTAGTGAAATGTAGTAGGCCTGTAGGAGGGTATGCTTCCATATTCTTTACGTTACTAGTTTCAACCTATCAATTATGTTATTATTATTGTAGGGCATAATAATACTAATAATAATAACAATACACATATAACAAAAACCACAAAAGAATTTATTTATCTCCAGAATGTCCATTTCCCTTTCATTGGACATATAGTTTTATATATCTATGTGTTATAGCAAGTGAGATACAGCCTTTACAAAACAAACACAACCAGAAAATAGGCCCGAGCTAAAATTCCTTAGCACACGTTGTGCACTTTCCTTAGCAGTGAAGGGGTTAAGAGAAAAGAGGTGAGGGGGCGGAGGGAGGGGGGGGGGGGTGGGGAGATCAGTGGTTGTGGCGGAAAAGACGTATCTCTGTGTATGTTTACTTTAGAAGCTAATGAAAAAAAATATTATACTCTGGCGTACCAGGAATGCCCTCGGTCAGGTTGGTTTCCCCAATTATCTGTTCCAGGAGGTCCTTGGAGGGGACAGGTGGTGCTGGCTTTCCTCCCCCTGTGCCGGTGTTGTACTTTGGTTTATGCAGAAAGGCCGACTTGAGGTCCTTCCACCTCTTCTTGCATGACTCCACAGTTCTATTCTCACCCCCTACACCGTTGACGCTGTCAGCAATGCGTTTGCAGATTTTTTTTTTTTCTTTTTGGTGGTCACCGCGTTCTGGAGTTCAGAGGCAAGAATTGCATACTCTTTCTGTACCTCTTCTAATAACATCTCCGTCTCTTTGTCCGTCCAATTTTTAGACTTCGGTTTCTTAATTTGCGCATCCATGCTGGAAACTGAGAAACGCACGTGGAGACTCTGAGGGTGGAAGTCGCCTCTTGCGTCGGCGCAAGATACAGCATTCCTAGAATTGGCGAGCATCTGAGAACTGACATTTCGGATTCGGTTTCAAACGCCGTTTAGACCCAGACTTGAAAGTCAGACCTCCAGGCTTGACACATGAATACCAAAAACCCGGCCGCCGTAGGCCGGGCCTTGCAAGGCCGGGCCTACGATATAGACCGGGCCTATATGAGGCTGCTCATAAGAATCGGGCTCCTGATCACAAATACCGTCTTCCGCCTCCCCACCCGAAACAGGACGTCATGGATGCACCCTCGCTCTAAGCATTGGCATCTCATCGACTTTGTCATCGTCAGGAAGAGGGACAGGCAGGACGTAAGAGTCACAAAGGCCATGTGTGGCGCTGAGTGCTGGACAGACCATCGGCTTATTGTCTCCAAACTCAACCTTCGCATCCAGCCTAAGAGACGGCCTCAGGGCACAAAAACACACAAACGCCTGAATGTCAACAAGCTGAAGCGAGGCAACATCAAGCAGAGCTTTATTGGCACCCTGGAAGAACGCCTCGAGTCCACTGTGCTGGACAGCCAAAATGTAGAAGCAGCATGGAACGCACTGCAGGAGACAGTGTACAGCACTGCCATGGAGTGCCTGGGGCCTTCTGCTAGGAAGCACAGAGACTGGTTTGATGAGAACTGCACTGAGATTGAGGAGCTGCTGGAAAGCAAACGTCAAGCCTACAGAGCCCAGATTGAAGATCCCAAATCACAGTCAAAAAAGACATACTGAAGAGCGCACGCAGCACCGTCCAGCTAAAGCTACGGCAGATGCAGGATTCCTGGCTGAGCAACAAAGCTGACGAGATCCAGGGCTTTGCGGACAGGAACGTCACGAAGAACTTCTATAATAGCTTGAAAGAAGTCTATGGTCCCACCACTTCCGGATCTGCTCCACTCCTCAGTGCTGATGGTTTCACCTTAATTACTGACAAAGCCAAGATCCTTGAGAGATGGGCTGAGCACTTTGACAGCGTACTGAACCGCCCTTCCACCATCAATGATGAAGCCATCGACCGACTCCCCCAAGTGCCAGTCAGCGAGTCGCTGGACGCCATCCCAACCTTGGAGGAGACTCAGAAAGCTGTCCAGCTGCTATCCAATGGAAGAGCACCTGGCTCAGACTCTATCCCAGCTGAGGTCTACAAAGAAGGCGGAATGGCGCTGACTGAGAAGCTTCATCAGCTGTTCCAGCTCATCTGGCAGCATGAGGCAGTTCCGCAGAACTTTAAAGACGCTTCTATCATACATCTGTACAAGCGCAAAGGTAATCGTCAAGCATGTGACAACCATCATGGAATATCCCTGCTGTCCGACGCAGCTAAGATTTTGGCCAGAATGCTACTCAACCGCCTCATGGCACACCTCGAGCGAGGTCTTTTACCAGAAAGCCAGTGTGGCTTCCGGAAAGAGCGCGGGACTATTGACATGGTGTTTGCTGCCAGGCAGCTCCAGGAGAAGTGCCAGGAACAGAATACCGACCATTACTCCACCTATGTCGATCTCACCAAGGCCTTCGACACTGTTAGCAGAGATGGCCTTTGGAGAATCATGGCGAAGTACGGATGTCACAGAAAGTTTATCACCATCATTCGGCAACTACATGACGGGATGCTGGCCCGAGTCAAAGACAATGGAGAAACTTCAGAACCATTCACTGTCTCCAACGGAGTCAAGCAAGGCTGTGTCGTTGCCCCCACCCTTTTCAGTCTTATGTTCTCAGCCATGCTGACAGATGCCTTCAGAGACACCACCGTGGGCATTGGCATCAGGTACCGCACAGACGGCTCACTTCTCAACCTCAGGAGGCTTCAGGCAAAGACCAAGGTGAAAACGGACACCATCAACGACTTCTTGTTTGCTGATGACTGCGCTCTCAACGCTGCCTCCGAAGCTGACATGCAACATAACGTTGACAAGTTCTCTGCTGCCTGTGACAACTTTGGCCTCACAATAAACACAAAGAAGACCGAGGTAAAGCACCAACCAGCTCCAGGAAAGCTTTACGTTGAACCAAACATCTTTATCAACGGCCAACGACTTAATGCGGTGGACAAGTTCACATACCTGGGCAGTACACTCTCTCGCACAGTTGTCATTGATGACGAGGTGAATGCCAGACTCGCTAAAGCCAGCGCTGCCTTCGGCAGGCTCCATAAGAACGTCTGGAACAGAAGAGGCATCACTCAGGAGACAAAGCTCAAAGTGTACAAGGCCATAGTCCTCACCACACTACTCTATGGTTGTGAATCATGGACTGTCTACAGACGCCATGCAAAAAAGCTGAACCATTTTCACACCACCAGCCTCAGAAGACTTCTCGGCATAGAATGGCAGGAGAAGATCCCTGACACAGAGGTGCTCACTCGTGCAAACTTGCCCAGCATCTACACCATCTTGATGCAAGCCCAGCTACGCTGGGCAGGCCATGTAGTTCGCATGCCAGACTACCGGCTCCCCAAAAAACTGCTGTACGGCGAACTCCAATACGGCAAGCGCTCCCATGGAGGTCAAAATAAGCGCTTCAAAGACACCCTGAAAGCTTCTCTGAAGGCCTTCAACATCAGCCACGACACATGGGAGGTCACTGCAATGGACAGATCAAAATGGCGTTCAGCTGTCCACAAAGGCGCCAAACTCAGTGAAGCAAACAGAACCGCTGCAGCAGAGAAACGCAGACAGGCCAGGAAATGTGCCAGCAAGCCCCCGACACCCCTCTCCATCCCATGCCTACACTGCGCCAGAAAGTTCCAGGCTCGAATTGGTCTGATTAGCCATCTGCGCACACACAGAACCCAATCCACCTACCCCCCAGGATGACTAGATGGTCCTCGTCGATTCTGACGGACGAACCATGCCATGTTATGCAGAATTTCTATAATAAAGATTTTTGAAACGTGACGGACTGTTCGGTTTTGTTACTGGATTGTGAGATTTGGTAGCCCACTGTTATCGACACTTCACTCACATTTCATTGATTGCACCCTTCCTTATTAATTAATACGGTGAAATAAGCCATCTAAGGCTTTATTCAAATAAATAGTAAAAGTCAAGGGTTCATGTTGAAGATTTTTGTATTTACGTCCCCCCCCCCCCCCTCCACAAAAGCTAAAATCCATGTAGGTTGAAGATTTCTTGCATGCTGCTCTAAACGTCATACATATTGAGGTGTGAGCAACTGGCTGGTTCTGCAAAGAAATGAGTTGTGTCCCTGGGAAAATTTGACTGATGCATCGCCAGAATAACTGTAGATGTTTAATCTTTATTGTAAATACGAATGTGACACACACAAGCAGAAATTGTTTGGTCTGACTGAGGTTTATACTGTGATGATAATAGTTGAACGTTTGTTGTTTGTTTTTTTCTACTTGAGAAGTTGCTGTTTCATACATTATTGTCACCATTATCTACAATAATGTTATCTTGCAACACCCTGTAACAGTAATAAAACACATCAAATCCACTGCCACTGGATAAAATGGGGCGGAGAGTTATCTTATCAGTCCAGTCGAAACGTAGTACATAAGTCAATGGCCGCATGCACATTTAATAACACACCACTATCGTACTGTATGTAAGTCTTGTTCATGATGGTTTGACACTCTAGTCCTCTTCAGCCCAACAAGATAATAAAGGTATGACTGCATTGATGTATGCTGATGACCCGGCCTATATCTCAGAGTTACTTGAACATGGAGCTGATCCGGATCTTTTAGACAAAGAAGGTCGCTCAGCGATAGTTCACAAGTTAGGATTAGGTTCTGACAAAGGGGTTGGTAACTATCATCATGTCTCACTCCTAATAGCTGTATTTACTGAGAAAGGTGTCAGTCCCATCGTTACCATTCCTTATCGACAGTTACTGTATCAAACGTTTAAGATGGTTATGGAACACCCTGATGGTTACTTTGAACAAATTTTATTCTTGGTTGTGAACAATGGGCTGGTAAAGTATGGAGAAGTTAATTTACGTGAAAAATCCCCACTGCAAATAGCGGTGTACAGGGGTAGCATACAGTCAGTCAAATATATGTTGGTCTGTTGTTACATCACAAATGAAGATTTAACGTTTATTCGTTGTGTCATCTCTGAGAATCAAACTCAACTCCCTATGCTACAGATAGAGTCAGACAGTTTCACAGGGGAAAGCGATATGACAGTGGTGAACTTCCTCCATCAGGCTGTAAGCCAGCCCTGGCCACTGGTCAAGCTAGCATTAATAGCCGTGTCTTCGGCACTCGGACCCAGTCCTCAGAGAGAAGAACGTATCAAACAGACAGGACTCCCACCCTTACTTCAGCGTATGCTTTCATTCCAGACACCTGTAGCACGACTGCCAGTCAGTCAATGGTCCAACATTCCTGTCTGCTTTGATCCAGTACTGTATGAACCATTGCCCAGACCAAGACCTTTCCTTCACTATTGGCCAGTGGGAAGACAGTTGGACTTCCCATTTCAATCAAGTCAAAATGGTTAAATTAATCGAATGATAATGTTGATTTGTATGGGTGAAAACATCAACATCATCCTGTCTTTCAAAATCTTACTGTGTCTTGTTCTCACTGTTTTTTGGCCTTAACTTTCTTCAGAACATTAAAAATTTGATGTTACCGTCCCTGGTGACACACAGGCCGCGGGACCAAAACTGTAACCTGTCATTCCACTATGCATCACCGAGGGAAAATCTGCCATTTTATACGCAAGTTCTAATTTAGATTTCAGTCACAAATAACCAATATTGTCAGTTCAAATATTGCACAGTTTTGTTTTAATTTTATGAGAAAATGATAATAAATGATTTTATTCGTTCACAAAGGACGGTTTTTGTATGCAACCGCCAAAAGTAGGCGAACTTTAATAGTTAGGAGGACGAATCATGGCAGCCGAGGTTTGAGTCCGGTCATTATTTTGCTCTGCAGCTGTGCTGCTCTCCATTGCAACGCGTTATTCATTCTCAATGTTCAATGTTCAGATATTACGGAAAGTTGCGAAAAGTGACATGAAACAATATTTATTAGTTCCAAATGTCAATCAGATACTGAATACCAAGGCATTAGCCAGAATACATGTATTAGTCAAACTTTGAAAATGTAGATTCGCCATTTAAAGTAAATAGGTAATAAAAATATATTTATATGTTCATAATATTTGTATTGATAGAATTTTCTCGAATTAATTCATCGAAAATTTCCCAGTGGCAAAGCTTTCTACAACTGTCTGAGCAAAGCAGATCGTCATTAAATAATACATCCGAGATATTTTTCTAACGAGAATGGTTTTGGAGGATCCCAGTGGCCTCTGATAAGTTGTAACTGAATGGCCGTGAAAAACATTTTTCCTGACCAAAACGTTTAAACAAAACAACATTGAAACAAATAATTTTAACTTGTAGAAACCCAAGGTAGGAGGACAGGGAGTTTCCTCGCTATAAAATTGAATATTCAATCACATTCGTCATTGAGGTGACCTGTCACCCACGATTGCGAGACCTTGGAATGACAGGGTTGTAAGTCCAGGCAATTGAGTTTTGAGAAAATCACATGTGTACAAACAACTTTGGTGATTCAGTCTGTTGTGTACAGATTGAGAAAGACAGGGCAGTAAGACCAAATTCTCAACACACTTTAATGTTTTTTGTTGTTTTTTTCATTCCAAGGCTAGAGCAGACTAAATCTTGCATAGGTAATGCTCTCGTTCGACACAATCAAACTTCTGACTAACTTGAACGTGCCATCACTGCACTTTCAGGTTATACCGTACATTCCAAACCCCATGCGATACATGTACTATGAAAATTACCGAACATTTTGTTCAGAATTCATGGTACATTGTAACTTACTATGATAGAAAAGAGTACGTGTTTCACAAAAGATCATGCACACAATGTTTCATTGTACTCCATTTTATTCATAATAAATTTGTTTCATCACTGTAATGATTTTGCATTGTCTTTTTATGTCCATTTTTAATGGTCAAATTTAGATCTCACATCCACTGTTTTATGCTAAATAATTACTTTTATTTTTACTTTATGCCATTTTGTGCAGAATTTTTATAATAAATTTAATGCTATTGTATTATGATACTGGATTGTGAGATCTGGCAAGCAAAGACTGCGTAGTAGCTTTTTGGCACACCCCAGAATTTTTTTTTTTTTCACATACGAAAGGTTCTGTTTAGCATACATTATCTCTTATAATTATCACCTTTATCAACAATAGTTATCCTGCAACACCATGTGACAATCATGAAACGCATCAAATCTACTGTCACTGGAGAAAATGTGTAGGGGTAATATCTTATCCCTCAGCGGTAAGAAAACAGACGGATTATTATCTTTTTTCCTGAACGATAAGAAAAGCGATGTAGTTTTATTTGATCTGACACCGGTTTGAGAGAGCCTGTTAGTGACCACGCTACCACAGTAAAATCAATTGCACTATCATACATGAAATACAGGGCATTAGACAAAGCAATGACTGTGTTGCTAGTGCTAGAGTTTAAAACACATTAAGTGCAGGAAAGAGTGGTCGTGTAATAGCCTATGGCATATTTGAAGAAGCGATGTCTGAATTTTTAACGTTTCTCCTGTAGCAATTCATGATTTGGTAACAATATTCAATGCATCGAAAAGCACTAGAGATCCCCTCTAGCCTCGACATGGCAGGCCACCCGATTTAAAAACCCGGTCTCACCCCTTTTAGTTCTCGCATACTTTGGTCCCATTTCCTGACGTTCAACAGCCTCGACCTGCCCAAACATTGTACGTAAATCGAGGTGACCTAGACGTAAATGCATGCACAGTGTAATAACACACCTGTTTCACATTATGTGTAAGCCTAGACGTGGCTGCTTGATACTACTGTACTCCTCTTCAACTCAAGCATTAACCAGTCAATATCTTTAAGGGATCAGCCATCCATTAAGGACGTAGGCTGGATTTTGCTAATTCCCCCCCCCCGTCCCCCACCTCCCACCCCCCAATACTTCCCAAGTTCGATTTTTAAATGCTCGATCGCACCAACCTCTCCCTCCAGCAGCATTTTATGGGAAGGTACGGCTATTGGAATGGTGAATGTACATGATTGTACGTTTGTACAAGGTAACAGGGAGAGGAGGGGAGGGGGGCGGGTTAAGGCCAAATTTATTAAAACTAACAGGAGGAGAGAAATGATATATGTGTTTGTGTTGAGGGGGGGGGGGGGTCGACTGTCAGAAATCGCCAAACTTCAGGGTACCCACTTACAGGTGGTCCGGTACAGCCACAGCACACCCTTGCTCGTGGTGAGAGGGCATTACGTCATGTAAACTGGAAGAGATAATACAAGTAGGCCACTAGAACTTTTTGTTGTTTTGTTGTTGTTTTTTTTCTCTTCTGACAGGTCAAAACTCAGAATATCTTTTTGAAAGACACATCGAAGAGCTGAGCATTAGGTGCTACAGTTGACACAACCAACGATTTCCATCCTAATTCATTTGACTAGCTTTTTAAAACCTGTCATGCATTTTATTCAATTCAGTAGTACTAGTAGGTCTTGGGTCCATAGAACATCATGGAGTAGGCCGGTGAGTCTCAACGTGTAAGATATTGGCCGCGGGGGCAGGGAGGCGACTTTGATTTCTGTTGATTTTTTTTTTTAATCTGTTTTCTTATGAATAACCAAAACGCCTGCACTCATTGATAAGGTTTTGGAAAACTTCTTGTGAAATGTAGCTGTTGGGTTTGGGTAGGGATTTTGGGGAGGGGCGATGGCAGGATATTTGGAGCTTGGGTGGGGGAGGAGGGGGGGAGGGTCCTGAAGATGATTTTCTAAACACTTCCATCATTTTAATCATCACTATGGGAGTCAGCATGTTCAAATTAGGGTTAGGGGAAAACAATAGTAAAAAAAAAAAAAAAAAAGACTTTCATAATATGGTTGTCATGGAAACGGCAGCCATCTTGAATTTAACAGCTCTAATTTTGCCAATTTTAAAATCTTCTCTTCTCCCTCAAAAACTGTCCGATTTGTTTGCAATTTTCTCTAAAACATCCTGACATAGCAGCCCTTTCATGAAATAAAAGATGTTTTTTAAATATCTGGTTCTAGATTTATTTATAAAAATTTATGAAATATACATATAAGGATAATTCGTTTTTCTACCAATATTGGCCCCTAAACAGCTCATTTCAAGAAAACTAAGAAAGATTTTCCAAATATCTCCTTATTAGTCGTATTGCATACCTATAGACATGATGTGTGCCAAAGCGTTTTTTGATGGGTCCATAAATAAGAAAGGATGAAAAATCAAGTTTTGAGAAAAATATGTCTGAAAGTTGTAATAGCTGAAAATTGAGTGAACATTAGGGAACATCTCAAAACATACCAGTCTGATAAGCGAGACCATCTTCCTAGCTTCTTTCTGCAGTCACTCATTCTCTTGGGCTTGGTGGCATTGTGTTCCTCTCCTCTTTTTTTATCTTCTGTGCCTTCTGGGCGCTTTTCAAGAGGCATTTCTCTTGTCTGGTCAATCCATGCTTCCTCTTGGAGGTAGAATGGCCACTTGATGCTGGAACAATATCAGGCCCACTGTTGTACTCGGCTGCTGCTATTAGCACAGAAAATTCCAGACTTTTGAGTGCGTGGAGATTCTTTTCACTACATTTGACCACACAGAATGGTGAAAACTTTCACTTGGATTCCGTGTGGTCTTCAGTCGACATCTCATCAGAAGGTCGTCTGACGTCAGCCTGTTGTAGATCTGTGCGAGATGGACACATTGTTCTAAAAGGGTTGTAATTGAGAGGTGTATGAACTCATTTCTTGTGGCCAGTGGCATACAAGTGCTCCCCGGTGCTTTTCTTATAGACGCATCAAGACTCTCTTCCAGGAAGACAATACTGGTGCCGGGGAAAGTTATCTGTCTAGCAGTCATGAAATACAATCGCTAGTATTGCCTTCTTAATCTCCTCTTGGTTGGTGTTCCCTTGTATGACTCTTGAGTAATAAATATGGAGTATCCCAAGGGCTTCAGCTGTTAGATGGCCATGTCCACTAAAGTTGTGTAAATCATATAGTACTCGTTCCAAGTAGGTTCATCTAATTAGTTTATCACTTATAGATATGTTTCACTTACCTCTGTGATCTCAGTTTGTTCTCCTTTTGCTTGTCTAGCTTTCTGTAGATGGTTTTTCTTCTTCAGCATAGTTGAGTTAGTCAAAATTCACAGGCAAATAGTGAGTTATTTGGCATACAAAGTAAATAAAACAAAGCCGACTCTTGACAAACAGCCGGGAAGCAGCAAGGTCACGGGCACATGACGTTTGCCAGCCAATGGCAATTGCAAACAGGATGAGTCTCCGCGAGAGCCGATGGCACGTCCAGTAAATGTTACTATGTCAGAACTATACCGGCCTAAGTAGGTCGCGTGGTCAGCTATTCAAGCTTGCAGGGTTAGACTGTTTGGCATGCTATAATGCAGTCTTGGTAGAATCAAACATAGTGGTCCTTCTTATGAAGTATGAAGGAGAGCAGAAGCAAGTATCAGTACCGGCGTTTTGTAATATAATGGGGTTTAAAGGGTGTAATTCTGGGGCAAAAACTGTGTATTTCTCCATATTTGTAACCTTTTTCTGACTCTCCCCCCCCCCCCCCCCCACCTTCAATAAACATTTTTTTTTTTTCAGACAAATAATGTCGAATGAAGTAAAATCTCGGTGGAGACATGTGTAGAAATGGTTGCTGCTGCAGGATAGAGCAAAAACAGAAAGTCGATAAGTTTGACGAAAATTTGGATTTCATGACAAGCTTTAGAACCACTGCTCCAGCTTAAACAGGATCTCAACACAGCATTGAAAGTTAGACTTACATAAATAGGACAGCTTAAATTTAACCTTATAACTTCCTGATTCTAAGTACTCTTTCGAAGCCGATCTGTGCTGTTTTTAAACAGACAATTCGATTGTTTTGGATAATTATGAATTGTGCCTTTTCCTTAGGTCTTTATCTCAGTCGACAATTGACATGATAAGACCGGAGTTGTCATAAGTGTGTGTGAGGTAATAAATCAGAAACTTGGATGGTTCTACAGTAGAGTGATGCAATTAACTGGGTGAACTTCCAAAGTGAGATGTCTGAAAGTGATTGAGCCATAATCCTACAATTCCTTACAACAACAGACAAGTAAATTCAGGTATGTATAGCTATGGCCATTGTTTAAATAAACAAAATATACTACCAGCTGATCAGAGCAAGATCAATTTTGCAAATTCTTTGAACCAAACCCAGCTAGTAGCTGTAGATTTAGATCGAAATCTCAAAATAACTTGGATTTGAAGCAAAGACTAATAGAACTTATTATTGTTACGTCACAATTCCTTGACCAAATATAAAAACCACCAAAAAAAATCTGCGGGACCGCAGCAAAGGCCTGAAGCAAAGTAAAAAATGCTTATGGCAAATAGAAAAAAAATTCAACTCTTTCTATTTGTTCAAGTTTGACCCCAGTATACAGAGTACACAAATGTGATGGAGCTGACTTTCGACCAGCAATGTGTAAAGAGAGACAAAGAATGAAATTTCCCATCATCCTTTCGATTTTACCAGACGAAAATACATCTCTGCCAAAAAGATCGGAAATAAATAATATCAAAGACTGAATTCTGTGCAAAATGCGCAGTCATGTCTTCGTAATTTATCGTCAAAACTTGTGGCAGTACCAGACATATGTTGTTATTACACTAGACTGCGCTTGGAGGCCCTTGCAATATGGCCGATCACTGCCGTTGCGAGGTGTGAAGGCGTACCCAATAAAAGGTCATTGCGTATATTAGGCAGAATTATGGTAATATGATAAGCTGAATATTAATGAACAGAAATATATCAACGACCACCAAAATCAGAGTCTTGAAAACATATGTGTGGTCAATGCTTTTATACAGATGTAAATGTTGGACAATGAAGAAAGAAAAAGAGAGGAATCTAGAAGCAGCAGATATGTGGTTTATTAGAAGAATATTGAGAATATCATGGATGGAGAAAAAATCCAATGAAGCAGTATTGAGGGACTCTAATCTGAAAAGATCATTAATTAAAAAAATAAAACCGAGGTAACTGAAATTTCTAGGACACGTCTGCCGCCTCAGGAGCCTCGAACATCTAACAGTCACAGGGAAGCTCGAGGGTAGGAAAAGTAGGGGTAGACAGAGAAAAACATTCACTGAAAGTCTGAATTCATGGACCACTAACAAACGTCACAACAACAACTAGTTCTTGAGGTTAGCTGATGACAGATCCGAGTGGAAAGCCTGGGAACTTGTGGCCTCTGAACCAAATGAAAAAATGTTAGAGATTAGATCAAATTTTATTTTATTGTTCTTTGTTGTTGTTTTTTTTCTTCACTTTATTTATTTTTTTTGTTTTTTGGATCCCAACAGCAATGCAAGCGTTAATGAGAAAGCACAAAAAGAATGAAAATATGGCTATTATAGCTCTGATTATACATTCTTCAATGATGACATGATGAGCCTGATGAAGAATGCGATGAGGATATATATATAATATATGAAAGAGAGGATTATAATTTTAACAATTATCGCCACACCAACGGAAAACCAACTCCCCCTTCCCCGCAAAAAAAAAAAAAGCAAACGCTATGAAGTGTTAAGTACAAAATGGCATGTGACATTTTCCATTCATTGGCTATTTAATAATTATATATCAACCATAATTGTGTTTTTAACTAAGAATTACATTCTGTTTAACACCTGGAAAGGAATCAAAGACTTGGCGTCGCTTATGAGATGCCGGTGGGAAGAGAATGTTTCACCAATTCAATACTTTATGACATAATCAGTAACATGTTTCCTTGTAAAATTTCAGTAAATTTCTAACAAAACGAATGATGACGTCAAGATCTGACAGTTACATGATGGGACATTCTGGAGCATCTGCAGCCTCAGAATACTCTCTACTGGACACATCGTTTGTCTGTTGACATCACTGGGTTCATGTTGCTAGGATGGGACACCCAAAACATTGAGAATCTTCAACATCCACACGGCCTTCTTGTATCTCACTAAGCTATTTTCTAACAGTTTGAATACTTGGGGATTTATCTCTTAATTTAGTTGAAAGATTACTGTGTTTTTCTGCTGATGTTTGGCACAAAATATTTCCTGAAATTGATGACTACAAAGACATCAGATTTCGAAACAGAAGTTTGCATTGTGTAATAATCCAATGATGGCTGTGCATAAACATGATCTCTACTTCTTGTCATGCTAGAGCAATGAAATTTGATGCAGAGGGTAAACTTAAACGGAAGTGCCACTCTGTCAAAATTCATTGAAATTTATGTGAGTTACAGAGCAGCGTAAGCAGAAAACTTACTGTTGCGACAGGTCTCGTACATAAGATGAAGGGAAACATGTTAATGCTAGTAATGTATTTCCCCCTACAATTATAAATGTACAACTGTCATTAGGTAACCAGCAATAAATGATTTGACTGGGTCGTTGAAAGCAATAGACGGAAGCGATATAGAAACAGTTTAACTGTTGGCACTATAAGCTGGAGTTGACGTGGACAATTTCACTGTATCTACAAGACGTGAAAGCGTCCCTACTTTCGACCATCTGTCAAAGACAAATATTCAGTTCTCTGCGTATTCCTAGAAAAGAGAGCTGATCCACACAGAATAATTGAACAAGGACAAGATTGGGCTTTTAAGGAAAACATAGGAAAACGAGCTAAGAACCGTCGGTAAAGTCAGTTGATGTCAACTATGGCTTCAGTTCAAGGGGAAGGTTTAGAAAATGGAGCTGATAGAGTAAATCAGAAGGGATATGACGTCCACGATACTTTCAGGTTCTTGATAACATGTAGACGTGGACGTGTGGACGATGTTAAAACATTACTGGAAAGGGGAGTTGACCCTAACACGTATGACTCTATTCGCAGGACAGCGTTAATGATGGCATCAGACGGAGGACATGCTGAGGTCGTTAAACTACTACTAGAAAGGGGAGTTGAAACTAACACGAAGACTAAGTATGGCAGCACCGCGTTAATGATGGCAGCAGAGAGGGGAAATTTGGAGGTGGTTAAAATACTACTGGAAAAGGGAGCTGACCCTAACATGTATGACTCTATTCGCAGGACAGCGTTAATGATGGCATCAGACGGAGGACATGCTGAGGTCGTTAAACTACTACTAGAAAGGGGAGTTGAAACTAACACGCAGACTAAGTATGACAGCACCGCGTTAATGATGGCAGCAGAGAGGGGAAATTTGGAGGTGGTTGAAATACTACTGGAAAAGGGAGCTGACCCTAACAAGCAAGACAGTGGTGGCAGGACAGCATTAATGATGGCATCAAAAAAAGGAAATTTGGAGGTTGGTAAAATACTACTCGAAAATGGAGCTGACCCTCACAAGCAAGATGAGTGTGGCAAGACTGCGTTTATGATGGCATCAGAGGAAGGAAATTCGGAAGTGGTTAAAATACTACTAGAAAAGGAAACTGACCCTAACATGGAAGACATCCGTGGCATGACCGCGTTAATGTTGGCATCAGATAGAGGAAATTTAGAGGTGGTTAAAATCCTACTAGTCTGGGGAGCTGACCCTAACAAGAAAGATGCGTATGGCTGGACTGCATTTATGATGGCAGTTGCGGCAGGAAATTTGGAGGTGGTTAAAATAGTACTGGAAAAGGGAGCTGACCCTAACATGGAGGACAAGAATGGCAGAACCGCATTAATGATCGCATCAGGTAAAGGAAATATGGAGATGGTTAAAATACTACTAGAAAAGGGAGCTGACCCTAACAAGCAAAACAACTATGGCGTAACCGCGTTGGTGATGGCATCAGATAAAGGAAATATGGAGGTGGTTAAAATACTACTAGAAAAGGGAGCTGACCCTGACATGGAAGCCGGGAATGGCATGACTGCGTTAATCATGGCATCAGAGAGAACAAATATTAATGTGGTTAAAATACTTCTAGAAAGTGGAGCTGACATTAACAAGCAAGACATGTATGGTCTCAATGCGTTAATGGTGGCGGCATCGAAGAGAGGAAATATAAAGGTGATCAAAATATTACTAGAAAGAGGAGCTGACCCTAATATGCAAAACGTTTATGGCAAGACAGCGTTAATGATGCCTCCATGGCCGTATGGTCGTAATGCAGAGATTGTTAGAATACTATTACAAAACGGAGGTGACCCTAACAAACAAGATAATAAAGGTATGACTGCATTGATGTATGCTAATGACCCGGACTGTATCTCAGAGTTACTTGAACATGGAGCTGATCCGGATCTTTTAGACAAAGAAGGACGCTCAGCGATAGTTCACCAGTTAGGATTAGGTTCTGACAAAGGCGTTGTTTATTGTAATGTCTCACTCCAAGTATCTGTATTGACTGAGAAAGGCGCCAATCCCCTCGTTCAAATTAATTATCAACAGTCGCTATATCAAAGGTTTAAGATGGCTATATTATATCCTGATGGTTACTTTGAGCAAATTTTATTCCTGGTTGTAAACAATGGGCTGGTAAAGTACGGAAAAGTTCATCTACATGAAAAATCTCCACTGCAAATAGCGATGGGCCGGGGTAGCATACGGGCAGTCAAATATATGTTTGCCTGTTGTTACATTACAAATGAAGATCTAACATTGATTCGTTGTGTCATCTCTGAGAATCAAACTGAACTGCCTGTGATACAAAAACAGTCAGTGCTTAACTTCCTCCATCAGGCTGTGAGCCATCCCTGGCCACTGGTCAAGCTCGCATTAATAGCCGTGTCTTCGGCATTCGGACCCAGTCCTCACAGAGAAGAACGTATCAAACAGACAGGACTTCCACCCTTACTTCAGCGTATGCTTTCATTCCAGACACCTGTAGCACGGCTGCCAGTCAGTCAATGGTCCAACATTCCTGTTTGCTTTGATCCAGTACTGTATGAAACATTGCCCAGACCAAGACCTTTACTTCTCTATTGGCCAGTTGGAAGACAGTTGGACTTCCCATGGCAATCAAGTCAAAATGGTTAAGCAAATCGGGTGGTCATGTTAATTTGTTTGGGTGAAAACATGAAGATCATTCTGTCTTTCAAAATCTGACAGTGTTTAGTTCTCATCGTTTGTTGCCCTCAAATTCATAACATTTGATATTGTGGTCTCTTGGGACACACCAGCCGTGGGACCAAAGCTGTAACCAGTCATTCGATTACGCATCACCGAGGGAAAATCTGCTCTTTTTTTTTCGTATATTTCTAATTTACATTTCAGTCACAAATAACCAATGTTGTCATTTCAAATGTTGCATATTATGTTTGTGAGAAAAGTGTTTTAGTTTTATTAGAAAATGAGAGTAAATGATGCGATGATGGACAGAATATTTGATTGGGTTTGCATCCTGTCACATGTGTCCTAGCCCCTTGCAACACATTACCATCCTCCGTGTTCATCTCGCAGGTATCACCGAAAGTTGTGAAAAGTGACTTCAAACAATATTCATTATTTCCAATTATCAAGTCAAATCCTGAATATCACGGCATTAGCTGAAATACACGTACTAGCCAAAATTTGAAAAACTCGGTAGACCGTAAATAGATCATAAAGAAATATATTCCGAAGTTCACAATGTTTGTTTCAAAAGAATGTTGTCGAATTAATTCCACGAAAATTTCCGAGTGTTGACTCTTTCCGCGACCGTCTGAGCAAAGCATATCGTCATTAAATAGTACATCCAAGATTTTTATAACGAGAATGGTTTTGGAGGATCCCAGTGGCTTCTGACAAGTTGTAACTGACTCGCTGTAAACATGTTGTCATTTCAAATGTGGCACATGTTTTGTGAAAATTGTGTTTTTAATTTTTGTAAGAAAATGATAGTAAATTTTTAATGGTGTGATGATGGACCCAGTATTTGATTTGTTCACAAGTGCAGCATGTAATCAGATAACCAACCCCCCCCCCCCCCCCCACCCTCAAAAAAAAAAAAAAATACCAGAAAGAACAAACAAGTCACACAAACCCAGGATTTTACAAAGGATATACACATTTATGAATGATGAGATTTTATTTTCTCTTAAAGGTGATCATAATAAACACATCTAAACCATGCATTGTATTTATCCATGGTATACGTAATAAAACTTTATATGGGAAGTACTACCCTATATATATAATATAATGTTTTTTATTGCCACACTTGATAGAAATTATCTTGTTTGTTCACAACTTTGTACATTGCATTACTTATTGATGGACAATGTGTTTTTCTTTACCGTGCTTTTGTGTTTTATCATTAATTTAGAGAGATAAACATTCAGTCCTCTGTCAGTTTGCTATGTCCAGTAAGGAAAATATAGACTGACCTAGGCCTACATTTCACTTCGTGTTCTAATTCATTTCATGTTTTTCTTGGATTACTACTTGAATACATAATGAATGCGCTACTTTTTATGATGTACATGTATTGCTTCCCAGTTTACATAATGGATAAATTACATCACTGTGAGTCTCTGCTATTCCCAAAGTACGTATGGATTACAGCTTGAATACATAATGAATGCGCTACCTTTTATGATGTATTGCTTCCCAGTTTACATAATGGATAAATTACATCACTGTAAGTCTCTGCTATTCCCAAAGTAGCGTAGGGATTACAGCTTGAATACACAATGAATGCGCTACCTTTTATGATGTATTGCTTCCCACTTTACATAATGGATAAATTACATCACTGTAAGTCTCTGCTATCCACAAAGTAGCGTAGGGATTACAGCTTGAATACATGATGAATGTACTACCTTTTATGATGTACATGTATTGCTTCCCAGTTTACATAATGGATAAATTACATCACTGTGAGTCTCTGCTATTCCCAAAGTAGCGTAGGGATTACAGCTTGAATACATAATGAATGCGCTACCTTTTATGATGTATTGCTTCCCAGTTTACATAATGGATAAATTACATCACTGTAAGTCTCTGCTATCCCTAAAATAGTGTTGGGATTACAGCTTAAATACATAATGAATGTGTTCAATTCTTTTATTACTTTGTGATGTATTGCTTTAGTGTTTATTTAGTTATGATGTTTCTGTTGAGTCGTTGACTCATAGATAATGGTATGAAGTAATACTTGATTTTAAGGTTTGCATTATAATGAAAATACATTATTGTTTCTGTTTTGTCAAGGGAAGTGTATGAATTATTACCTGAATGCATAATGAACGCACCTTTTATTATTATTCCTTTTTTGTGTGTTGAGAAATTCCAGTACAATTAACACAGTAATGAAATGAGATGTAATACTTTCTATCACTTTTCTTTTTTGCTATAAGTACATGTTTAACCATATACTTTAAATCAAATATAATCATTTCTCTCATACTTTACATTTTTTATGACGTTTTTAAATAGCAATTTATATAATAATTCAAATATATGTTTGTCTGTTGTTAAATTACAAATGAAGATCTAACATTGATTCGTTGTGTCATCTCTGAGAACCAAACTGAACTGCCTATGCTACAAACAAGGTCAGACAGATTCACAGAGGAAAGCGATGTTACAGTGGTCAACTTCCTCCATCAGGCTATGAGCCAGCCCTGGCCATTGGTCAGAATAACTGTACATGTTTAATCAGTGCTGTAAAACATATTGTTTGACTATGTACTGATACACTGGCGTTAAGAGATTCAAAGTGTGAAAAAAAACAACCCAATAATTGAGGCGGTTAGTTCAACATCGTGCCAAGTCCATTACATTGAACAATGGAGACACTCGATTTATTTCAATTATTAAGGGGATATAAACAATCATGGAAAGTTTAAGACAACTAAACAAATATTATTGGAGTTACCGCCCGTTAGATGCTCTTGTATCTCCGTGCGACATCGTGCCAAAGTCCATTAGTTTTTATCGTCTTTCTCAAAACTACGTCATTGTGACTTAGGCACGGTATCCAACTAACTCCCTTAATTATAATGACAATATGATCAACAATGTTACAGAGAACAAAATTCTTAATTACAAAAGCGAAATGCCATTTGGATTTCAAAACATTAACACGACAAGATCTATGAAATTAATAATATAAGCAGCCGCATTCTTTTTCTCTACAACTCTGTAATGGATTATTGTACGTTCACTTCAGAAAAATGTTGCTGAAGCTGAAGGAGTAAAATATTGCCAAAGACCAATAAGATGCATTATATTAATGTAATGAAGTTTTTTTTTTTTTTTTTAATTACGTTCATGCTAAAATTAATCTCACAGTTGTTTGGGTTTTTTTTTTTTGTTTTTGTTTTTTGTTACCACAGTAATTGTTTTCATGTTTAACAATTGGAACCAACTCAAATGCGTATGTTTCATTGTACTCCATTTTTACTCATAATAAATTTGTTTTATCACTGTAATGATTTTGCATTATCTTTTGATGTCCATTTTTAGTGATCAAATTTACTTTTCTATGTCCATTGGTTTTCGCTAAATAATTATACTTTTAGTTTTACATTTCGCCATTTTATGCAGAATTTCTAAAATAAACGCAATTGTATTATGATGGACTGTTCGGCTTTGTTATTGGGTTGTGAGATCTGGCAGGCAAAGACTGGCTTAATTAATAGCTTGTGGCACACCCAAGAAAATTATGCTGAGAAGATAAAATTTTTAGTCTGAATTATATGTCGATAGAGCCTGACGATATTATGGGATTCGTTTAAGAATATTTCGCTATTTATTTCGTCGTTTCAAAAAAAAAATTTAAAAAAATGTTACAATGGCATGATACAATTATCCAGGTGGCCATTTAGACATAAGTCATTCTGTGTCATGATGATAAACGGGTACTCCCGCTGGATGATGTACTTTTCCAATTGGCTATTTTCCCAGAAGTCATTTACCATTAGGGTGATAAACGGGTATTCCCGCTGGATGATGTAATCTTCCAGTTGGCTATTTTCTCAAAAAGTAATTTTTCATTATGATGATAAACGGTTATTTTCGTTGGATGAAAGAATTTATGGATGATGTATACATTCGAGAGAAGAAAAACGATAACAAAATTAAATTTCTCACTGGATACATTTCGCCCACGGTTGTCGACAATTCACTCACATTTCATCGATCGCACCCGTCTTTATTGATACGGTGAAATAAGCCATCCAGCGCTTTATTCAAATAAATAGTAAAGGTCAAAGATTCATGTTGAAGATATTAGTATTTTACCTGCCCCGAAAAAGCTAAAAAGCCAATGAGGTTGAAGATTTCTTGCACGCTGCTCTAAATGTCAGGCATATTGAGGCGTGAGCAACTGGTTGAATCAAACTGAGTTGTGTACCTGCGGAAAATTTGACTGCTGCATCCCCGGAATAACTGTAGATTTTTAATCATTGCTGTAAAAACGAATATGACACACAAACAGAATTTGTTTAGCCTGTATGAGGTGACAAAAATAGATGAAAGTGTTTTGTTGTTGTAAATGTTGCTGTTTTGTCTATATGAGAAGGTTCTGTTTCCCTTATAATATCTCTTTTAATCATCACCTTTATCAACAATAATTTTCCTGCAACACCCCGTGACCGTCATGAAACTCATCAAATCTACTACTGTCAATGGAGAACATGAGACGGGGTATTATTTTATCCCTCACATGTAAGAAAAGAGATGAATTATTATCTTTATTTATCATTGGTGGGAAAATAGATGGAGTATAATCTTTTTCCTAACAGGTAAGAAATCCAATTGAGTTTTATCTGATGTCTCACCGGTCTGACAGAACCTGTTAGTGACCAGCCACCAGAGTAAAACCAATTCCACTATCATACAATGAAATACTGGGGCATTAGACAAAACAATGAGACAAACCAAACATGACTGTGTTGATAGTGGTAGGGTTTAAAACAGATTAAGTGCAGAAAAGAGTGGACGTGTCTTAATATGGCATATTTGAAGAAGCGACGCCGGTTACTGAAGTTCCAAGAATGTTTAACGCAAAGATCTTAGTTTAACGTTACTGGTGTAGCAATTCATGATTTCGTAACAATATTCAATGCATCGCAAGGCAGGAGAGATCCCCACTCCCCGACAAGGTTGAACCCCAGTTACAACTCCCCTTTTATTTTTTTCTCCAGTTCACGAGATCTCAGTTGTCGTGTACTCCGGTCTCTGGCTGCATGCACAATGTAATAACACATTTGTACTCCGGTCTCTGGCTGCATGCACAATGTAATAACACATTTGTACTCCGGTCTTTGGCTGCATGCACAATGTAATAACACATTTGTACTCCGGTCTCTGGCTGCATGCACAATGTAATAACACATTTGTACTCCGGTCTATGGCTGCATGCACAATGTAATAACACATTTGTACTCCGGTCTATGGCTGCATGCACAATGTAATAACTCATTTGTACTCCAGGCCCATTCCCTAACAAAATAATAACAGGCCAGGCACGCCCAAACATTGTACGTAAGCCCAAGGCAAAGAATATAGAAGTAACAGGATGTTTCACTTGCCCGCCGAATGTGACACCGGATATCGACGGGAACGGCCCGAGCAAGCGTATGTGTACAAGGTGCTTACTGTAACAATATAACCCGAAAAATCTAAAAATTCACAGTGTCGCTGGTGTTCAACTGTGAATTGCAACAGTAACAGAAACAGTCGATCCGATCTGTCCTTTTATTCTACAGACCTGAACGTTTTTCTCTCTTATTTATCCTACAACATAATGATAAGATTTGACTAAACAACAAAGCCAAAACAAGCATGCTGTATACTTACTTTGATGTACTGAATATAATTCTGTTATTCAGTGAGAATATATTTTATCAATCTTTTACTTAGATACTGACTTAGAAGTTATTTACCAATCTATAACTTAGTTTGAGAACGTACTTTACCAATATATAACTTAGTTTATAAATGAGAATGTACTGTCCCAATCTATAACCAATATGCTGAATGAGAGTATACTCTACCAAAGTTAACTATATCGTAGTCAATAAATGAGACTGTACTTTACCAATCTGTAACTTAAGTTTAAATGAATAAGAATGTACTTTAACTTCTGTACTTTCTCTCATCTCCATCTCTGAGATATTACTGTTTCACAAAATGCTCTGTAATAAATTCATTTCTTCATACTGTCATTCTAACTTGTTGCTATAAAAGGGTCTAATATTTGTTGTTTTTGTATTACAAGCGCAACAATCTTATCCATCAAAAGCTGTTGTAGAGAAGATTTGGAATGAATATTGGTAGACGCTGCTAACGAAGCAAGAACTCGCAGCTAAGTAAACTATTTCGCTTCGTTCCTGTTGAAGTCTTTTATTGTTCGTTTTTTTTTCACTTGAAAAAGGCGAAGGCCGAAATTTTTTTTTTATTTTCTGTCTTCTCTTTAGTTTGCTTTGTATTGTTTGGGTTTCATTTCTCACGCGGGGTTTCGCAACATACAACGTTTTCTTTTTGCCCAATTTTGTCTTTGCTTATAGCCCTGCTGCGACCCCACAGTTTTTCTGTGGTTTTTATGATATAAAAATAATTTACAGTTGAGCACGTAGCAGTTTTGAGTATTGTTGGTCTATGATAGTGACAATATCCTAGATTCTGCAGCGATTCTTCGACTATTTTCTATTAACTTTCGCTTTATTGCCGACTGCCCGTGTATTGTTTCCAGCGCTTCCTATCAAGCAAGTCAATTCGTAATGTAGTCGCTTGACGCTAGTGCTGAGGTAGACTAACGGGGGACGTCCGAAGTGACGTTTTCTGGTTACTTCTATGGTCTATGGCTGCATGCACAATGTAATAACACAGCACTTTCACATGGTGTATAAATCTAGTCACGACCAATTGATACTAATTATAATTGTATTCCTCTTCAGTGTACCCGAGGTTCTAGAAGATATCACTGAGTCAAAGGCCGAAACATCTAATGAAAGAATCCATTCTTCCTCTGAAGATCGTCACCTGCATCGCTCCACCTAGGGAGTTTCTTACCACTATTTACTTTAAATGGTTTATCCATTTTGCCAATACTGCCACTGGTTATATGGTATAATTTTAGGCTGTATGAAATAGATAATAGATAATAAAAAAATATATTTATACGTCCATAATATTTGTAATGGTAGAATATTTGTTTCAGGCTAGCACTAGAACTAAAGATAAGCAAAGAATGTACTGAGTGTTTCAGGCTAGCACTAGAACTAAAGATAAGCAAAGAGTGAACTGATTGTTTCAGGCTAGCACTAGAACTAAAGATAAGCAAAGAATGTACTGAGTGTTTCAGGCTAGCACTAGAACTAAAGATAAGCAAAGAGTGAACTGATTGTTTCAGGCTAGCACTAGAACTAAAGATAAGCAAAGAAATTACTGATTGTTTCAGGCTAGCAATAGAACTAAAGATAAGCAAAGAATGTACTGAATGTTTCAGTCTAGCAATAGAACTAAAGATAAGGAAAGAATAAACTGAAGCCTATATATATATATATATATATTTTGTTCTCTCATGAGATCTGTTCATATATACAGTTATCATTGTCTTCCCATAACTCATTGTTTCCAATGTAAAAACTCATATTCATTTCACTGATAATAATACATAGTGCAGCAAATTACTTGTTTTCATATATATTTTTGTCACAATGAACGGACATGACTTTTGTTTGTCCAGAACATTCTGCTTCGCGGTGTTTGTTTTTTTTTATAAACCATTTGTTCTCCCTTATCGTGTTTTTCAGGTTTTGATTTTTATTGTCACACTGGATAGAAATTATCTTTGTTTACTCAGAATATTATACATGTACTTTGCATTACTTATCGGTAAACAATTTGTTTTTCTTTATAGTGCTTTTGAATTTCATTATTGATTTAGAGAAATAGCCATTTCCATCCTCTGCCTCTTTGCCAAGTCCACTTAGAAAAATATTGATTGACCTACATTTCGTTTGATGTAATAATTCATTGTTATGATTTTTCCTGAATTATTACTTGAATATATAATGAATGCGCTTAATGTTTTTATGTATGGCTTTTTAGTTTATATAATGATGAAATTACATAACTGTATGTCTTTGTTATCTCAAAAGTAATGTATGAATTACTACCTTGAACATTATGACTTGAACAATTGATATTTTTTATTTTCCATGTATTGCTTGACAGTTTACAAAATAACGAAAAACGTATTCATGTTATGTCAGAGGTTAGGTGTGGATTATTAGTTGATTACATAATGAAAAGCACGGTTTACTTTTTAATGTACTGCGTTAAAATTACATGATAATGAATAAAGACATGAACATGCCTACTGGGCTGCTATGACAAATGTGGTGTATAAATTATTATTTGAATGCACGATGAACGCACGTCTTGTCCTTATTTATTCATTCATTTATTTTGATGTACTACTTTACAGTTTAATATAGTAATGAAACTAGATACAACACTTTCTGTTATGGCAAAAGTAATTGACATCATTTAAATAAGATATTGTCACTTTTATCATCATTATTTTATTTAACTCATGTTTCCAAAGTATAATAATAATTTTCATTATATAATGAGTATGCTGATACACTGATGTGGGGTGGTTCAAAGTATGCATAAAGGAATAAACATAATCTGATCGAACTTGTTACAAAGAGCCAAATTCCCAATTACAACAGCGAAATGCTATTTGGATTTCAGAAAATTAACGCGACAAGATCTATGAAATTAACAGTACAGATGGGAACATTTTGTTCTCTGTAAGTCTGTAACGTGTTGTACTTTCGCTTCAAAGTAATGTGGCTGGTGCTGAAGGGTAAACATACGCAAGCCTGTGGCCGTTTGCACAATATAATAACACACCACTATCACACTGTGTGTAAGTCTTTATTCATGATCGTTTGACACAAGACTCCTCCAGCCTAAGCCAGTGGGTCTCAACGTGGATGATATTGCCCGCGGGAGGGACGATTTTGATTTCTGGTGGGGAGGGGGGGGGGAAGCTAAAAGAAGAAAATATCGACAAGGGGGCGGAAACGATGAAAGGTCGATATGGGCATGGGGGGGGGGGGAAGATTTCGCATGGAAATATGAATGGAGTAGGATTTGATGACAAATACAAAGCAGCTACTGTCTTATTCAACTATATGCGTACATGGGTTTTATGAATTGAAAGCCCGATTTTTTTTAATGCATTGGATGAAGAATGCTTTCTGTTTGAAGCTTATAATGAATAATCAACACGCCTGTATTCGTTAACAAGGCTTTGAAAAACATTTTTGTGAAAAATATCTGTTGGGTTTGAGTAGGGATTTTGCGGGAGGGGACAGAATTTTTGGAGGTCAAGGGGGCAATTGTATGAAAGATGTTGAGAACCACTGCTCCAGCCTAAACAGGATCTCAACACATTATTGAAAGCCAGAGTAACCATAACACAGCTTAAATATAACTGTGTAAATTCCTGGTTGCAAGAATTATTCATATCCGGGTCTGCTTTATTTTGAGGCAGATAGATGGATCGTTTTAGATAAGAACCCTGGCTTTCCTTAACTCTTTATGTCAGTCAAGACTTGACATGATGAGGCCTGACCTGTCATCGATGAATGTGTTTGGGTTTTATTTTTCACGCAGGGGATTTCGCAACATACAACTTTTTCTTTTGCCCGATTTTAACATTTGCCTATAGTCCTGCTGCGACCCCACAGTTTGTCTGCGGTTTTTATAATATTTCAACTTTGTCAATCTGGCTGCGGTCAGAGTTCTGGGGAGAATTTCTGGTCTTGATCCTTCATCTGCGATTGTTGCACCCAAGCATTTGAAGCTGTTGACTGGTTCAAGCTCTTGGTTGTTGGTCATTAGGCCTATGACGTTGGCAAAACTAATTAACTGCTTGCATGTTTGCTCTCTAGCTTCATTACAGTATGATTATGTACGCATTTGTCTGATGATCATGGGCGGAGGTGGATGTTGATGTGTATGTTTATGATTATTTAATGTTATTTAGATTGCCTATGTCTGTACGTTTCGATGAGAACAAATCACTTGCGTATTTATAGACATTATCCACACTTTATGTCAGTTTAAGTGAGGTGCAGTGAATGTAAATGTTAACATGGGACCATCTCTATTGGTTGATTAATAATGTCGCAGCCGAGTGCTTAACGAATGTTGAAGGTAGAAATCGGAACGAATAGTATGGATTATTTTTAATGTTTTTTTTAATGAGTTAAGAATGTACAGGGGAAAGGCCTGTAGTTTCTACATTACCAGCCCGAGCAGGTCATTCAGGAAGTAGGTACGCCCTTGACAGGGGTGGGGGTGAGTGGGGGAGGGAGTTTTTCCAGTAAATGAAAGGTTGACACGGGATAGTGGGGGAGGGGGAGGGGGGGGTGTCTAGGTTACGCTTTCGGATTATTGTAATGAATTAAAAAGTGTTTCGTTTGTTGCTTTTGGCCAATGTCAATTGTAGTATTTAATGAAAATCATACATCTAATGAAACAGTGTAATTGTTCATGTAAAATGTCAGTTAATGTTGACATAAACACAAACATTCACCATTCTAATGGCCGTGCGCCTGTACAAGGGGTGAGGAATGTACCCAGGGTATACTGGCGGGGGCGAAGGGGGAGGGGTGTCAACTAGCCAAAATGGAGTGTATGTATTTCTTGGATCGCCCCAAATCAAAGTGCCATGTATCATTATAGAATCATCATTCCTGTCAAAGAATACACGCCGTCAAAATATCACGAAAGAAAGGAAAAATTCAGTTTTGTTGCATAACTAGGGGCGATACGCCTGAAAACTTTTTCACATCACGGTGGGCAACATTTGAGTGCACCACTTTGCAACCGATCGATGCGCTGTGGGCTACGACTGAATGACTCTTTGCGACGTATGTGTGCGTATAAAGCATGATGATATTATAATTATTCCTGTCTTCCTCTCTTCATCATAAGCCATACTACTACCATAAAGTAGAAAACAGAATTGTGGATTTCCAAACTACCTTAACATCGTGCATTTACAGAGTATAAAATACGAGCGTTTAGAGGGAAGGTAACACACGTAACTGGGCTTGTCCACAGCATCCGCTCCACTCCGATATTTTCACGGAAAATGACGTATCGTCACGGTCATTCAACAATTGTCTAAATCATGTTTTAATCTGGTTTGGAAATCTCAGAAAACTGCTGACTTCCAATATAGTGGTAGCTGTTCTTAGGGAAATGTAGTATTTTACATAGAAAGATATAGTTGAACAGTGAACACAACTATTTTCTCTATATGGCTTTGTAATTACACTACCCTCTCCCACCCCCCCCCCCTCCCCTGATACCAGTCTAAAATGATGATTCAGGTGGATGTGGGTTTTCGTTTAAAAACATAAGTGAATGAAACAAAACAATATAAATATTGAAGGATGCAACGTGACTGTCTGATTAAGGTGAGCATTTCATCTCAAAACACGAACAAAGAAACAAACAAACAAAAAATGACTTAGGCAGTTGTGGAAGGACCGTGACGGTATGAAAAAGGAAAACACTCTTTGCCTCTGTATACTTGTCCACAGCTTCCGTACCGCTCCCCTCCTCATCGCTCTGTCTGTTTCTCAGGTCAGACTTTTTTACGTATAAATAATTCACACGTCACAGCTTTCTAGATTCTTTACGCATGACCACTGGAATCTTCCTTTCTTTGTTGTGAAAGAACCATTCGGCATGGATGATGCAAAATGAATTGAAAGAGTCAGGTCTCTACCAACTTTGTACGGCAAAACCAACCCGAAATAATTATGATAATAGAGTCCTAGTAATAGAGATAAAATAAATGTTCTCTGGGAACTAGTGGCCTCTGAACCAAATGAAAGATTAAGAGATTAGATCAAACTTTATTTTATTGTTTGTAGTGTGGTTGTGTGTTTTTTTTCCTTGTTTTTTTTTAACCCAATAACAATGAAAGCGTTAATGAGAACGCAAAAAAAAAATATATTAAAAAATGAACATATTACGATTAGAATTAGGATTATACATTTACCAATGATAATGTGATGAGAATGATCAAGAATGCGCTGATGATGATGATTTTGATGAAAGGGATTGTGGTGGTAGGGTTTCCTTTATATGAATATATTCAAGACATTTTTGTTCGTTTTGCAACACATTATGGTAACCGTTTAAATTCTCCGTGTTGTGCACGTTCTTTGCAGATAGGGAGTATCCAAAATCGACGAAGATTATATATACAAGTCAAATAACTCCTTTTATACCATCATCAAAGAGACACTTTCTCCTTTCATGTTAGCCCAATTTTCCTGTTTATTGTGCAAAACACATGGACAATCTGAAAAATCCGTGCGTTAAGGTACATATTTTTGCGGAGCATGTTACATTGACAAGGTCTTTCCGGACGCTAGCGTACAGACTTTTTCGGAAGCCTGTGTGCAAGCTCTTTCTGTCAGGTAGCGTACAGACGTTCTGTAGCGGTGAGGGACGGAGCGGATGTTGTGGACAAGAGCTGTGAGCCTCGCAATGTGAAGAGATTAATAAAAAACTACTAAACATTTTACATGAGAAAATCAATGCTTTGGGATTTAAACGCATCGATTACAATTAATTGTCATTTATGACACAGTCAAAGCCCAGACAGCATCCCTATGTCAACCCCACAGGAACGATGCCATTCCTTTATACAAACTTGACGTCAATCCTCCACGCGGGATATCCGTAGGGTTTCCGACTAGAAGTGTGATATTTCAGCAGAATGCCAGTTACAAACATGACAGAATCCGTGCCGTCATATGCCAATAACCAGTCATGCAATAAATATGTGTGTGAGTGTGTGTGTGTGTCTGTGTGTGTGTGTGTGTGTGTATGCGTGTGTGTGTATGTATTTGAACAACTTATAAAATGTAAACTTATAGTTTCCTTTTCACATGAAATATTCAAAGAGCTCCCGCAGTTACTTGGCACACGTTGGGATCCCTCGTGACGCCAGAACCGAAATAGCGTGGCTGTGGAGCAACAGAGAGTTTAAACAAGCCGTACCCCCTCAACCACATTTTCCTATTTTCCAAATATCTCTCCCTCACTGTCATTCTCTCTCTCTCTCTCTCTGTCTCTATCTCTCTCTCTTAATGAGAGTGTGTAGTGTGTAGTTTGTGTCTGTGCCTGTGTGAATGCGTATTTGTGAGTGAGAAAAAAATAGAAATCAGAGAGAGAGGGAGAGAAAAAAGAGAGAAGATAGAAAGGAGGGGGAGGGGGGAGAATTACCATTGCAGATTTTTCCGGGCGAGGGGTGGGGTTGGGGGTGGTTGGGTCTGGCGAGGAGAAATCGCCTTTAGAATTGTGACAGGAGTCTTGAAGACTAGAAAGTTGAAAACTCTTGATATATATATAATAGGCTTAATTGTGTTTTGACTAAGAATTACGTTCTGTTTGACACCTGGAAGAGAATCAAAGACTTTGTGTAGCTTATGAGATGCAGGTGGGAAAACAGTGTTTCACCAAATCAATACTTTATGACATAATCAGTAACAGGTGTCCTTGTAAAATTTCAGAAAATTTCTTCCAAAACGATTGACGACGTCAAGATCTGGCAGTTACTGGTGGGACACTCAGAAAACTCTCTACTGAACACATCGTTTGAATGTTGACTTCACTGAGTTCATGTTGCTAGGATGGGACACCCAAAACATTGAGAATCTTCAACATCGACACGGCCTTATTGAATTTCACCAAGCTATTTTCTAACAGTCTTGACACTTGGGGATTTATCTCTTGATTTAGTTGAAAGATTACTGTCTATTTCTGCCGGTGTTTGGCACAAATACTTCTTGAAATTGATGACTACAAAGACATCAGATTTCGAAACAGAAATTTGCATTGAGTAATAATCCCATGATGACTGTACATAAACATGATCTCTACTTCTTGTTAAGCTAGAGCAAACAAATTTGGTCCAGAGTAAACAACTTAAACTGAAATGACACTCTTTAAAAATTCATTAAAATTTTTATGTCAGTTACAAAGCAGCGAAACTTCCCGTTGCGACGGGTCTCGTACATAAGATGAAAGGAAAGACGCTGACGTTGGTAATGAGTTTTCTTCTACAATTATAAAAGTACAATTGTCATTAGCAAAGCAGCAATAAATGATTTGATTGTGTCGTTGAAAGCAATAGATGAAAGTGATATAGAAATAGTTCAACTGTTAGTACTACAAGCTGTAGGTGATGTGGACAATTTCAACGTTTTTACAAACCATAAAAGCGCCCCTACTTTCGCCCAACTGTCAAACATAATTATTCAGTTCCCTGAGTATTCCTGAAAAAAAGAGCTGATCCACACTGTATAAGGACTAAAAAATTACAAGACTGGGTTTCTAGGGAAATAGGAAAACGCGCTAAGAACTATCGGAAAAGGCAGTTGATGACACAGATGGCATGAGTTCAAGGAGAACATTTGAAAAAGTTGGGGGGGGGGGGGGCGGGGGGGGGGGAAATTTCGAGGCGTTTAGAATTCGATTAAAAACGGGAGCTGACCCTAACATGCAAGACGACAGCAGTTGCAAGGCATTAATGATGGCGTCAAAGGAAGGAAATTTGGAGGTGGTTAAAATACAACTAGAAAAGGGAGCTGACCCTAACAACCAAGACGAAGATGGCAGGACCGCGTTTATGATGGCATCAAAAGGAGGAAATTTGGAGGTGGTTAAAATACTTCTAGAGAAGGGAGCTGACCCTAACGCGCCAGACACGAATGGCACGACCGCGTTTATGATGGCAACAAAGGGAGGAAATTTGGAGGTGGTTAAAATACTACTAGAAAAGGGAGCTGACCCTCATAAGAAAGACAAGGGTGGCAGGACCGCCTTTACGATGGCATCAGAGGAAGGAAATTTGGAGGTGGTTAAAATGCTACTAGAAAAGGGAGCTGACCCTAACAAGAAAAAAAAGTATAGCAGCATCGCGTTAATGATGGCATCACAGTTAGGAAATTTGGAGGTGGTTAAAATACTACTAGAAAAGGAACCTGACCCTAATGGCCAAGACGAGGGTGGCACGACCCCCTTAATGATGGCATCAGAGAGAGGGAATTCGGAGGTGGTTAAAATACTACTAGAAAAGGAACCTGACCCTAACAAGCAAGACAATTATGGCAATACCGCGTTAATGATGGCGTTACAGAACGGAAATTTGGAAGTGGTTAAAATACTACTAGAAAAGGAACCTGACCCTAACAAGCAAGACAATTATGGCAATACCGCGTTAATGATGGCGTTACAGAACGGAAATTTGGAAGTGGTTAAAATACTACTAGAAAAGGAACCTGACCCTAACAAGCAAGACAATTATGGCAATACCGCGTTAATGATGGCGTTACAGAACGGAAATTTGGAAGTGGTTAAAATACTACTAGAAAAGGGAGCTGACCCTAATGGCCAAGGCGAGGGTGGCATGACCCCGTTAATGATGGCATCAAAGAGAGGGATTTAAACAGGCATGGCATTCTTCCAAGGAATGTCTTTTTGGACGGCTGTTTTGTGATGTTGTAGCAAGATTTATGTATCGTTACGCTAAAAGATCCTTCTATACTAATCAAGATATTAATATGTATTTGATACATTACATAAAAATGACAACATAGAAGAACTTTAAATGCACACACATGACATAAATCAGTTTCAGCAGCTGGAAAAATAATAACTTCATTGGCGTAGGTAAAGTAGCACAGTCTAACTTAATAGTGTCTTCTATTGCTTAGTTTAGCTGATAATTGTGATTTCCAGCAGACATGAAATTCTTTCAAGTTATGTCTTCTTGGTCGGCTGTTTTGTGACGTTGTGCCAAGTGGTTCTGGTACGTCTAAACTCACTACTATATATAGGACGTGGATAACAGCCAACGCGGTTGGCACTAGCAGTAGCAGACTGACTCTGGCACTAGCAGGCTTTCTATGGATCACCTTGACTGCTCGATTACTTGTTGAATCAATAGGTTCCCAACAGCCAAGCACATATCCAAACTTTCCTGTTCACAACAAAAGACCTTTGACAAAACCTTGATTTTCCAACACAATCCCCCCACATAATCCAAGAAACCGATGGATGCAACTTTCTTGTTGGGCTTGCTTTTCATAGCCGTGACGAATGATGAAGAAACTGAAGTACATGTATCTCACAGTATCTGTACGAAGGAATAGTAAAACTTGTTGATAAACTGACGTCTGGAGACTGAATAAACTACAGTCGTGTACACTGTCACTGATTGCTCGAAACGCAACTGACTTTTCCTCCCATTTCAAAGATATTTAAAGCCAATCAGAAATGGCCGCCTCTTTCCCCGAAGCATGGTCTGTTTAAAGATACTGTACATGGCAAACTACGCAAATGCACAACATTTGATTGGTCCATCCTGTGTTGCGTGACCTGAGAAAGCTAAGCCGTGAATACCATTGGGCAGTTCAGTGAATGAGTCAGTGGTGTCATAGGTGGTCCGGCCATTGTTATGGCGCATCTGTGGCCACGTGCGATTACGTAAACAACAGCAAGTTTACCTGTCGTATTTGGGGGACTACTCCGGGGCGCACAGACTTGCACAGACACACTGACGCCAGGCCCACACAGTCTATTGTTGTTGGCACAGACAGGAGGAGGAGGAGACACCCGTCTTTCGGCGGACAAAAATTAAGGATGGACTGACCGGATCGTGTGCCGGGTTTACAATTGCGTCAGCCGCCAAACTTGGGACAGAAGAAAAATGACAGCAGCGTGAAAAAGAAAAGATTGTGGAATATTATTTTAATTGACCGTGATAAACTTTACAATGAAATGGAGACAGAACTAAGCAAAATTAATAACAGCAAAAGTTACAAAACGTAATTTATGGTGATGAAGAACAAATAACATGGATTATAACCACATAAATAATCTAGTTGCAAATCTAGATCTATAACTGGGCAATTCTAATACGTTCGAAAACAGCTTTTTTCTTCTTTTTAGTTTTGTTGTTGTTGTTGTTTTATCACACTACGTCTCCTTTTTCATCATTTCTGTAAACAGTGAAAGTGAAAGTGTTCAGATCTTGTATTACGGGGGATCACTGCCCTTGGCATTTGCACCTAAAAATACCGAAAGTTTTGTGGGCTTTTTTTTTAAAAGCTAGTAAAGGATTTCAGATTCAACGCTAAACATATTTTGCAAGTTCTCACCACCTAAATGCAAGGAAACAGTCCTAGTTGACACACCTCACTAGAAGTTTACACTTTTCACAATGTGTGTGGGTTGCGGCATAGTCAAACAGTCAAATCCATCGGTGTGTGATGGCAGGTGACTTGGATGCAAATTAGTTCGTGCCAACATGAATGTCACAAATCCCCGACTGGGAGATGTAATAAGTTATGACAGGACAACAATCACGAACGAACAAGTTTAACACTTAACAGAACAACCCATCAGACTCACACATTTATTATACATAAATTATACAGATAATAGCGCAATTACATACATTATATTATTGAACTTCACTGCCGTACAACGGCCTTACTCTCACATGCACTCTTCCTCGGATCCACGATCCGGTAGTTACTTCCTAAAGGCACTTCGGCCTCAGCCTCTCCCCTCAGGGTCTTAATAGTACATTAATGAGTCACTGGCACCGCAGTCTCTCAATATCGCCTACCTATTGTCATACACCTTATCAGTTCACTTGCCCATCAACATGGCAATAATCTAGTATCTCATTCACTCTCATATCTACGTTCCTGTCCGTGGCCTGACTGCCACGACTTTATGTGCCTCTACTGTCCTGCACCGACAGTCTCACTTCTGGCCTATGTATGGCCTCCGGCCCTATGCTGGCCTATCACTTGTGCTCATCGAGGTGGCTCTTCGGCCCGTCCCCGACACCTACAAGAATAACATTACATTGGTATAACACTCTTCCATTTCTATTCACTCCACCTCTCCTTACAACTCATGAAGCGTACACACAATAGTTCACCTTTCACTCACCACACATCTTACGGTAACACATCTCCATCGGAGTATACAATACTCACTCGTGCTACAAATCCATGAACTCACTTCCATCTATCGCTCATGGCGCACATTGCTATATCCAATATCAAGGACTTCCACATTCCTCACATATACTTATTTACATCATGGTAATAGACGAATATAATATAATACATCAATCAACGTCCTACCTACCAGTCATCACTGGAAAACCACTCATCCGTCTCCCGACTGCTTTCACTTATGTCCGCCCGCTGGGCTCTTCCTAGCGTCCGTTCAGTAGGACCCTCTAACTTGCAGTGATATTAATACAGCGCTTTCGTCTCATTCAGACCCCCCACTCATAACATGCACGCCTTTCTCACTTGTCTCTGTGCGTTAATTTTACTCTCCTCCTTTCCCCCCGTAATTATTAACTATCGCTCACTCCACTCGTGACAATGAAGTCGCTAATTTATGTATCTGACAACTGCAGTAGCTCACTGAATTATGCACGATAGGGTGGAAACACGAGGTTATAATGTCTTGAAATTAAAGACCTAATAAAATCCATAAGAAATCATTACTTTAAAACACTTTGTACTATTGGAGGCCAACAGCATTATGCTGAGGCCCCCGAGAAACAAAGGACCTCATTGTGTAACACTTTGTACTACATGTATTTTCTTCATGAAAACTGCAGATGCCTGTAAAGTTCTACACGTACATGGTACTTTATTCTTTATCATAATTATCATTACATTTCCTAATATTTGCTGCATTAAAGAGTATAATATCGTCAGTGCTCTACGACAATGACATAATAATGTCAAGCTTGTACCAAAAGGCAACTGAGACGGTTCATTGCATTTCTGAGCACGAGGGCTATCGGGTAATATTTCCAGAAAAAGAAATCCGCCGATAGGAAAATGTTACAATCCTATCGAATCATAATGGCGTAAGTCTGACAGGAAAAGAAACTGTTTTTGTGGGTTTTTTAAACTCAATAGCTCAGAAGCGTAAAAAAATGACTTACCCCATTTAGCGCAGAGCAGGTAAAGGATTTTTTAAAAAAATAAAAAATTCTGTGGTCTCATCTCCATCCCCTGCCCTCTCCCCTCCCTGAAATTTCACTCAGCATTGTTTTTGCGACCTCATTTCATCTAGTGTCTTTAGGTGCAGTAAGGGAGCATCTAGAAAATGTCTCCCTCGATTTTGGCGATTTCTAATCTGCCCCCCCCCTCCTCCTGAGGTCTGCATTTCATAAGTCTGACAGAAGCACACGCCTTCTCCGTTCACCCACACACACGAACACACGAGTGTACGACCAGTATTAGCATTATGAGTGTCCACGATCTTTTAATACGTTGGGTGACATTTTGCATTGACGTCTATATTCGGCTTTTATTCTATCTTACAAGGGCGTGGTTGATGGACGCTTCTGGTAGGGTCTCCTTCTGTCCTATTGTTCTGTTGTATTCTGTCTATCATCTTGTTTTTTCACAGCACAAAGTGACCGCTACTGCAACGATGTGCTTTCTCCAAACTCCAACAACTGTCCTTCAAATTTTTTCGTTGAAAAAAAAGGGAAATAAAATCATACTTTTCAAATCAATTTATTCGACCCCGCCCCCCTTTTTTTTTTTGCTCCCACTCCCCAATATAGGCTATTTTGTATATGTAGAATTTTTTTTAATAGATTACAAGCTATGTACCCAACGAAACAGTCAGACAGTTCATGTATTTTGCTACCTGTACGCACGCTTTTCAGTTCCGGTAATGAATTTAAAAGTTTAGTTTTATTCCATTTTCACTAAAATAGATGGTAGGATTTTGTAAAAATCAAATACATACTTTATTTCTAATGCAACAGTCAAAATAGTATGTGCAAAATGCCCTTTAGTTTCAAAATATCAAGGACTTATCCGAGACACAGGAAATCGAGAGGAATTAATTCGCATATTTCCGTCCGTCGTCTTGCGTGCCGATCATCGATGTCAACAGTGCAACAATTCGCACTACACCCCTTCATCGGCACTACACCCCTTAAAAGAGTAGTACAGTATTAGTATGCATGCAATTTGTGGACATAATTCTTGTGAGGGAAGGAATGGTCCGTCCCGGTATTCTACATCTCAGGCCTTGCCATGGGCATTCAGTATTGTAATAGAACGTAGACGATCGCTCTTACAATGGGTGGGGGTGGGTTAAAGCCAAGGGTAAGAATAGCATTCGGGGGGTGGGGGGGGGGTTAAAAACTGGTTAAAAAAATTGAGCATAATTATGACTGTATTTATGGATGGCCCCCTTATCTGACTTTGTCCGAGGCCAATTAGAAGTTATGTGGGTGGGCAGAGCTGCGTTCAGTTCGCGTAGAAATCTAGGCCACCCTAGGGTTAGGAAAGAAGGGAAGAGTAGCGGCCAACTGAACGAGGCTAGCAGTTTCAAGATGGCGGCAAGGATGAACAAAAGAAGCGTTGAACACTGAATCACTGGCAACCACGTGCACACCAACTTCAAATGGACAATTTCACCATTAATGTACCCAAACAAGAACAAAATAGCGTGCCAGTCAATAAGTCTGACAAAAATATGTACTTACAACTCAAAAGGCTCTTCCACTGTGCTGTAGAAATCGTACAGTTGAAAAAAGAATGGTCAACAAACTGAAACGCGACTCTCATCGACGCCATCTTGATTTCGGAAGATAGCACCGCTGCGGGGTCCTCAATGTCCTACCCTAGGGGCTACCTACCCCTACGCGGTACTGGACGGTTTCGCTACCTTTTCTACGTAGGAGCTAACTTTCCAAGAGTAGCTGAACGCGCCTCTGGTGTGAGTGGGTGTGTATGTGAAGAAAGCATGAGACAAAAATAAGACAGGGCACTTAAAAAAAAAAAGAGACATGGCCTTGCAAGCATGGGCGTATAAGGGCGGGGGAATTGCCCTCACAAATTCGGGCAAATCAGTAAACTCAATAAAGGTCGGACAGACAAAGTGAAAAAGATTAGTGAATTTGCAAAGATGGCATTAGCAAAAATTAATTTCATACAAAAAAAAAAGAAAAACTATTTTTATTCGAAACTGGTACTTGTGATTTTATCTGTGTACATTTTTGGGCACCCCGGCCCTTCTTAACGAAATATTTCCCACACGCCCCTGCTTTTGCAGACCACAAGAATGAAAACGAGGGCAAAAACAATCGGCGATGCTTGTTGATTTGACGTGCTCACGATTGGTCAAATCCGACGTGTCCGTCTGCGAAAAGCATGAGTTTAATGCAGACCGCTCCTACTTGGCCTTGACAAAATAGATGAAATGCGAACACGTGGTCGTCTCAAGGTCGCACTAGTCTATGTTACCGGGGGATGACAATGCAAAATTGTTCACACGACAAGCATGCAACCCTTCGTGCGGACATGGTCGTCACGCGCCGGGGCACACTCAAAATAAAGAACCGTGCAACTGACACGTGGCATTATTGAAATTGATGAATCTGGCTGTTGACATGTTGGATGTCTTCACACCAAGAAAAAAGCTGATAAAAAGCTGCTCATATGGTGAGTATAGTATATTTTACAGAATTATTTTTTGACGTGGACCTGCAACGCATCTTGTCCTTTCTGAGGGAAGCCGAAATCTACGAGTTCATTTTAAGAGATTACCATAATTTCAAGATTCACGCACAAAAAGAGTCCGGGCATTTTTCGGTTAGATGTTTAACTTCTTTTATTCAATCACATTTACAATAACATGAGGGCTGAAAGTTAGCCCAAAGTGAGATGACAAAAAAAAACAACAAAACTGCGAGAGGTGCATCGCAAAGTGGGCGTCATCGTACAGGTGCATCGCAAAGTGGCCGTCATCGTGCAGGTGCATCGCAAAGTGGGCGTCATCGTGCAGGTGCATCGCAAAGTGGGCGTCATCGTGCAGGTGCATCGCAAAGTGGGCGTCATCGTACAGGTGCATCGCAAAGTGGGCGTCATCGTACAGGTGCATCGCAAAGTGGGCGTCATCGTGCAGGTGCATCGCAAAGTGGGCGTCATCGTACAGGTGCATCGCAAAGTGGGCGTCATCGTGCAGGTGCATCGCAAAGTGGGCGTCATCGTGCAGGTGCATCGCAAAGTGGCCGTCATCGTGCAGGTGCATCGCAAAGTGGGCGTCATTGTACAGGTGCATCGCAAAGTGGCCGTCATCGTACAGGTGCATCGCAAAGTGGCCGTCATCGTACAGGTGCATCGCAAAGTGGCCGTCATCGTGCAGGTGCACCGTTATATCCAAACTCAAAACTAAAACTCAGAATTCCTGTTACTCTTTAAGTGAGGCTAGGTGGTCACCCACGACTTTGCTGACGCTTTACAGACTTGTGTTACATACTGTGTTTTAGCCAAATACCGTTCAACAACTGTTTAATCCAGGAAAGCATTAGTTTCATATTCCTATCGACTCGTAGGAAAAAGACCAAGGACACTATCTGATCTACAAGAAAAATATTTAGATTTAGATCTAGATTCAGGATTTTTTTGTACGTTGTCTCGAAAAAATGTTATAAAACATTTTTCTTGCGCGTGTATTAATCTCGTTTGTTATACATATATGTACATCATTAGAATGTTGTAATAGAGGGAGTGGACGAGCTTTGCTGTCTGGGAAATGGGACGAGCTTTGCTGTCCGGGAAATGGGACCAGCTTTGCTGACCGGGAAATGGGAAGAGCTTTGCTGCCTTGGAGATGGGGGGAAAAGTTTTGCTGTCCGGGTAAGTCTGTGTTGTGTGCGAGATGTTGAATGGCTGAGATAGTTTATGCCAGAGATGGAATGGGGAAGAGTTCCATATGAGTTGCACACTGGGATAATGCCCTCGTGAGTGGGAGAAGTTCGCCTCCTCTCCACTCCCACCCCCAAGTGAGTTATTCCTCGGCGATCAACACTTACAATATGAAATGTCCTCGACTAAAGTTTGCGTTATGAAATACATGCCCGACTAAAGTTGCATAATTCGTATGGCACTCCTTCCATAGAATGAAAGTGCGACAATAGATCTAGATTCTAGGGTGTTTGTGATGTTGTTTTTTTTTTGGTGGTGATCTGAAAATCTTAGGAGCGATAATTTAATCATACTATGGTAAGTGACCAGAAAGCAGGAACTGCTGGCCTTGTGTTGGTTCTGGAGGTCCGTCAACCATCAGGCAATATCTGTTCAAGCTGATGACTTCCTGGAACAAAAAGACGCCAGCTGCACCTAAGAGGAAGAACGTTTGTCAGTCTTCATTGGAGGAGCATCTGCGTTTCATTCTGGATATGGTGTAAACAGGACAAACAGCACTGGAATATCTGGTAAGTTTATACGTAATGTAGGGAGAATTTCCGAATGCGTCTCATGCCGGTGTTGCCAGATTTCACCTTTTAATGGACTCGGCAGTTACTCACCCAGCCGCAGGCCAACTATGAAAACAGCCATCCAGAGACCAATCCGTTAGGGTTGCCCCCCCCCCCTTTCCCCCTGGCTGCACCTAAAGTGGCGTCTTTGTGGGGATCTGGCATCTGTACCAAAAAGTTTGGAATACATGACGTTTTTCACTAGGTTACCTTAAGACAGTCTGGCCGTGGGACCCATTCGGAAGTCCTCCCAATATCAGTTGAAACAGATGCCACAGATACCTAGCCAGCGCGGTAATTTAATTGGTAGGTTGCTATTTTAGCCTATTGGCATACTTTACGTTTCGACCTTGGTGACTTTTGGGATTTCCATAATATAATATCCGGTTATCTGGAGTTAAGGGGTAGGTTGAGGGACAGGATTAAGGGTTAGGAAAACGTTTGATATTAATTGGAATGATGGATAAGGTTAGTAATATAATTCAAGATTAATCATGTTTACTCTTGCCCCTTTAAAAGGCTTTGTGTTCTCTTGGTTAATCCTTCCGGAAATTGAAAGTGGAGAGCGCTTGCATGAGCTTTTGTGAATCAAATGGAAATTGACGATACCATGGCATAGGCTGGAGGGAAGAATACACGAAATTTTATTCAAATTAAAAAAATACACGCAGAGAAAAAAAACTCCTCGGGTCCTTCAATAACCAGACATACGAATCAGATCAACATTTTTGTTGCTGTCGGTGCTGCTGTCGTTGTTCCCTGTAAATAGGACTTTCCTGTGAGGTGAGGGTTTCAAAAGAACTATGGCCCGCACAAATTTGATTAATTTTTAGGCTGTTCTTAATTTTTCTGAGAGAGTTTTACAAGCTTTTGTACCCCTGAAAGTGTTGCTTTTTACTGTTTACTGTCCCTTGTGATGATGAACAACACATGAGTTTTCTCCATCAGTGTCGAGCCTGTGCCTGGGATTTCATTTTTTTTTACTTTCGGTCCATTCAGTGACGTTGTTGGTCTTTTTCTTCTGTCTGCCTGTTCTTCTAAAAGACCACAGGCTCTTGTGACAAGGTCATGACACTGTGCTTTTCCTTTCTTGGCTGTTATGAATACTTAACCTAGCAGTCATTAACAATCCTAAACAAAGAAATGACGTGCATTTTAGAAGTTATGCAATTGATGAGTCGTAAAATTAAAACCGAAACACGTGCTGATGCCGCTGTTGTTTTTTTTTCACTGAAGATGAAATGGCTTTTCTTCGGCCGCAGATTTGTACGACCAAATAAACCCAAGTATCCATCCCCAAGAAAGACTGTTACTATGCAGTGTAACAAAGTAAGACTCCAAATTCAGATAAATGATTCTCCACCTGATCGCATCAAAACTTAACATTTATAAAATTCTTCCTAGATCTATACATTTTTTCAAAATACCAGTACAGATAGAAATAATTTAATCCGACTTTTTCCCGTTAACGGCGCAAAAATGGCTGTTGTCGTGCTGATGCTCCTCTAGACACGAACTCGCATCCGAGATCACAGGAGGGCTATCTTCATCCGAAAATATGGCACTTAAAAGATCCTCGGAGAAAATTTAGGTCCCCCCCCCCCCCCCCCGATCTACCGACTGTTTATTCAAGTTTCAGATATTTTTAAATAAAAAGTTGTAGAAATCTTGTTTTGGCTTCCTATAGTAAGCCCACCTCGCCGGAAACGATATTAGTACACTTCAATTCGGTGTGCGCAAGTTTCCTACCAGAAATGAGTGCGTATAGTGCTCTGTTGTGCATGAAATCAGAACTACCAAAACCATCGATACGCCAGAACGTGAGATGGGCGACGTATTGATAACTTTTCCCCCAGGGCACCTTAGATATTAGGACTAGGATTTTCACTTCTCACTCGGGAATGGCACGGGGGTCCACTTGTGTGAATGAAGACATGTTTATTAGAGCAGTCTGGGAGTTTGGATCTCAGAAAAGCGGTACAATTGACTTCATGCCGTCGCAAATTGATAGCAAAAGGGCCGAGATGTAAAGGAGATCAACGCTTTCATGGTACTTTGCGGTTTTTCTTTGCAACCTTTTTTTTTTTTTTAAAAACCTGTCAGTACCGTCATCAGTTCTATATACAAACCTTCCTTGGGTAATGCTGAATCAGAATAACTTTTATCGACCTTGGGCGTCTATCTCTTGTGCTTTCTGACGAAAACGCCAGCTCACAGACAGCTGACATTTATACTATTGGAAGTAGAGGATTTGTTTCATTTTTTTTTCATATTTTTTCATATTACCAGTGTTTTTTTTCATCTTACCAATGTGGGGGCGTCCTATCTTGTACGTCTGCTGCTATGGGAATTGACACGTTTCTCGCACACTTTACAAAACAATCCGGACCCTGTATGTTGCCGAATACCACTCGATGGACGAAATTTGAGGAAAATTGTCACAACGTGTGAAAAATATCAAATGTCGCTTGGCTTTTTGAGGTTTCTTGCACAATATATTGAAAACATCCGGACTTTGTGCCACTAAGTATAGACTGTTGGTCGAAGTTTGAGAAAAGTTGTGCCTGTAACTAGTGAAAATGTCAAGTTACTGTGCAGTATATTGAAAACGTCCCGACTTTGTCATTAATGCAGATTTGGTGGCCGAAGTTTTAGAAAAGTTGTTCTTAGAGTGAAAATGTCGAATTACTGTACAATACATTGAAAACCTCCCGATTTGGTGGCCGAAGTTTGAGAATTAGTGCCTTCGAGTGAAAATATGTTTTTGCACAATATATTGAAAACATCTGGACTTTGTGTCACTGAATGCAGATTTGCTGGCCGAAGTTTGAGAAAAGTTGTGCAATCAAGTGAAACTACATGTAATATGTATCAGATATTGGGCAATATATTTAGTAATAATAATAATAAGTTTATTTATATAGCGCTTTCCTTATAAACTCAAAGCGCTTTACAAAAGACATAAAATGCTATAAAACATTACGTAGAAGGCGTTAAATAGTGTATACGTAAATACATGCATATAAAATTGAGAATAAAAATATAGACATCAAAACATTACATTCATATCTCTCCCTCTCCCCCCCCCCCCCTCCCCTTTCCGTCTCCCTCATCCTCGAAATAAAGCATGCATTAGAAAACCACAGTACATAATATACATGCATATAAAATATTACATAGAAATAAAAATATGGACATAATTTTGTTCAATTAAAATGTGCCTGAAATAAAAATGTCTTTAATTTAGATTTAAAAGAAGGTAATGAATCAGATGCTTTGACATCTTCTGGCATATCATTCCAAAGAGAAGGGCCATGGAAATCAAAAGAACGTTCACCATAAAATTTCTTGTTGGCTTTTGGTTTCACTATCAATTTTTGTTTGGCTGACCGCAATGAGCGTGGTGGTTCATACATCTTTATTTTCTCTGACAGATAAAACGGGAACTGATGATCATTCAGTCACTGATAGGTCAAGGACGAAATTTTGTTATTGATTCTAGATCTTGCTGGCAGCCAATGATGATTATGAAATCTACAGAAATGATAGGAAGAAGAGAAGGGGAGGTGGGGTCTTGATAGCAGTGAAGAAGAACTTAGTTAGTGAAAAAATACCTCGTGAGGAAGCAGGAGAAACTGTTCTCTGTAAGATTAGAGTGCAGGGTAAACCTCCTCTTGTTGTGGGTGCAGTCTATCGACCTCCTGGTAGTGACTTGGAAACTAGTAAGAACATTTGTAATGAACTTCTCAGTGCCTACCAAAAGAACAAAAAGGCTACCATCTGGATAGGAGGAGATTTCAATTTACCTGATATAAACTGGGAAGAAGGAAATGTGAAGAGTTGCCAAAACTTAAGAGAAATAAATGACCTATTTTTAGACAGTGCTGCGGATATAGGCCTAGAGCAAGCAGTAAAAGAGACTACTCGAGGAGATGCACTGTTAGACCTATTCTTTACTAATTTCCCTAACCTTACAAGAGAGATCAGAATTCTTCCTGGACTAGGGGACCATGACATAGTCCAGATTGATTCAGAACTGAAACCCTTTAAGAAAAGACCTATTAGGCGACAGATTTACCTATGGAATCAGACAGACGAAAATAATTTGAAAAGGGAGGCAGCAACTTTTGGCACTTTTTTCATGAAATACCACTCTTCAAAAACTGACGCAAACAAACTCTGGGACTGTATCAAGTTAAATTTGAACATGATCATGGAAAATGTCCCAACAAAAATGTCATCCACAAAAATTCACCAACCCTGGATAAATACTTTAACGAAAAGATTAGTTCGGAAAAAATATAAATGGTTCAAAAAAATGAAACAGTGCAACTCCGAACGAGTGAAAAACAAATATCTAGAAATCAAAAGATTGACACAGAAAGAATGCCGGAAAGCTCATAATAATTATATCCATGAGATGATAAGTGATTCATCTGATAACAGTAAAAAACTTTGGAGATATGTGAAAAGTAAAAATAAAGAAAACTTAGGAGTAGCCGCACTGAACGATGAGAGAGGGCACCCACAGCAAGATGCCCAAAAAAGAGCCAATATCTTAAATACTCAATTTTGTAAGGTCTTTTCCGACCCAGGGGGAGTCTTCTCGGGAGAGCTGAGTGATGCCAAACTGCCGGATATGGATGAAATATTTGTCACAGAAAATGGAGTACTGAAACTTTTGGAAAACCTTAACGAAAATAAAGCTACAGGGCCTGATGGAATTCCCGCCAAATTACTGAAACTCTGTGCCAAGGAAATTGCCCCTGTTTACACTTTGTTATTTAGAGCTTCAATTGAACAAGGAAAAATACCGGAAGACTGGAAAAAAGCAAATGTAGTACCCATTTTTAAGAAAGGAAATAGAGCTAGTCCTGAAAATTATAGACCAGTCTCCCTGACATCAATATCTTGTAAACTTTTAGAGCATATCTTGCATACCAGCATCATGAAGCATCTCGAGAAACACTCAGTTTTAACACATGTACAGCATGGTTTTAGAAAACACAGGTCGTGTGAGTCCCAGCTGGTCACAACTTGCAATGATTTTGTTAATAACTTGAATAACAACAGGCAGACTGATACCATCTTATTAGATTTCAGTAAAGCCTTCGATAAAGTGCACCATGCTAGTCTCTTGACTAAACTAAACCATTATGGAGTTAGAAACAGTACTTTGAAGTGGATTAAGTCTTTCTTAGAAAATAGAACACAGATAGTCGTCGTTGATGGAAAGTCATCCAATCCTGCAGCTGTTCTCTCGGGAGTACCCCAGGGTACTGTAATGGGCCCCTTACTATTCCTAGTTTATATTAACGGTATGCCAAGTAAGATCTCTCCAGGCACTAAATTACGACTGTTTGCTGATGATAGCCTCCTCTATAGAACAATAAACTCAAAAGAAGATACGGAAATTTTACAGAAAGATCTAGACAGTCTACAAAAATGGGAGAGGGACTGGCGTATGGAATTCCACCCCAATAAATGCCAAGTCCTGAGAATTTCAAATAAAAAACACAACATCACCTCAGACTACTTTATACACGACGAAAAATTGAGCGAAACACATGAGGCTAAATATTTGGGAGTTACATTGGACAGAAAACTTACATGGAACCAACACATTAATAACACATGTAACAAAGCAAACGGTATACTAGCATTTCTAAAAAGGAACATCTCTAACTGCGATAGGAAAGTAAAAGAAAAGTGCTATAACACCTTTGTGAGGCCCTCCCTAGAGTATGGCTGCAGTGTCTGGGACCCCCACTGTCGAATAAACATAGACCAACTGGAAAGGGTCCAGAGGAGAGCTGCCCGCTTTGTGACAAATGGCTATACTAGAAGTAGTAGTGTAAATAAAATGATGAGAGACCTCGAGTGGACACCATTAGAAGAGAGGAGAGCAAAAAACAAAGTAAAAATATTTTATAAAGGCAGGGAAGGAAATATCCATATCCCACTGAACCACCTCACCATTAATACCAGAGGCAACAGAAGGAATAATATAAAATATAACATCCCAAGCTCACGGGTTAACAGCCATCTTTATTCTTTTTACCCTAATGTCATCAGGATGTGGAACAACCTCCCGGCAGAAGTCCAAACACTATCGTCTGCAACGACTTTCGACAATGAATTTAAGAACATTATTATCCGTTGCAGCTACCATTGTAACTAAAGTGCGGGTTGTATTTCTGTGCACAATCTGGAAACCAAGAGATATTTATACCAGAGTTATATATACAAAAGACTTTATACAACTAATATATTTTTAAATGGTCTTAACATCTATGTAAGATTTTACCCTGTTTTTAGCCTCAGAGGAGCGACGTTGAGTCGCATATACTATAGTGCAGTTGGGGAATCGTCTTATAGACGAACCAACTATAAAAGAAGAAGAAGAAGAAGAAGAAGAAGAAGAAGTTCCTTCAGTACAGGGGTAATGTGCTCTTTCATAGAAACTTTCTTTACCAACCTAGCAGCGTGATTTTGTACTTGCTGCAGCTTATTCATTTTATCCTCCGACATTCCAGCAAACAAAGCGTTTCAATAGTCTAATTTAGATATAACAAAAGATAGAACAAGTTTAATGACTGCTTCCTCTGAAATAAAATGCCTAATTTGACTAATTTTCCTTAACTCAAGACAGCAAATTTTTCTAACATGCGAAATGGCCTTCTCCATGGATAGATTGCAGTCCAGGTAAACCCCTAGATTTTTCACACAATGGGATATAGGTATCTTAGTGTCATCGAACTCGATAGTGGACCGTTGTACGGACTTCAGTTTTCCAGGTGTTCCAACTAACATTACTTCAGTTTTCTCATTGTTCATTTTCAATTTGTTAACAGTCATCCATGCATTAATAGATTGAACACAAATAACTAGGTCATTCATCATTTGGACAACGTTGTTAACATTTACAGATTGACGCAGCTGAGTATCGTCAGCGTACATATGAAAAGCAAAATTATGATCTTTAATAACTTGCGTCACTGGTTGTATATATAGGGAAAATAAAACTGGACCTAAAACTGACCCTTGCGGAATACCTGTTGTGAGCAGTTTTGTTATTGATATGTGTGCTCCAATTGATACATTCTGTTTTCTTTCATTCATGTAGGAGCTAAACCATTTCAGGACAGTCCCAGATATACCATATGAAAGTTCTAATCTCTTTATAAGAATAGTGTGGTCAATCGTGTGGAAGGCTGCTGAAAGATCTAATAGCGCTAGCACTGACACTTTGCCTTCATCACAAGCTGTTAACAAATCTGATGTTACTTGTACAAGAGCCGTTTCCGTACTGTGTTTTTGTCTATACGCTGACTGGTATATTTCTCTCAGCGAGTTTGTACACAAATGACTTTCAAGCTGGTGTAAAACAACTTTCTCTAAAATCTTGGATAAAAACGTAAGATTTGATACAGGTCTGTAGTTATTATATATATTTTTGTCTAGGCTTGGTTTTTATATCAATGGCTTTATGAGGGCTCTTTTGAAAGAGCACGGGACCACACCCTTCCTTAAAGAATCATTTATTATGTTTGTCATACAAGGCACAAGGATGTCAATACATTGTAGAAATAGTGAAACTGGTAATACATCAAGTTGACAAAAACTTTTAGGTGTCTTCAAAATAATACTTTTCACAACATCGTCATCAACAGACTGAAACTCTCCAAAAGGTGACCCATTAAACAAAGCATAACATGGCTCTTCATTACTTAAGTCAAGCTCATTCCTCATTTTTTCAACTTTGGTGACAAAAAAATCATTGAACAAACATGGTATCTCAGAAGCATTATGGTTGGTTGGTAAAGAATTACAATTAGATTTTCCTAACATTTCATCACAGATTTTAAATAGCTCCTTACAAGAGGAAGTGTTTGTTAACTTATTATTAATGTATATTGTTTTCTCTTCTTTAATAACATCTACAGCATCTTTTTTACGCTGGTTATACATGTCTCTATGAATTGTCAAACCAGATTTTTTCCAAACACGTTCTTTCCTTTTTTCTTTCTTAGCCGCTTTCACTTTCAGAGTGAACCACGGCGCACGTGGCCTGCAGGTGATTTCCCTTTCTCGTAAGGGTGCGTGCACATCGAGGACGTCAGAGAACTTATTGTATAGGTCTTCCGCACCGACTGTTTCTTGGGCAGACAGAGTCGATGCCAGATCTTTCTTAAGTTCATCAACGTTGATGCTCTTGGTATTTCGACACATTATTTTAGTTTTCGTTAATGGTTTCTTGATGTCCAGTTCAAAAGTAGTAGAGTAATGGTCTGATAAGCAATGATCAGATATTTTAAGATTCAGGACCGAGTTAACAGTTTCAGATCTAACGATTACTAAATCTAAAGTATGTCCCTTTTTATGTGTAGGTCCTTGAACGATTTGATGCATATCATGCTCTTGAAGTAAAACTCTAAATTTGTAGCCAAAAGGATCTTCCATATTATCTATATGTATGTTAAAATCGCCAGTAATAATGACATTTTGCATATGATTAACATTTTCAAGAAGGTTGGAAAACTCAGTCAAGAATGTTGCATTTGAGCACATGTTCTTCTTTGTCCGTGGAGGTCGATAGATGCACACACAGAGGAACATACCATCTGATGTGTGGACGTTTACTGCGCACACCTCGAAAGAAATTGGAGTCGCTGTTAGTGGAAACGCAGAAAGTTTCAAGCCTTTTTTGTGGACGATGGCAATGCCACCGCCAGATCTTGATAAGCGTGGTGTTGGCATGATGTCGAAGCCATCTGGGTTTATTTCGTGTAAAAGTGGTTCGTCGCCAAAATCCCTGAACCATGTCTCAGTAAGGATAACAAGATCACTATTTGTTTCTAAAATTACATCATGGACGTCTAATGTTTTGTTACGAGCCGACTGTGTGTTCAGGTGAAATACTTTGAGTTTAAACGAGGTCTCACAAAGGAAGGGTTTCGTACAGATGGGAATCAAGTTTGAGCGTCTTACAGTATCAGGCTTACTTCCGATGATCTCATTGCTGTTTGTAAGCCTTGAGCGGACAATGGTCATTATGTGGTGTCTTAGAAACTGACCACCACGCTTGCCCCGCCTCGTACCCTTTCTCTTCTTCCCCGAGTCTAGATGTTCCGTAAGAGGTGGGCGGTTTAACTGAAGTCACTTGATGTGTGAAAGCGCCCTAAGTGTTGGTGGTTGTTTACACTTTTGAGCAAGGGCTAGTAACTCTTGTCTGCTGTAAGTGACAGGAGCAGACGTAGGAATGTTTACATTTTGCACCTTTGAATGACAAACGTGTTGCACTAAATGACCTCTAGGCGGCACACCGCCACGGTTCTGTTTGTTTACATTCGATGAGTTGTTCACATTGTTGTTACTGCCGGGTTTAATGGTGGTAGACCTCAGCATGTGAACGACAAGAATGGAGAACACAGCGATACCCACAATCGCCGAAAACATCACTAAAACTTTGAAATTTGGAATAATTTGGATATCACAGGATTCACCAGCACTTCACAAACAACGTCATATAACTTTTATGGGAAACAGCACTTTGCATCCACGAAAAATAACAAAAGATAAGAGCAGTGGCGAGCTGCCGCATAGGCGCATCAAACTCAGAAGATGGCTTCGACATCCTTTGACTTAAATGCAGATTTGATGGCCGAAGTGTGAGAAAAGCTGTGCCTTCAATGAGTGAAAATATCAAGTTGAGTATATTTAAAAGATCTCGACTTGGTGACACTGAATACAGATTGATGGTCAAGTCTGAGAAGTTGTGCCTCTCAGTGAAAATATCAGTTTTCGCACAATGCGGTATATTGAAAACATCCAGGTTTTGTGTCGCCAAGTGCAGATTTGGTGACCGAAGTTTGAGAAAGTTGTGCCTTGGAATGAAAATGTCAGTTATTGCACAATATATCCTCACTGCTCTGTGACAATGGCACATGTCAGATTTATGCCAAAAGTCAACAGAAGGTGCACTGCATTCCTGAGCATCGGGGCTATCAGATATTATAGAAAGAGAAATGCGCCAATAGAATAATGTAATAATCCAAAAGAACCATAATGGCATAAGTGACAAAATGACAGGAAAAGAACGTTTTCTTTTCTGAAGTGTCGATGACTGACGCCGTCAACGTAGAGCAGGGACAATAATTATATTGAAAACGTCCCGACTTTGTGTCACTGAATGCAGATTTGGTGGCCGAAGTTAAGGTCGTGCCTTCGACTGAAAATCGGCTATTGCACAATATACTGAACCATCCTTTGTGCCACTGAATGCAGATTCGATGGCCGAAGTTTGAGAAGTTGTGCCTTGAACGAGTGAAAATATTAACTATTGCACAATGTATTGAAAACATCCGGACTTTGTGTTACCGAGTGCAGATTTGGTGGTCGAAGTTTGAGAACAGTTGTGCCCCCAATGAGTTACTTGGATTTTATACAATTTCTTGCACGGTGTATTGCAATTATCCGACACCGTATACAGACCGATGGCCCAAATTTGAGAAGTTCTGCCTTGGAGTGAAAATATCAGATTGTTGTACCTTTTGAATATTTTGAAGCTTTAAAGGGGCATTTGCCACGGATTATTTTTCACTAGAAACAGCCTGTACTTTTTTTATAATCCTAAATTTTGTTGAATATATTTATAACTAAATCTCTGTTTCATTACCGTCACCGAACAGCGTACGTAGTTGGTGGATGTCCCCTTCTCATTCACATCACTGGTCAGCAATGCCCAGGCAGGCCACATTTTGTACTGCTGGACTTGGGTTTGGTAGTCGGAAGTTTGTGCAGGCATCGCCACATACATGCATTTAGCTAGTTGTATTCGAGTATCTGACGGCTGGTAAGAAAATGGCACAAGGGTCCCCAACTCTGCGCTGCTGGGCTCTGCTCGGTAGTCGGAAGTTCTGGAAATGTGCCGGAACTAGCAAAATTCATGAATACGAAACCATGACCGCTGCAGCAGTTTGAGCAAATTTCCCCCACCGAAACCTCTGATATTCAGGTATTGATTAAATTTTTTACCACTCTGTGATAATCGAGGTATACAGTATGTAACCGTATGTATCTGGTATGCCTGGTGTTATCTCACCTGTCACCTGTGGGCATCTCCATTTTCGAAGTTTGCCTTTGCGAGTGAGGACACAAGGGTGTTCCATTGGCTGCGATCCTCACATTTCTGACTTATTTCTTGCACTGAGAAGTTGCTGACATCCTTGATGTTGCTATCGTATGGCATAAGCCAAAACTGATTTTCTGTATTATGGTTTTGGCATGGTTAGTTTTATCTGCTTTGTTTGTTTTTGTTCTGAAGAAGATAGTGTCAGCTGGTTAACCAGATGATGTATGTTTAGGATTTTTATTGTGTGTTACAAGTAAAATCCGTTGTGAACATTGGTTTTTCTGTGCTATTTTGGAATACAATGAATTTGTTTCATTAAATTTTTCTTTTCTGATATGTATGTCTTCGAATTCTAACTGTGAATGATTTGTAATTGTGTCATAGTTACAGTAGTAGCAACACAATGTCACAAATCCCAGACTGGGAGATGTAATGATTGTAACAGGACAACAATCACGAACGAACAAGTATAACACTTAACAGAACAACCAATCAGACTCACACATTTATTATACATAAAGATAAAGATATAAGTGCAATTACATACATTACATTATTGAATTCAACTACCATACAATGGCCTTATTCCCACATGCACTCTTCTCCGGGTCCACAACCCGATAGTTACTTTCTATGTTCTGGCCTCAGCCTCACCTCAAGGTATGTCCTACGAGCGGCCCTATCTTACTGGCTCCTGCGCAACCTAATCTCCGTATCTCAATCTCCCCTCAATGTCTTAATAGCCCATTAATATTTCAATAGCACAGTAGTATCTCAATAGCACATTCATATTGCAATAGCACATTAGCATTTCAATAGCACATTAATATCGTAATACAACGTCCCTGCCTGTGGCCAGACTGCCACGACTCATGTGCTCCCGCTGTCCTGCGCGACAGCTTCACTCCTGCTGGCCTATGGGTAGCCAGCCTTCGGCCCAACCCCGGCACAAGTCCGCTCACCGCGGGTGGCTTCTCTGCCCGACCCCGGCACCTATAAGAATAACATTACATTGGTATAATACCATACCATTTCTATCCACTTCACCCCTCATACGAACCATCAAGCGTACACACAATAGTCCACATTTCACTCACCACACATCTTACGGTAACACACCTCCACCGTATTACACAGTACTCAAGACTCGCTACGAATCCATGATCCTAACTTACATCTATCGCTCATGGCGCACATCTCTATACACAGTAATCAATAACTGTCACATTCCTCACATATAACTTATTTACATCATGGTCATAGGAGAACATAGTACATCAATCATCATAATTATCAATCATAGTTCAACCTACCAGTCATCACTGGAAAATACACCATCTCCCGACTGCTTTCCCCATGTCTGTCTCTCGGGACCTCTTAACTTGCAGTGACTGTAAGCACACCGCTCTCGCCTCACGCAAACCCCCCAACTCACAACATTCCATGCTTTCCATTAATTGTGGGCCGTGAGTTAATCTTACTCTACCCCCTTCTCCCCGTAACTATTGATCCTCGCTCACCCGCTCGTGACACACAACTTTGTTTGACGTTCATCAACCAGAATCATAATGTGACCCTCGCAGCAACATATGGGTACCATACTGCATGTCTTTTATTATCAGTATGATATATTGTATTATGGTTTTGACATTTGGTTAGTTTTATCTGCTTTGTTTTTAATTATTCTAAAGAAGATAGTGCCAGCTGCACTGGTTTACTGGATACATGTATTTCTATATATTTTTTCTTTGTTACTAGTAAAACCCATTGTGAACATTGGTTTTTCTTTGCTATTCTGCAAAACAGTGGATCTCTTATATTCATTAAACTTTCATTTCTGACATGTATGTCTTCATTGTTTTTACCTGTGAATGATTTGTAATTGTCTGATACTTATGACAAGAATTTGTTTTGCTTTCATCGCCCCAAACTGCGATGTTGACCATACAGCTTTCATGCCCTCTCAGTGTGCACAGCAGATAAAAATTTTTGGAATGAGAGAATCTTCCAGTAATTTCCACATTTTTAATTTTTTCATTCCCCCCGCCCCTTTTCTCTTTTCTTCTCATTGTAATTGTAATTCATGGTCAATCAAAAGTAAACAGTTTCATGCGTTGTCCAATACAGGCCTATACGTGTATGTATTTGGACATTGTGTGTGTTGCGGTTGGTGGTAACATGGTAGGTCACAAATAAAGGAAAATTTTCTCTCCACAGTTCCCATTCCTGGCATGTGTGCACTGGCAAAGTTAAGTTGTAATTGTAATCCCAAAAAATAGAATTGAAACTCTAATAAGAGGAACAAAGCATGTGGCCTTGGAGGTTCCAACAAAAACAGATAAACTTCAAAATTTTATAGGAACACAAGTTCCATGACGTCAAACGAACAAACAAAAAGGAAAGACATTGGGGGAAGAAGAATTAAAAGAATACACTTGTGATGTTTCTTGGGTTTATTGTGAACAATAGTATTGTTTACACAAACAGAAAAGTCGCTAGCAGCATTACAAAATTGTGATTTGTTTGAAGACACACATATGTATTTTCATCAGCCTTTAAGTCATAAGAAGACAAAGAAAACTAAATGCATATTTAGCAATACCTCACATACTGAGAGAGACTTAACTCAGTAACAGAGACATATTTATAATGTACAGAATTAGCCTGGACAATACTTTGTCTTTCACCTACAGGATTTGGATGATTTGGATATATCTCAAATGAAATCATAAATCACAGGCTGTTTTTCTTTTTTGTTTTATTCTTTTTTTCTATGACATCATCTATCATAGGCCTGTTCTCTCTGGTGAAAGGCTTAAATATCAGCGACTGAAAAACTTGGTCAAAAAGGCAGGCAAAGAAACATTAAAGAATATACATCTGAATTTTTAGTTTTAACTCATTCACTACGGTAAGCTGAATGTTCGGCTCTAGTGGACACCGATTTTCCAACACTAATATCTCAACCAACTTCTCGAAATACCGAATCCCATCCTGGTTCACTAGTTTTCCTTTGCTTTGTCTCTAATATATTATGTCTTGTGTTTATACGAGTGAAAGAAAAAACATCTTTGAACATCGTCTAAATTTCAAACTGGATTGTGAGTTCCCCTTCACACTACAAAAGTTACCGTAGGGAATGAGTTAACACAAAGAAGCACTGTAGAGCTAATGCTTCCTGGAAAACATAGTTACAATAGAACCAAGCCGAACACAACATCATTGCTACACCAAGCAGTTCACTAAAAATCAAGAATCACAATAAATTAACATTGAGCAATTTATACACATATTTACTGTTACAAGGTCCTCTATATACAAAACACAGCTCATTTGTTATACCAGAAACCCAACTGATTTTCCACATTTACAGTATATAAAAAATTATGTGAAAACTTATCTTGTCATAGCCAAAAGAAACACTATGTGATATGTTACAGTTAGTTTTATGTTGAAAACAATTAACACTGTGTTGAAAACAATTAACACTGTGCCAATATTCCCTCTAAGCTGCATGGGTGTGCGGATTGGTGCCATGCACATCAGAGTGTTGCCGCCACACGCACATCAAAATGTTGCAAAAAAGTTTGAATGTTTGCGCACTGACTTTGAATTTAAAAAGTATGTTTGTTCGAAGCATCAGAAGTTCTGCTCATTGGTTTGGAGATTTAGAAGGAACGTTCACTGTGGTCCACCAAGAACTATGGCAACTCTATGTGGAGTCGACAGCAACACATGGGGCCAGCCACAAAGTATGGACATACACTCAAGAAGGTAGTGCAAAGGCTCCTCCCAGCTTATGCAAATCATATTAATAATAATAATAATATAAGTACATTTCTATAGCGCCAATCCCCATTGAAGAGCCCTAGGCGCTTTACACTGACCTATTAAAATCATCATTCTCACGCCCATTCACTCTGCACAAGTCCATCTCACAATCTACAAATAACTTTCAAAGAGGTGCGTTTTCAGATTCTTTTTAAACAGCTCAAGTGATGCTGTTTCCCGTAAATTTACTGGAAGAGAATTCCACAAGGTGGGTCCAGAAGAAGAAAACGCACGCTCACCATAGTGTTTAAAAGAAGCTCGTGGTGTTGTGATGTAACTGGCACTCTCTGATCGTAATGTCCTTGTAGGTCTATATGGAGTAATGAATTCAGAGAGATAGAGTGGGAAGTTTTGATTAAATAAGCAATGATGGCATAAAATAGCTAGTTTGTAATCTATGCGTGCTTTAATGGGTAGCCAATGGAGTTCTCTCAAAAGAGGGGTCACATGATCTCGCTTGGCTTTCTTTAGTACTAATCTGGCAGCATTGTTCTGTATACGTTGTAGTTTATTTATTTTTTCATCTGATAGGCCAGCCAGAAGCGAATTACAATAATCAAGCCTTGATAAAATAAAGGCAGACACAAGTTTTTTGGCTCCATTGGTGTCTAGATATGATCTTATCTGACCAATTTTCCTCATTTCCAAATTAAGGATTTTGCACAGGTTGTTAATTTGAAATTCCATACTCAGACAGCTGTCTAAATAGACGCCTAGATTTTTGGCCTTATACGAAAATTCCACCTTGTTATTGCCAATGAAGATGTGATTCGTGTCATCAGTGTTCATGTTAAGTTGGTCTCTTATATTGCTAATTTTGTTTACGAAGTATGAACAAAACTTATCAGGGATCTCTTCTGCCGGAATGTTTTTAGGTAGTATCTTCTCTTTAGAGATCCCGCAGAGCTCTTTTCTCACAGAAAATAATGCTTTGGTTGTTGCACAGTCATTTATTTTTGTGCTGTAATAGCTTTTCTTTGTGGTGTTGATTAGCGTCTTGACAGAGTTGTTTTCAGCAACAAAGATCTCCCGATGTACTGTCAGTCCAGACTTCCTCCATTTTCTTTCAGCCTGGCGCCGTTGTTGTTCCGCTTGCTTGATCTGAAGAGTAAGCCATGGTGCAGTGTGACAGTTGGTGATAGTTCGTGTAGTAGCTGGTGCATGTCGGTCGTAGAGTTGACTTAATGTTGAGTTGTAAAAATCAGCGAGCATTTCATTCTCTTCTTTAGCTGCCATTGATGTTTTTAGGTAGCTGGACAGAGTCTCATGGTTGATATCTTTTACCTTTCTAATTGTAACTGTTCTTTTTATTAGTTTTGGCTTCATAGTCTTGATTTTAAATTTGATGATTTTATGGTCAGAGAGGCACTTATCAATAACGTTCACATCAAAGATCGAACTATCCGTGCTCCTTGTGATGACCCAGTCCAAAATATGTCCGGCTTTATGTGTGGGTTCACTCACATGTTGATACAGATCCATGATTGTCCAGATGAATTTTAAGTGATTCTACATGGTTGTTGTCTGTAGAATCGTAATGTAAGTTAAAGTCCCCAAGTATGACTAATTTCCGATTGTCAGTGATGTGGTTGTCAAGTACTTCTTGGAATTATTCTAGAAAAAGTGCTGGAGAAAAGTTTTTCTTTTTGCTCCGTGGTGGTCTGTAGATGCAGACAAACACAACTGTTTGGTTTTTGATGTTAAGTACAAACTCACTAGCTTCGAATGATGTAAAATTTCGAATGGGAGTGTTCTTCACTTCTAAGGAGCTTTTATGTATCAGACATATGCCACCTCCTTTTGTTGTTAGTCTTGGAATCGATATGATTTGATAGTTTGTTTGAGTTAATTCATGGAGGAGGACGTCGTCGCCAGTGGGTTTGAACCATGTTTCCGTAATAAAAGTAAGATCACAATCCATTTCAGTAATCAGGTCATTTATCAGAATTGTTTTGTTTCTAGCAGAACATGTATTTAAAAGTGTAATTGTCAGATAATTTGATTTTTCTTGAAAATGTAGTGAGGTGTCGATTGGGATCAAGTTACTGATGGTAATTCCAGATTGGGGCACATGAGTGTACTGACAAGTACTGTTCACAATTACTTTAATTTTTCTCTGCTTTCTTTTTCCTCCTCTCTTTCTTCTTGAATGTTTTCTTTTATGTTGCACAGGTACCTCAGTATTTTTGTTAGTGCAATTGTTCTGATTGTCTGATAGCCCCAGGCACACAAGTCTGGCTAGTGTGCTTAGCCTCACAGGCTGTTTACATTTCTTGTTTATGTTGTACAAAAGCTGTGTTGAGTAGACTCTTGCTTTTACAGTTGGTGGACTGAGAGCACAGTCGCCACTACCAGGTGTGTCACACTGTGTAGCACTACTGTTCACAAGTCTATTGTTGTTATAGTAAACACAGGAGGTGGTGGTGGTGATCCAGTCAGGTGCGTTCCCCTGACTTGAAAAAGTGTTCACATAATTACTGTTGTAATTATTGTAAACAATGGTGGTTGTCCTCAGTAAATGGAAAATGGAAACTGAACAGATAGAAAACTGCCAAGCCAAAAAAGGCAGAATTGTTTGTTATGCTTGTAAAATTTGCCATAATTTTTACACCACAATATTCACAAGAACTTCACAAATGGTCTGATGTAAATTTGGCACAATAAACACTATATCTTCATTGAAAAAAGCACAACGTTCCAGAGGTGAAGTGAGGTGCAGCCTACTAGGCGCTCTACACACTATACACACTATATATTGGTATGGCATGGGTTGGTGGCAGCGTGTGCATGCTTTTCATTTGTGGTAATGAACTGAACAAATCTGACACTTCCATTTGAATTGCAAATGGGTCGTATATTCCTCCAAAATGATATGAAATTTACACTGATGGGGGAAGTCAGGTCTGGGCAATGTTTGCCTGCTTTCATGCCTGTAAAATTTCCGTCTATAGTTGGATTTCCGACTATTTTCATTACGACAAAAAAGTTGCCTCGCATTTCCGACAATTTTGGTTTGAGCAAAAATTCCGACCCCATCTTAGACAACGTCGTTTTTTCAATGCCGTACTTAATAATAAACAGGCGAATGTCGGAAAGGTAAAGCTGCGAAAATGTACAAATGCTACTGACTACGACGACCATGTTTCGGAGCCCATGTATTCTTGCTGCGCTGCTACGGTACCGAAAAAAATTTCAGACTATTTTCCATGCAAACTATCAATCATTCAGCATTTGAACACCAAAGCCCTATCATTAACAATCCTTCAATCTTCCTAAATGGGAGCTTGTTCTTTTGGTTGCCAAACATGAAAAGCATGCACAGGGCAGGGATGGGACTGACAGCAGTCATCAGAATCACTTATTCACACTCTACAACTGTCCCTAATTTCACACAGTTGGCACTTGATGTTTCAAGCTGGGGAATTCATGCTGTTGTGTTGAGAAGCGAGCCACAGGAAATGCCCAGAAATAATAGAACTGGCTAGTCCCTGGTGTCAACTACTTAAATAACGATTTGAGTCAATGTATTGAGTGTCGGCCTAGAAGTCAACTGTTAGCACCAGGTGATGAGTGATCCAGCTGACAGATTTTGGCCAAGTGGTGCAGAGTTGAACAATTAAATGTAGTAAAACTGCTACTCTTGTAATTCTCATGATATATGCATTCATGCAGAGCTCGATTTGGACTTGGTGAAGCCTATGGCTATACACATCTGGGACATCCCTTCTTTAAAAGGTAAACCAGAATGTGTCACAAAGGTGTGAATATGCACAACTGGTCTAGTTTTGAAAGTTTGTCGTTCCATTATCTTCCGGCTAAGGAGTCTAAACTGAAGATCATTTGATGCTGCTATGAATGTAGTTGAATATATAAATGTATTGTAAAAATTGATTTTTCAAATTTTGTAGTTATTACAGTCTTAGGGAATGGTGACAATATGAAGAATTAATAAAGTTTTAAAATCCCATGGCAAAGTTCTGAAATTTTGTGGATGCCAAGCTGTAGCTTATTTACCTTTTGCCTAAACCCTTCTCTGCATTTGTGTATCTCCCAGTGTTTAAATTAATTATTGTCAAAGGTGACAATTTGACATTTTGCAAAAAAATTTTTTTTAAATTGCAGTGATTTATAACAGCGATAAAGTAACATGAACATATTAATTCTCTCCAAACATATAAAGACCACTAATGAATAGGCATGAAGTCACATTTACAACAGCACACATAAATTAATTTACAAAAAAATAAAAATAAATCACATGAAGTCTCTTTCAGAGTTGACACACTTGTCTTGACATATTTTAACATTTAAATATGTATGATACAAAATCATTATCACTTCCAGACCACTGTGAGCTGAAAGCCCAAATTTGCAATTGAAATGCACAGGTTAGTAAGTAGATAATGAAACATTTAAAGCCAAAAAAATAAAAATTGCACCTGGCCTCTCATTAAAATAATATTCATTAATTTTAATCTTAAATAAATACAATCCCTGAAAAAAAAGAGAGAAAGAAAAAGAGCGCATACATATAAAAATGCACCTTGGAAATTAAATGTTAAGAACCTTTCAGGCATATACCACACAGCAGAGATCTTATTGTACAAAAAAAAAATTGTGGCGGGAGTAATTCACCGAGGCGCAATTTTGACCTTCAATTTTTGCTCCACGCTACAGCCTAAAATGACAGTTTCAAAAATGATAAAATTGATTTTCTTAAGTGTCAACTAATCCAGCCCAATCGCTTTTGTATCGACCAATTGTGTTGATTCAAGTTTCAGCTATTTTAAAATAAAAAGTTGTAAAATGTAAAATACAATGATCTTTGTTTTGGCTCCCGATGGTGCATCGCATAGGAAACCATTTTAATGTATATAAAAAAAATAATAATAATAATGGAGAAATACAGATTGCAACAGCAAGCCACTAAGTAATACTGCAGATGATGAATATCTTTGTAAGAAATCTGTATCAAATTTATCTTACCAGTCATTATTAATGCTGATTATTTAGAACTTTTTTTTTTCTTTTGGAGCAAAAGTAAAGGGATTTCTCTTAAAACTGAACAATTTGGGACATAATATACACTTATGTTTGTTAATCTCTAACAAGAGCCTTAATGAGACCACAAAAGAACTGTGATTCAAATTTCTTAGTATGTGATTTGAGACGTTCTCATGCAGCATTAAATGTCCATATTGTTGTATGCGACATATTGCCAATTTTGATGTTTTGTCATGAAAGCGGTTCTCTCACTTTTAATTCTATTATGTATAAGTGTCATTTGGGTGTATTTTTCGTGGGCATTTTTGTGCAAGCTTCGATTTTGAAACGAGTTGAACAAAACCCTGATTTTACACAACTTTTCAGACTTTCAATCTTATCTTCACTTTCTCGAAAAGGCAAAAATGCACATACAACAATATGGAAAATAGTTATTCACACACACAGCCCCCCCACCCCCCCCAATCTTTTCAATGAAGGTTCTGAGCTTGTTACACACTGAGGGTTAAGATTTCTCTTTTCACTGATGCAAAGAAAAAATTTTGAGGTTCTTTCATCTGAGTGGGAACCTTCAAAAAGGCGCAAGGAAGTACAAAGAAAGTAAAATGGAACGCTGGACATGTATACATATAAAATAACGTAATAAATGATTCTGGCATACATACACACTTTTTTTGACATGATTTCATAAACACACTTTAATACATGACATGAGAATTGGCTTTAACTCATTCGCTATCGTAAGCCGAATATTCCCATTGTGGGCTTTCATTTCGCTACAGAAAGCAGAGCATTTGGCTTGAGTCAACACCCATTTTCTGCCACTAATGTCGAAACCAACTTTTCGAAATGACAATTCCTATCCTGGTTCATGGATTTTCCTTTGATTAGATGTACAATATGTTTACGTATTGTGTTCATGATGAATGAAAGAGAAAACATCTGAACCAACATTAAATTTGAAACTGGCCAGTGTTGGAGAGTTCCTGTCCACACCCACAAAAAGTTACCATAGGGAATGAGTTCAATGATGTATGATAAACCACTACTTGCTACTGCTACTTGTCCCTTTTAACAATATCAGATTGACCAGATCTGATGAATAAGTAGACATTGAAACTTCATAACAGTTAAGATTGTTGTAACTACTTTTGATTTTAAATGCCAGCACCTTTTTATAATGTCATTCTTCTACTGTTTGTAGTTTTGTGAAAATTCCGCGCAAGAAGGAACAAGAACACATTCTTTTCAAATAACAGCTTTCATCATGAGTGTTAAGAACGAGCAATAGAAGGAAGCCAAGCAATTTTTTGTGTGACAACAAGTTATTTGATTCATTTCCTTGTCCGTCACACCTACTAGCTTATCAAAGATTTCGGTGGTTTCGAGATATGGCCACCTAATCATTGCTCATGGTGAGATCTTTACTCTCACACAGTCATGTTTGAAATTATAAGCAAAAGCTTGTTTGCCACATGCTTGTCTGTGCTCAAGAAATCTCAAACTCTCAACAAAACACTTTAAAATGCTTTCCAGTAAAATGGGGAAAACTGTTGATAAGCCAGGAAATGAGACGGACAATGATTTCTTATTTTGTAACTTATAATGACACAGACAGAAAAAGATGATTGGAGAGAGCCAGTGTAAAATGTAGAGTGAATATATGATTCTACTTATTTAATAAGCACCAAATCTCTACATCAAACTGTCACCCCAGTACCGCTTTGTTCTATCTCAATTTGTTTTTTGTAAACAAAAATTGAGATGAGACCATATTATGGCATGACACAGTGTATTCTATCATTCCTACAAAAATGGTGAAGGAATCCTATCTCTGGGTGTAGATTTTCTGGGGTTAAAACTGTTAATAAAGGATCTTTGCAAAGTTTAATTACACAAAGATTTTCTTAAACTTTGGCCCTCTTGCCTGATGTCTCTGAAAGGGGCAGCTCATGTAGGAATTGTCTTTCTTTAATAATCTGACAAAATTGTATGATTTACTAGGCTGAACAGCTCACTCATATTTTACAGAATAAGACATATTTTTTATGAATGCTTAAATTAAAACCATGATGTTATAAAAAAAAAACCCACAAAACAACAAGTGAGCATTTGGGTGTTTGTGGAAGTGACCGAAAAACCTTTGATTGATGTGGCTCTAGCCCAAAAATAAGGTTACTGGTATGCTGAAGAAAATTTATTTGATTATTTTGTGAGATAAATTTCAGTAAATTGCTCTTCGAAAATTTTGAGATGTGAAAGAAGCGACGAAAGGACCTGCAGATTATTATATCACACTTACTATATATATTAGCACTACTCGAAACTGGTTATAGAAAATACTGTTGAAAAATCAAAACATACAGCTGTTACAGCAGACTGGACTAGGCATTCGGCAACATCAATAAAATATGATATTTTGTGATTATATTGCAATGCTTTGTATTTATAATTTAAATGATGATTTAATTGCTCTACACTCCGTATTTCTTCTTGAAAAATAACAGCCTTTGGGCTGGTCAATTCATTCCTGATACCACTCTCATCTGGAAAATATTTCATTTCTAAAAAAAAAAAACGTGGAATGTGAATTTTTGAGTTTTGCTTTTTTGTTTCTGCAATACTGTCACAATTTTCATGTAAAAAATATATATATCATTTGAAGTCCCACGTTTCACCCCTCACTGCCGAGGTAAATTGCAAAACTACTTGAAATGCCATGTTTACAGAAACAAACTTTGAAAAATTGTCAAAGATAGTGGAGAACGGATAGCATTTTTTTCAGCTTTCACAAGGAAGAAGATCAAAGTGTTGTCTAAAGTCCCGTACATCTAGTTATTTCCGGTAAACCTTTCTGAGAAACCTAGTTGGCAAAGAACATTTCAAACACAATGTCAAACCAAATAATATTTCTCAGCACAATAGGCCGGACACGCTTGCCCTTCACGGCACATTAGGCAGTATTGAATTAAATAAGTTTTGTGAATGGAAGCGATAAAATCAGGGTCAAAGATGCTCACTGAGTCAAACATATTCTTTCAGCCTTCATCTTAGATCATCAACAATAAGATAAAACTTAGGTTGGTCAAAACTGTCACTGTCAATGCATGCAGTTCTGCCTTCTCTACACTTATGTCACGTACACAGATAACATTATACCTATCCGGTTCTTCACTTGCCACAAGCTATTTGTCATTATGTTTGTGATGAGACAGGAGTCCTGTCAAATATACATCAACTTTCATCTGCATGACAAACCCACTTATTGCCAAAAACCTGGTTTTGAGATGACAGTGAAGTCTCCTGCACGTCGTTTTGTTGGGCAGAAAAATGCATAAGGAGACATGCCTGTTATTCGTTTATTTGGTCCACTGGTTCATCATATGGCCAGGAGGGGATAGGATAAAGATGCACCAATTGGATAAGTAAGTTTTTGCAGAAAACAAAAATACTTAGAATTTTGCCAAATCTTTTTCAGGACAATAAATTTAGTAGCATATAGATCTCAAATATGCAATAAACAGAAAATGTTGTTTTCAGCCAAATGCCAGTTTGTCATACAGATGGTGAAATACCTGACTATTGAACCAAAAAAAAAAGAAAAACGTATGGGGTGGAAATGAAGCAATATACAATGCTATTGCACAAAATATAATGATTGACTAGTGGTTTTTCCCCACATCCTGCACCAGATATTTTCAGTCTGGAAAATTCCGTGAAATTTCAGGGAATACAGCCCTTTCCTGTGTAAGTATCTTTTCAATTCAACCATTAATATACATAAATTACTACACAGCAGGTCCAAAAGGACTTTATATAAGTTGAGGACTTTCGAAAGCTCCGAGGATCCGCTACAATTAAGTGTTTTATGTACAAGGCAAAGAGCACGCCTGAAAAATGAACTTGAAAACACCCAATAATTTTGAAGTTGTCCCTCACTAATTGCAATGCATTCTAACCAAATAATGAAAGGAAAAACATATTGCATCTGCAAAATGTTATGACATCCACATCATTCACAATTAAGCATTATAAATATTTGCTTAATACCATAATTAGGCTGTTTCAAGCTGATAAATATCGATCAAACAAAGAAAAAGTCAGGTGTGGTAAAAATCATGGTTAATTTGGGACAGACACAAATTATTAGGAAATTCAACTTGAACATGATGCAAGTATCACTGGTGGTAAAGTTACATTTGTGACAGCTGCTGTTGGACTTACAGTGAGCAGCAATTACATATAATAAACAAAGTTGATATGCCTTGCTGCAGCGTTACCTATGTCTGATTCACATTTCTTCTCTTTGCATTTCACATTTATTTTTTCTTTAATGGAGTAGATGACCATAGGCCCTTGCAGTTCCAACAGAGCAAAGTGCTCAAGTAGGCCTATGCCACTGCACAGTAAACTATTCCGCCACACAATGGCAAAGCGACACATGTGCCCATTTCATAGTTTTGAGAAAAACACAAGAAAGGTGTGTGGCAAAACCAGTCTACATATATAAATGCTCTTATTTATAAGTTTGCATGATGGTTCCTTTGCGTTTGAAGCATTTTTCAATGTAAGATATACATAAATAAAAGAGAATTATGTGTGACACCAGTTCACAGACAATAAACTAGAAAAAGGCCATACTGTCAGTTATGTGGCTCTGCCTTTGGGTGGCAGTACAGTATTGTCCCTTGATGAGTCGGCCTATTCATCTTCTCAAGGTGGAGCACACCAAACAGAGATAAAGTCCAGCTAATTTCGTACTGCTCTGTTCTGCTCTCAGTCTGAACACTTCTGTTACATCTAGTGTAACATTCTATCTGCTTTGCTGGCAGTCTACTGTAAGGGCCTTATCACTCCACTGGTTCTCTTCATACGCCAACATAAAGTTCTACAATTCTCAGTTTTGTTTTCATTGACGCACATTCAGCCCTGTCTTCTGAAGTGTTTTTGTTTATTCCCTCGACATTCAAAACCTCATTATGGTCGCTGAATGTCATTGCTTCACAGAAAGACTGACGAGAACGAATAAACATAAAGAAAGCCAAACTGTAAAATGCCATCATTAATTAAGCAAGGAAATAGAGACTGTGAAAAATCGGATACTGCCACGTAGCGTTTTATAAAGTCGAAATAAATAAGGTGTATAACGAATCACTTCATTCAAGATGGAACACATGATATCAATATAGAATATGAAACTGATGGGCAAAAACCATTTTCTTTCCTCTATTTTATACATATGTTAATTCCGAGTGGCCTCGAAAATACATAAGAAAATGACACGGTAAATTTTATCAGTCCCATGTATGAAAATTTTTGTTTTTTGTTATTGGAAAACAACTATTCATCAAAAGGAAATTTTAAATCCTATGTACAAGTGTGTTCAGTAACTTGCTTTGATTCTGTGGACAGCGTAACAGTTTCATGTAGCTGCTGCAGCTGTCTCAGTCGTCATTGTTGGCTTCTGCCCCGCCTTCGGCTCCTCCACCTTGCCCCTCCACCAGCTCAAGCACATGTTCCATTGGCACTGGTTTACCATCCTCTCCTACTCGACAGGGCTGGATCACTCCTTGTCTGTGAATAAAAATTTGTATGATAACTTTCCCATTGGCCATGAATAAACATTTGTGTAAAAGTTCTCCTGTTTGTCTGGAAATAAAAATTTGTATAAAAATGTTTCCCTTGTCCGTGAAGAAATATTTGGATATTTAACACTAGTAACTCTCTCGTTCACAGACTGAAAGAAATCAATACAAAAACTAGAAGTTGGAATATGTGCCAAGATGGCTGTGTAGGGTCATCTACAAAATTCACAATCTGAAATATCCTTTGTGGAAAGAAACCAGTTTGAAGGTGAAATAAGTGACTCAAACCAAACTCGAATGAATACTTCTCCATTATTTCAAATCTCCAAATGTAAAAAAAGAACTAGCTGTGGGTTAAAATGAAACACCTACAATATTTAAAATATCGCTACGTTCTCACTGGTTGTGGTCTAATCGATATTCTCAGAGAGTGACCTATCAGTAACAGCAACAGTTTTCAAGTTGGAAGCTGAAACATTCTTGCCACATTCAATAATAACAAAAGTGACCAAAACTTTGAAATGTTTTCCTGTAAAATGGTGGTGGATCTGATCTGAAACCAGGCTAAACGTGAAATTTTTATACCTCTTTAAAAAATCAAAATAAATATTTCTGGGACGTTTTCAAGCAAAATATGTGTGTGTGCCTGGAGAAAGGTCCCAGTTGTCGCAAATTTTGGATTTTGAGATGAGGGTGTATTCTTCTAGAAAATTCAATGCTGAACACGCTGCTTTTAAAATTTTTTCCAATATCTTAAGTAGTTTTGAAGATATGACACATTTTGTAAGACAGGGGGCAAAAACAAACTTTTGAGAAAAACAGTTTTAACAGCTCTCTTCCATGACAGACTTTTTGGATATTGTTGGGGGAGCGTAGTTTTATTACAAAGGCAAATAGGGAAACTACTGAGTTGTGTTCACTGCTTAGCTCTAGCTTTCTATGTAAAATTCTGCGCTCTCCTAACAAGATCGAAAAAACTTCCGACTTGGCTGTTTTTAGGGGACCGTGGCATGTTACACTGTGAACTATAGATGAGCAGTGAACACTACTCAGTATTATCTCTATAACGGCTTTGTAATTAGTCCACGGTCCCCTAGCAACAATCACTCCAATATTACTTCCTGAAGAGTCACATTTTCTACAAATAATTAATAAAATAATATTTAAACATAAAATATTCCAAAATCCTTTTCATATGCTATTTAGAAATGGTTAAACTTGTGTTTTCTGCTAGAAGTACATTTCCGACTAGTCACGCCGACTTTTTCGACCTTTTAACCCCCTAGCTCAAAAATAGCTGTACCGACAACTGGGACCTTTCTTCAGGCGCACACACATATTTTAGCTCAATGCAGAAAAATGGCTAATAATTCACATTATAAGCAAATCTCAACTTCAATAGGAAATTTTTTCCCAGTTGGAGGGGTCTTCTCAGGAATTTGGTCTTTCAACATAAGTTTGATTTTGTTAGATCCACTCACAGATGAGAAAACTGTGGATATGCCAGGATGTGAAATAGATGACAATATGATCATCACTACAAAGGCAAGAAATTCCTGTATTTGTGATGAAAACAGGATACAGGGATGATGACAAGCCTTACCTCTGCAGTTTGTCTATAGTGTTGAGAAGCTGATGAGCCTCGTATTCTTTCTGTTCATCTGACATGCCTGCCATTGGATCCTTCTTGTCGGGCTCCCACCGACCAGTCACTGGGTTTACTCTGAGAATGGAATACAAAAAAATTGTTTCGGTAAGCATAAAGATTGGATCATCCATGACGTGTTTCAAAACCAAAATTACTGTTGCACTAAAGGGGCACAATATAGTTTTAAAAAGTGTTCTTTGGTGCTTTTTTTTTTTTAAAGAAAATTTTGAAGTTATCTCCTGAAATAATAATAATAAACATTTACATAGCACTTCATACAGTCAAATTCAAGCTTTAAGAACTTTTCAGTCATTCTTCAACTCACATTCCAATTCCATTCATCCATACATAGACCATACTAAACATGGGACAACAGTGAGAGGCAGCTGCGGCATTCGATCAATTTAAAAGGTGTGTTTAGAGGCATTTCTTAAACATTTCAGTGTTTTGTATCCCTCTTAGATATTGAGGAAGTGAATTCCAGGTCTTCTAGTCACAGAAAGAAAATGATCATTCACCAAGTGATTTGAGAGACATAGCTGAAACTTTTAAATTTTGTTCTATCAGTGGAAGATCATAACTGGCATGATGAAACCTAAAGATAGGACAAATCTGCCACATACATCCCACATATCCATAACTATCAGGTACTTACTGATCTTTAAGTTCTGTGTACTCATCTGTTTCCGAATCCTCAGAATTGCTGGAGTAGTCTCCTTTGCGCTGTCCACTATCTCCAAGTTTAAGCAGACCAAACTGAGCCAACAGGCCAGCACAATTGCCGTATCCAGTGTACTTGACCATGCGATTCACTGGTAACAAGATAGTTGAAACAATTGAAAGCAAGATGAAAAGGAAATGCAAGCTTTCTCATAGTCAATCAATCAATTAATAAAAAGATCCAGCAGTTTTCATCTGCTGTCAGCAAACAAAAGGAAAAAAAGTCCATGATTTTAGCACAGAACTTTTATATATTTGACAGAGAGAAAAGAAGAAATCTTGATGCAGTGTTCAGGCAGAAAGATTTGAAAAAATTTAAAAAAAGGATAGATTTTAGCATTGTACTGCAACATCTGACAGAGAGAAAAGAAGAAATCTTGATGCAGTGTTCAGGCAGAAAGATTTGAAAAAATTAAAAAAAAGGATAGATTTTAGCATTGTACTGCAACATCTGACTGAGAGAAAAAAAAAAACAAATAAACTTGCTACAGGTTCATGCGGAAGAAACGATTCACACCAAGTTTCTGACATTAATTCAAATGAGGCACGGACATGAAAAAGAAAAAAGGAGAGAGAAGAAAACCTCTCTCCTTGACAGGAACCAGAGACATAAGGTAATGGGTAAAAAATGAATGAAGGACAGTGCATGGTGGATGTGGTTTGTTTTGGGAGAGAGAAAGAGATTTAAGAATTATGGGAAGTGGATATCATATTTAAACTAGACAAGGAACCCCAATGAAAACTTACCATTTTCTTTACACAAAATGAACAGGAAATGAGCCACAAGGTCCTTCACTTCAGTCACTGGTGATGTGAGTAGCTTACACAGCCTGGAAATGTATGGATTCAACAGTTTTTAAAATCATAAACTGGTGAGTACAATACCTATTCATTCAAGTACATTTCCTTCCCATTTCATCTTATTTTGGTTCTCAGAAATCTGTGGTAAGACTGCGTATTCTAACTTTTTGTGTGGAATCCTTTCATTTCAGTCTGAAATGGTCCTTTTTGTCTGGTACCGTTCATAGAACTGGACAGTAGTTGCTGGTATCAAATAAAATGTTAGGATGGTAGCTATGCCATGGACCTAAGATAAATATTTCAAAATTGTTCAAAACAAAATCTATGAAATTAGATTTACAACATACTTGTTTCTCAGTGATTCTCCTTCTTCTGGCAAACGTTTCACTTCACTACGTAAAGGTGGCAAGACCTGTGAAAAATTAAAAATGTAGAATTATCATATTTTGCTATAAACTTTCTGTACTGAATGGGACACTCCCTTGTGTGGATTGTGCACAGGTGTCCACTGGACTGGAGTAGAAGGGTTTTGCATGGGAAAGGTCCATGCGAAAAGTCTGATAGAACAGGACCTGAACATCTATAAAAAAAGTACATATTGAACTCTGATAAAGAACATTAAAGCAGTCTACATAATCAGTGCAATTTCCAGATGATTTTAGATTATCCAGTCTGTTGGCTACACCAGACTGCAATAAAATAACTTGAATCTTTTCCACACTTTACATTCTGAATCATTAGATAATGAGTCTATGAACTATTTTGTCCTACTGACATAGGAATCAATCCATCCTTCATCTCACATACTGGTGCAATCACAACTTCCCCATTTAAAACGCCTAAATCATCAATACGCCATAGGTGACATGGACGATGAATCAATTCCAACTGTCTCCTCCTTTCTCTATTTTACAGCAAGTGGTGAATAAAAAAGAAAATTTGCCATTTTATGTCCTGCTCATCTCATATTTTTCAGTCCACAATGACATTTAGCATCCTAACAATGAACTATCTCTGTATTACACAAAGCATTCTTACCCTCAGGCGGCAAAACTTTCGGATGGCACGATTATGACGACAGGCTTCACAGAGACAGTGCAAGATAGGTGCCAGACTTTCTTTGATGTTCTTTGTGGCCTAAGAGAATAGAGTAAACCTTTAGTTATAAAAGCAGAAATAACAACGCCTCACATACTAACACTCTCAATACTTACATTTATCAGTCAATTTCATTTCAGCATTGCAACAATAATCTACTCAACTATAGCATCTTATTTGAAATTTGATTCTTTGGCTACTGAGGCATCTGGGAGTGGGAAATCTGACCAAAAAAAAAAAAAAAGGTCATTTTCTAACCAACAGGCCTAGAATTTTCAAAATTTCAGCTGGGCTTTATACATATGCGGGCAAAAGATCAAGAATATTCACTTCTTAAGTCAAGATTGTCATTATGTCGATACACACTAACTGGATTCGTATCTTCCATGCAAACAATAGTAAAAAAAAAATCTTGATGGGGAAGGGAACAGTCAAACAGCATCAAAAAAGCATAGAGCAATTATTCACGAAGAAAAGTTACTCAGTTATATTGTGGACTTCTCATAAATTTTGAGGCATCATACTTTTAATGACTTTATTAATCCATGAATAAAGATAAAATATATGACAAAGCAACGTATGTTATACTTACCTTGCAACTTCATGACAAAAAAAACGCACAATAACAACAAGAACAAAAAAAACCCCACTTCCCACTTCATTCCAAACAATGAAATATACAATAATACACAAAGAAGAGATAATTAGGTGTTGTTTTCAATAAATTCCAAAATTGCTCCACATCCACATTTTACCATATCTATTGCAGCTACAGAACTAAAACACACTCAACATATCAAAGACAATACTTACGGTGTCAAGTCTGTGATCCAGAAATTCCAGAATGACATTGATGCCCTCCATGTTCCTCCCATCAAATTCAATGTCTTTTGTGTCCATCCCTTTGTCATCTTCCACCACTGGAGTCAGCAACTCTTCATAGAAGTCCGCAGGAATATTGATTAGGAGATTCACAATGTGGCTGGGGACAGCAGACAATGAAATAAAGTTAGATTCTTTATCCAGTTGATGCCTTCAAACAATGTCAACTTCTTTTGGCTATACTGTACATACAAACATATCGATTTTGATGGTTTTGTCTTATGACTACCCTATCACTGCACAGAGCTACGTTTCTCACAACGTGACATATCCATATCTTTCATAGTTTTACAGTTAAAAGCAGAAATCTTTGTCGTCACATTTCAGAACAAGAAAATTGATCGAGACTTAGAAACGAAATAAGTAAATGGTTGATATGTTATTGCTTGAGATTGATGACGAAACTGTCCAAGACAACAATACGCATACCCAGTATCTCAATAGCCTGTTCAAAATGTGACAGACAATCTCATTCCTGCTTGCATGCTAAGTTGTCCTCACCCTTCCTTAATTCTGAATCTATTCTCCAGGCTTGAAGGGAGGACGTCTAATTCTTAAAGCACGATTCATAGGCGACTTTCATATTAACTCCACCATAACAGTAATGTAAATTAAGTAATTTGCTATCAAAATATGGGAAATGTGGAGTCCATACTGTTGTTTAGGATTAATTTTCTTTGTTTGTGTGTTATTTGCAGTATTTTTTCCATTTTTGTGCTTTGATATTGCGGGTTTGTGTTATTGTCTTTCTTTTCAAGGACTTGAGAAGCTATCAAAGATTTTCAAGAACTTGAAAAATAATTTCGTTCATCAAAGCGTTCTAGGGTCTCCACATCTCACTGTGAAGCCTATTTAATCATAATTTAATACCAGCTAAAACACTAATAAGCCTCCACCCTTGGTATCAGGCATCTAAGAAAAAGATAGGAAATGGATGTCAATTCCAGCAACAACAAAAAAAAAAAAAAAAGGATTCCACAATTACCTTTGAAGATCTTCCTGTTTGTCTTTGGACATTATTGTGCTCATCAAGAGGTCATGTAAAATGCTGACCAAACGCATGAAGTGAGCCTCCTCCTCCTTTGAAACAAAATTGAAAAAGTGCATTTGGAATAGTCAAGCAGGGAGATTGAAGTGCTACAACATGTTATCATTGAGCAGTCAACAAACTTCAAGAACAAAATCAGCATTAATAAAATCCAGAGTGTGAAAGAAAACATTCGGCATTAAAGCAATCACTCAGGATTAAAGCGGCCATTAAGATTTGAAGAAAATAACCCACATAACTAAACATAGTACTGCTCTATGTGACCTCACCGAAAGGAACAGGTTAACCTTTAACTTTGCAGTGGAGGTACATTGTATATTTTAAAATTTGATAGTGCGAATGTGATGAATTTAATAACTGAATTTAAAAAATGTTTGCAATACTGGGTGAATCATCAAAATTTAAAATTTGATTTGTAGCCAAATGGTACTTAGATCCCTTCTCGTTCTAATCCCCTCAACTGTGTCAAGTGTACAATATAAAATGACAGACTTACTTCATCTACAGATTTCTTCTCCATGGAGATTGTGAGATTAAACAGAATTTTGAGAATTTCTGCACAAAGTTCAACTTGTTGATCGGTCAACCCTTTGTCTTGACATTCGGCATCCCGCAAAGTCAGATCTAGAACTTCCATCAAGTATGTGAAGCCGTGAAGCTCATACCGAACTTTTGGCCTGCAAGAAAGTAATTTATACACAATAAAACTATTGTAAAATCTCTTGTACAAAATATCATATACCTCCACTGAGCATTGTCATGAAAAAAGTACATTCCATAAATTCCATATAATTCCCGTAAAATTCCATAATCATGTAAATTGAGTATGTGAGCTAAATGTACCGCTCCTCTGCTTTCATGTGACATAAGTATGTGTAACTGCTGTCTTTGTGTCTTTGTCTCCAAAAAGCACAGAACAAAAACAATAGCTCAGCACTGTAATTTCATCTGTGCACAGATGTTTAACTCACCTTGTTTCAATGCAGGCAGGTAGTGCAGTCAACAAGAACAGAATTCTCATGTCAAAAAACTGTAAAAAACAGAGAAAACAAACGATATGAAACGCTGTGTCTGTGAGCAAGCACAGTGAAGAGAGGCATGATTTTCTACCTTCTGTATAAAAAAAAAGAAAAATTGAACAAGACACCTTCGATGTATTTTTCACTACCATAATAAAAACAAATAATATTGTCACTTGCAATGCGGGAATGCAGCTTAGGTTTATTTTAAAACATTTTTTTCCGAAACTATCCTTTGAATTAAAAAACAAACAGTCAAAGAAAACACAGTTCTACATCACCTACTGTCAAACAACAGTTTGAATTCCTAGGTGATGAAAAACCAGTCACAAAACATAATAACAAATGTTTTATTTCAAATAATGGTGGTAATGTTTTGTAATAAAAATGTTTCAGATGTGTCATAAAACTGCGAAAAACAATAGCGATAACACATCATCATCATTGCCTTTCTCACCCGGGATCAGGGTATAGGCCACCAACAAACACTTTCCATCCCTCTCTATCATGGGCCAGCCTCTTTACATTATTCCAAGTCTTTCCGCTTCGTTGCACATCATTTTCTCTGGCTCTTCTCCACGTTCCGCGCGGCCTTCCTCTTGATCTCTTGCCCTGGGGATTCCAATCCAATACCTTCTTCGTGATGCTGTTTCCTGGCCTCCTGAGAGTGTGGCCGATCCATCTCCATCGCCTCCTACCAATTTCCTCTCTGACTGGGCTCTGTCTTGTTCTTTTCCATACAATTTCATTGCTGACCTTGTCTGTCCATCTGATCTTAAGTAGCTTCCTCAAACATCTGTTGATGAAAACTTGGATTCTCTTTATGCAGGCCTGGGACGCATTCCAAGTCTCACATCCATACAACAGGACTGACTTCACGTTCGAGTTGAATATCCTCAGCTTTGTTTTTAGAGATATATCCTTGGTTCTCCAAATCTTGCTTAAGGACGTGAAAGCTGCCTGTGCCTTTCCAATTCGTGCTTTGACTTCTGCCTCTGTTCCTCCCTTATTGTCAATGATACTACCAAGATAGCAGAAGGACTCTACATCTTCCAGTGGTTGATCTCCTACTCTGACTTGTGCGCTTGGCGGTGCAACAATTTTTAGGACCTTCGACTTCGCAGGATGTATCCTCAATCCAATAGATTCTGAAATTTTGTTTAGAGCTGTAGTCTTTGCTTGCATCTGGTCGTGTGTGTGCGACAATAGTGCCAAGTCATCTGCAAAATCTAGATCGTCCAGCTGTGTCCATGGGGTCCATTGTATGCCATTTCTTCCTCCACTGGTGGTTTCTTTCATAAGCCAATCAATCACCAGGACTAACAGAAATGGGGACAGCAAACAACCCTGCCTAACACCAGTCTTGATATCAAAGCTGTCAGTAAGCTCGCCATCGTGTACGACTCTGCAACTTGTCCCCTCGTACTTACTCTTGATAAGGTTCACCATCTTCTCTGGGATTCCATAATGTCTCAATATTCTCCACAGTGTTTCTCTATCGATGCTATCAAAGGCCTTCTCGTAGTCAAGGAAGTTCACTATCAGTTGGGAGTTCCACTCTAGCGACTGCTCTACTATGATTCTCAGCGTGGCGATCTGGTCAGTGGTTGATCGATTACTCCTGAAACCAGCTTGCTCCTCACGAAGTTTTGGGTCTGTTGCATTCTGTATTCGCTTGAGAATAATCCGATTGAAAACCTTTCCTGGGATGGAGAGAAGTGTGATTCCTCTGTAGTTACTACAATTGCTGAGGTCCCCTTTTTTTGGAAGCTTCACGAGGTGTCCTTCCTTCCAGTCCTTTGGAAACTTGCCTCCGATCCAAATCCTCGAGAATAGTGAGTGCAGACCCTCTGCAGCCCCAGCAGCATCTGCCTTCAGCGCCTCTGGTGGGATCTGATCTGGTCCAGCTGCCTTGCCTCGATTTAACTGCTTTATGGCATCATTAATCTCTGCTTTAGTCGGAGGGTCGCAACTGATCGGTAAATCATTTCTTGCGGGTAGAATGTCGGGTGGGTTACTTGGTGGAGGTCTGTTCAAGAGGCTGTTAAAATGTTCTATCCATCTTTTTGCCTGAGCTTCCTTTCCAAAGATAGCCTTCCTGTTGTAATCCTTGACAGGAACTTCAGGTTTTCCATATTTTCCAGCAAGAGTCTTTGTAGTCTGGTAGAGGATCCTCATGTGTCCTCCTGTTGCTGCCTTCTCTGCTAACATTCCTATGAACTCCTCTTTGTCTTTTTTAATTGATTTTTTGACCTCTTTAGCTGATGCTCGGTACTCTTCCTGGTTACCAACTCTTGAGCTTCTTGTACGACTTGCATTTACCTGTTCTTTTAGGTCTCTTCTTATCCTTATCAAGTCCAGTGATTTTTGGCTGATCCATTCCTTGTGTTCCACTTTCTTTTCCCCAAGAACATCCTGACATGTCGATGTAAGTACTCCTTTTACCTTAGCCCAGTGAGTCTCCAAATCTACTGTCTCTTCGAGGTCAACAAGGGGTTTGAATCTATTCCTCAGTGTCAGCTGGAACTCTTCCTTCTTGTCTCCATCCAGAAGGCTCACTTGAAACTTTCTCCTCTTTGTTCCTGCTCTGGTACCTTGTTTCTTGAGGCGGAGTTTGAGTCTTGCCAGCAGCATGTGATGGTCAGATCCAACATCAGCTCCTCTCTGTACTATGACATCCTCCAGTGAGCGTCTGAATCGTCGGGTGATGCAAAAGTGGTCAATCTGGTTTTCAGTTACTCCATCCGGTGAAATCCAAGTGGCCTTATGGATCCTCTTGTGTGGGAATACTGAACCTCCAATCACATAGCTGTTAAATGCGCAGAAACTTGCAAACCGCTCTCCATTCTCATTCATTTGTCCCAAACCATTGCACCCCATAATGTCCTCATACCCTGTATTGTCCTGTCCTATCTTGGCATTGGCGTCTCCCATTATAATGTTCACATCTTTTCTTGGCAATGTGTCAACTATTTCCTGAAGCTGGTTGTAGAAATCGTCCTTGTCCTCATCGGTTGCTTCATTTGTTGGGGCGTATATCTGCACAATGTTCATGTTGATGTTCTTGTTCTTTGTAGTAAATGATGCCAATATAATTCTTCTTCCGTAGGGTTCCCATCCCCTCAGTGACCTCTGGGCGTGCTTGCTCAAGATGATCGCTACTCCTTCTGTATGCTTTTTGTCCTCCCTTCCAGAATACAAAATCTTTTCCCCAGAATTAAGTTGTTTCAGTCCGGACTGTATCCAGCGGGTCTCGCTAACTCCAAGTATGTGCAGTCTGTATCGCCTCATCTCCATTGTAACCTGGGCACTCTTTCCTGCTTCATACATGGAGCGGACATTCCACGACGCAATCCGGAGTGACTTGTTTGATGAAGGAGCAGTCAGGCCAGTGGAGTCCTTTCGGCTTTGTCCATTGTCCTTCATTGAATCTACAGGTGCAGATGCTCCCCCTTCTCCCAAGATAAAAGACTGATTTAAAGTATTTGCTTGTGTTTCTGTAACTGGTTTATTTTTACAGGGTGGGTAGTTGGCCCACTGCCAACTGGCTCTTCTCGGGAGACCAGGACCTTTGCACCTTTAGTCGCCTCTTACGACACGCAGTATCACGTCAGATGTATTCTTTGCTATCCCTCTTCTGCAAGAGGGCCCCGCATCTGCACGGGCTGCGATAACACAACTTGACATCAAACAACTACTGAAATGGTTACCTTGACATCAAATTTAACATCTGGGTCTCCGTATGTCTTTAGCCTTTGAACAACACCGTCCACACATCCAGATTTACTGAAATGTTCATCATAAGGAACTAAATTAGTGAAATTATTTATTATAACTACCATTAAGAACTGTAATATTCCACTGATGCAAATTCAAGGCAGTTTCATAAGAGTAGTTTCAAGGAATAATTTAACCACTGATCTCTTTCTATTGTCAGTCCCAAATAATCAAATCATGACCAGACATTTAAATAATAAATTCTAACGGCATAATTCAAAAATTGTTACTTCTATAAAAAATACGTATTTGTAAATTTCTCACTTAGAGATAATAAGGAAAAGGGATTTTAAAATGTAAACTACTAGATCTGATAGTGACATTTTCTTTCACAACTGCTTCTAGGCATACAACATTTTGAAACTGATCTTGAAAAAATAACCTTTACTTTAGTAGTAATTCAAAATAAACTTATGACTTCCTTTACATCATATCTCTAAACATAAATAAAATATAAGACTGCCTCTCACTATCAAGAGGAAAATTTTCTACAATGCTTTGATAAATAGACAAAAATAACAAAAGGTTACCAGCAATATCTTTGTGCCTCAATACTGTTGAATATGACATTGCAAAGACACTTCTGGGCTTCCACTATGACTGAAAGAAAGACAATAATAATAATAATATCATCAAATAACATCTGTATAGCTCTTCACCCTGTCAAATACAAGCTCTAAGTGCTTTCCAGTCATTCTTCAACTCACATTCACTTCACCAATACAAAGAACAGACCAACCATGGGACAACAGTCAGAAACAGCTGCAACTGCATTCCATAAATGGAAAAGGTGTGTTGACAGAATTTTGTGTTAGGTTTTGAGGCAGAGAATTCTAGGCTTTAAGATATTAACTCCTGATGAGAGGTTCAGTGGACTTTTCCACCAACCAGGAAACACATCTACCAGTCACTGTTCGTAATGGACAGATGTATTAAGATCAGCCCGACTATCAATTATTATGAATTAATCTGAGGTGCAATATGAATAACGATAGCATGGTTGATATGACCCATGCATCATTTAGAAAATGATGACCAAATGTCGAATTTAAGTCACAGCATTTTTCTACACTAACATGCACTTTCAAGCATTTTGTCCTTTGCCAGTCACTGATACACACGTTGCAAGGAGTATAAAAGAAATGAAACTATCACTCCACCATGCTTTCTTGCGACTAACAGCCTTAGGCTGAGGCCACTGAGAAGCCTGAAGACCCACCATGCTTCCAATAGATGTACGAAATGTGCACACATCTATTATCAGTATATTTCCAGGATTAACACAATTATTGCCACTTGAGATCAATAGGCTATTATGCAAATTCACCTGAATTAATTACCTGACAACCAAAAAGTTAAGTTAAGTGGGCAATATATTTCTTTCATTATGAATATGATTTCATGCAGGAATTTAAAACATCAAACAAAAACACCACTCCATCAGTCCTGCATAACAAAATGTATCCTCTTCATTAAAGTAAAGAATGTCAATTAAACTTGTGTTATTTTGATTCAGTCTCTGCCAATGCTTAGAGCTAATTTTTCAATCCAATTTCGATTAATACTACTTCAACCATCGTATGTATTATATCCCACAGGGTTCCTGCCCAAAGCCTATGACCATTTTCAGATTTAATTTGTGTGAAGAAATTTTTTAAATTTAACTTTAGGTAGTTGAAAGGAATACAGGAAGAAAGACAAAAACTAACTCATATCACTAAGGCCTGGTGTACTTGTATTATCAGTAATTATAAGGGGAAGAAGGGGTCCCCTGTGGCTGTTTTTCAACTGAGGAGTATCAAAGGTAATTTATTTTTTTTTTCAAAATGCAATGACTATTTATGGAGATTTTGTGGAGCTTAACTCTTGAAAGGAGTTTTCAAGGACTCTTTGACTTTAATTTAAGGAGGTCGCACGAACCCTCGTCCCAGGGAGATGTTCTTACCTGTCTGATCAGTGTTCAGTATGGTAACAGCCACATCATCTACTGTTTGCTGAGCATAATGTTGTATTCCTGCCACCATGATGAGGGTGCTGAGTGCATTTTCATTGGTCAATGCCAGCATGTTTGTTTTGTCACGGCTAATAATGCGAAAGGCTTGCAAACAAACAATAGATGTTTTGGGAGCAATCTGTGACTTCTTCAGCCAGCCTAATATTGCCTCTACACATTCCTGCAGATAATAAAATGGAAAAATATTGCATTTGGCTCAGTAGACACTAAAAATGAGAAAAATAAAACACCAAATTTTCCAGTATATACTATTTTGATTCAGTAATGTTATTACATATATATCACCTTGAGTTGAAGTTAAACTAATATCAGCCGTTTATTTCTATACATTCTTTCTTTAAATATCTTATCTAGCACTTTATAAGCACTAACTTCACTCACCTGTTTCAAAGTGGCATCTAAATCTGGAAAGGTGAATACTTGTGACTTCTGAAAAGATAACCCATGAGTATAAGTTTCAACATCATATAGTCAAAGCATTAACATATTTTCTAATTTAATATTACAATTGACAGCACTGTTTTATCTGAACTCTTGGGATGAGGCAAAGTATAGCTGACATTTTAACAGTGAAAATCACTGATGGGTGAAACCACATTGATAGTTTATGACCACCTTATATTATAAGGAAAGGAGGAGACACTGAAACAAGCATTGGAGCAAACTGATTCTGATTCAGTAGAACTTACTATGAGTCACTAACTGGGAATATGGAAGGAGAAGAAATATAATACTTCACAACTCAGTCAACTGTTCCGTGCTCATGTTAATTTAAAAAAGGCCACCCTTATTGGTCCAATTGGGCAAATAAGGCTAACCATTATTTGTCCAAATGGGCAAATAAGGCTAATCCTTATTTGTCCAAATGGGCAAATAAGGCTAATCCTTATTTGTCCAAATGGGAAAATAAGTCTGAACACTATTGGTCCAAACAAGCTTAATCTTTATTATTTGCCAAAATAGGCAAATAAATATAAACTTTGTTGGTCCAAATGGGGAAATAAGCTTAATCCTTATACATGTATGTCCAAATGGGCAAATAAGAGTTACATTTTGAGGAAAAGAAAGGGATGACAAGTTTCCAGAAAAGTTCACTCTTTACATGTCTCTCATCCTGTACCTACTTCGATATTATTATCGAATCACTCCCGCATCCAAACCGGTTTTTTCTTACGGTATTTTGGGCCCTTAAAACGAATATATTATTGAAATCCGTCACAAATTATTAATTTGCGTGTCTTTTTCCGCCAATTTTACTTAGGCGAAGAGGGGCTGGGGTTGCTATTGGAAGCCATATTTGGTAGTCATATTGGAAACAGGAGTGATTCGATAAAATTACCCCTACTCCTACCTCATAGCCTGCTAAATGTTTACCTACAGATAATCTTTTTTCTTTTGTTTCGCAGAATACCTGTGCTAGCATTTCCATATAAATATAAATGTCAAGGTTAAAATCTTATCTTCAGCATGAGAAGAAAGTTTGATCACTTTTCAGCCAAAACATCATTCAGTCACTGAAATTGAATATTAATTTCAAAATGACCCCATGCAAATGTAGAATGAAATCCACACTAGTGCATGAAAAGTGTCAGAAAGTAGCCTTATTCAGATTCATTTCTCACTTTTCAGCACCTGCCAAAGAAAAAAAAAGTTCAAATGCCTGGTGATTTTCTTCACTTATGCTCCAGTTTATACCATGCCTTTAACATCATATCATGTGTTTCAATCAAGTTACTTGTATTAAGTTTGAATATATATATTATATATTTTCTGGCACATTCCGAAAACATAGTTTGTAATGGCAGTCCACCATGCTTACAATCAGTAAAAGTTGCATTACATGAAAAGTACTGTATGTCATGAGCTGAGTTTGGGGATCCAGTGAGTAGTGTTAGTGTGATCAGACCCTTAGAATAAAAAGGTGGGATTTTATAGGTTAGTGGACTCACACCCTAAGGCGGTGAGTTGTGCAAGCAGTGCACGGGGCACGTGAACCCGGCATGATTTCGGAAGGTGAGACAAGAAACTTTCACGGGGGTTGGCTGGAGGTATATAAGCTTAAGTCGCCATTGTTTAATCAGAGAACGGCTGTGGAAATCATTCGCTCCAGTGAGGTTTCTCTTGGGTCAAGCTCCAGGGCCTGACAGTAGGAGTCGAGCGTAGACAGAACAGATACGAGTGAAGTTAGAAGTGGAGTGACTGTGTCATCGTCCAGAGAGTTGATATATACGCCTCGTCGCACTAGGCCAAAAGTGCGAACCGTGTCCTTTGGATCTACACTCGTACATTGGCTACGAGCGTATAATGGTAGGCAATCCATAAGTCCACACTAACGAGACAGGAATTACTAGATCAGCCCAGTGACGAGAAGCTGAGTAGTAGGAAAGCCACCTGGCAATCCTCACAAGAGAGACAGTGATTAATGCAGTGAAGAATGATAGTGTGTATGGAAAGAAAGAAGTATTGAAGTCATTCATAGAACTAATCTTTTGTAGAAGTAGTACGTAGAGATTGTATCTCACGTGATATTGAATGCTATAGATTGTGTCTCATGTGATATTGAATGCCATAGTTTGTATCTCATGTGATACTGGAATTCTTGAATTACAGTTAATAAGTTTCAGCGACAAGCTTGAGTTCCCACAATGGAATTTTGATGTAGCCACTATTTGATGCAATTATATCTATTGTATCTGCAATCATATATATATTATATCCGCAATCATATTTATTGTATCTGTAGTCATATCTTTTGTTATCCATAGTAATAAATTAGTATGGCCCTTCAGGCCTGCAACAGCTGAGGTTGTTCTAGCACGTTATAGTAGGGGGGAGTTAGTTGATCTAACTACAACCCTTTAGAAAACGAAACTATTACAGCTGTAAAATAAATAAACACGAGATCCGACGATAGATTAAATAATACTAAAGTTTAATAACTGTATAGTGAACAATAAATTACTAGGAAGACACCAGCGAAACTAAATATCTACGCCACACAAAAGGAAACTCACTTACTCACCGACCAACCACTCACACAGGTCCATATATATAAACATTTCTACAGAAAGTTCCCGAAATAAACGTTACCTTTGCCCTCGCACAAACTAACCAATCACGTATCAATACGATATCAGGTTACATCACTCAAGGCCAAATCTGGCGTAAACATCCTTATCCACAATGTTATCGACTGTTCGGGAACATACTAATATTTACTGAGCGGGTCAAAACACCTGACAACAAGCGGGCGAGGAAAAAACTACTCACTAGGAAAAGAAGGTCAGGTCACGGAGTACAGTACACTCTGGCGGTGGTCAACAATAAAACAGAAATGAACACATGCTCACCAGTGTAACAAGAAAACGGGGGAGGGCAAGGGATAACTTGCAGATGCTACAAGGCCTAACATATATATATTTAACAAGTTTGTTATTGCTTATTCTGGTTGTGCCTGGACGAGTGTGAGTGGCCTTTCGATTAGTCGAATGCGCTAGTATCCCCAAAGACCTTACTTACCTCGAATCTTGACACTGTATATACATTCCAGACTTGTTTTCCTTTTAATTTTATGTCATCTGCCTGCGGTCAACACTTTAAATTTCATAGTATAGTCATTTCATCATTATGACACTCATACTTTTTATGTGACGGACTAACATAATAATGATTAAATACTCAGCTCTACCTTTTGCAAAAAAGAAAGTGATTATACATGTACTATAGTTGCTCATGTCTGGTTCTTGTGAGGTGGACATACATGTATTTAGATTGAAAACTATTTTTCTAACTTTATCCTTAAGTAGCATGGTTAATACTGTACACGCTACATATCAGCATATGTGCATGTCCTTGATATAAACAAAAAAAAACTGGAAAGAATGTAGGGCAGTGGAGTTTGGTATCAAATTCACATTGCAAGCATTGAAGCAAAGGCTCTAAAGGGTCTGGGGACAGTATAGATAGGATAGTAAGAAAGGTGACAGCATACTGTTTTTACAGGAAAGAGGAAGATGTAAGTGTGCATAACTTTGTGCAGTGTTTATAGGAAAATAATACAGAAATATATATTATATAGATTTATCTCCTCTTTTTAGAGACTGGAAAAATCGAGAGTGAGATGATGTAGTGTGAGGGAATTCCACCTGCCCATGGGGATGATTTGTACTAGAAAGTCGCTTTCATAAAAGTTGTAGTTGTACCCGACTCAAAAGTAAAGTTTGCTAACTGTTGTTTTAATGTTAGGCACCAAGAAACATTAGCAAGTTTTGATATCGATCAAATTCAATCTCACCATGTTTTTTAATTTTTCTTAAGCGACTATTGCACAAAATGTGATTATCTGAACTTTTTTTGAAGGATGAATGAAGTACACCAGAGAAACTCTACTTTAAAAATTGCATTTTATTTCAGTGATGAAACAAGTCAGTCAGTGATCATACAGACCAAGGCAGACATAATATACATTAACTATGTTGATCTTTTTTAACAAAGGCAGATTGGACATCTCAACCAAGGATGTAATCATAAATCAGTTTCCGTGCAATAGGTTAGGGCACCAGAGCAAATAATTATCATCTTTACTACAGAGCTGCATAATATATTGCCGGCAGCATCTCTACTCAATACAAAAATCAACATGTCAAGCAATATAACATGCAGAAGGCTACACTAAAAGAAAAGTGTATCCAAAAAAAAAAACCACCAAGAATGAAGAACGAAGACAACAACAGAAAGAAAGAAAGAAAAGAACAACCAACTAACAAGAAAGACCCAAGAGAGAGAAAATCAAGAACAGGGGGCCAACAGCACTATGCTGAGGCCCCCGAGAAACAAAAGAACTCATCCTAAAAGAAAACAGCAGGCGAAATTATTGTATCATGTTATAAATTACAGCGCAATCCTAATTAGTAATATCTCGATATCAGTGACTTGTGTCGAGTAAAGAGAAAGTTGAAATAGCAGATTATAGTGGTGGAAGAGAAAGAAAGGGGGCGGAGGGGGGGGGGGGGGGGGTAAACATCACCATAATGGGAAGTGTCCAATAAATAATGCAATTATGTCCTTTTTCGTTTAATTATCAGCATATTGTCCCCCGTTTCTCCAATATCACTGTTGTGAGGGACGGTTGCACGGCAAAGATTTGCAGATATCAGGGAAATACTTATCTTTTTTTAAACCTCGACCTGACTGTTTCTTCAGAAGAAGTGGCGATATATCGATACACACACACTACGGCAGTTAACCAAGAGCTCTAGGTAAAGGCCTAGTATCAACGGCGCACGAATGTTTTGTGGGGAAAAAAATTACTTTGTAGTACTCTGTACTTTTACTGCCGTACACTTTGCATGGCACTCCGCACTCATGTTACTAAAGGCAAGGATCACCCTCCGTGTCCACAGACCGCCTCTCCTACCCCTCCCCGCCAGCAGTGTAAAAAGAAAAAAAGAGATCTTATTGGGGAGTTGTGTGGGCATTTTTGGTAGCACAGTGGTAGATCTAGTGCACAAGTTTTGCCGTGGTGGGATAGAAATGTGTCGATATGGGGAAAGAATGGAATAACACGTCGAGTTTTGATACTCTCTAAAAGCTGTTTCGAATTCTTCGAATGACGAAAACGCATCCCCTTTGATAAACGTGGCCATCCTTCGTATGTATCACGCACCTCTAGCCTTCGACATGTTCATTACACACTGTATAGATGTTACATGTAGTCGGTAGGCTTAGGCCTATGGCCATGCGCAAAACCGACTGCGCATACCAATCAACTTCCAGAATTGGGACCAATAAGGCCCAGCTCGGCAAAAACTTATTGGACCAATTGGGCAAATAAGCACTTCGTTTAAAAAACTAACAAAGGTACAGCAATCCAAATATTTGAGGTCTGCTATGTGTTTTCTCATTTGTTACTCTCACTAAACATGATGAAGCTTCTTTCATAAATCACATTCATTCTTCAATGGCTTCAGGTGAAAGATGGACTAATGTAATAAGAAAGGGCTGTGAGTGCGAAGTGCAGCAATGCACTGACAGTTGACACCATATTAATTTTATCTGTGTCGTGATGTTGCTATGTTTATGACTGTGCTTTGTGTTACTTTAATCGCTCGTCATGTACTGTTTGTTTTATCTGTTTGTCTAACTATCTGCTATCTGCTTGTGTTGAACAATAACGCACCACTAATGAATACCACTGTGCGGAGATGACGTCACAGACGTTGCAATAAACGACTTCGTCCTTCCTAGCGCCATTGCTCGGTAGAAGGATTATAACTGGATCATGCTTCTGATCCTACTACAGTTGAATGTTGAATAAAGCCAAGATAATTGGCTAAAACAGACTTCAGACTCTCCGCTTTCAATTTATTCATATCAATTTATTCAACATTTCAACATGGAGCGTTTTCTCCGACCTGAGAGGTTCAACGCGGACCCAAACACACCAGACGCATCCAAACGCTGGATTCACTGGCTGCGAACTTTCAACAATTTCCTGTCATCTCTACGACAACAATCTTCCACTCCTACTCTTGATGAACTTGACTTGCTGATAAACTTCGTTGACCCCTTTGTATATGAATACATCATCGATTGTCCCACCTTTGCCTCTGCCGTGGAAGTCCTGAAAAACATTTATGTTAAACCTGGAAATGAAATATTCGCTCGGCACATCTTAACAACTACCAAACAAGAACCAGGGCAGACACTTGACCAATTCTTACAGAGACTGAAGATTCTTGCAAAAGAGTGTGAGTTCAAAGCTGTTTCAGCCGACAAAAACAGGGATGATTTCATCCGAGACGCTTTCATCAGTGGCCTCTCTTCAAGTCAAATCAGACAAAGACTCCTTGAGAATAAGACATTAGACTTGTCTACTGCTTTTGATCAAGCTAGATCGCTAGAAATGGCCGAAAAACAATCCCAGACATACAACAATGTACCAGCTTCATCATCAGTGCCCTGCGGCAGTACCACCACTCCAGCCACCGACGAGAGTGATACACTATCAGCTGCAATCAGTTCCAAATGCTTCTTCTGTGGTTTTCAACGGCATCCCCGATCAAAATGCCCTGCTCGAGAGGCAATTTGCAATGGATGTGGGAAGAAAGGACATTATCAAAAGGTGTGTCTATCAAAAAGAAAACGGAATGACTTCGCCTCTGCTGCTAATCCCATCCTTAGTTTGGCCTTCACTGCTGCGGCCCCCTTAAGTCTTCAGAAAGCCATTATAAAAGTCAAGGTCTTTGACACTCCTCTGAAGGCACTGATAGACACAGGAAGCTCTGAAAGTTTTATCTCAGCAGACAAAGCTCAATTTATGAAGTTCAAGACCTTCAAGTCTAGAAAAGAGATCTCCATGGCTTCCACGAATCTCTCAAGTACAACCAAAGGCCATTGTTTTGCTACTCTGGAATATAATGGCAAAACTTATCAAGGAATAAAGCTCTCTGTTCTACCAGGATTGTGCGCTGACCTAATACTGGGTCACGACTTTCTAGATCAACACAAAGGACTTGAAATGACTTTCAAAGGCCCCAAGCCTACATTCTCTGTCTGTGGCATACTGCTGCAAAGGTGGAACCTGCCTCTCTGTTCAAGAACTTGCTTCCCGATTGCAGACCTATAGCTACAAAGTCAAGACGGTTCTCTACACCAGATAGACAATTCATATACTCTGAAGTCCAAAAACTGCTTGCCGAAGATGTGATTGAACCTTCTGATTCTCCGTGGAGAGCGCAAGTGCTGGTGACAACAAATGACTGGCACAAGAAAAGAATGGTAGTGGATTATAGTCAGACTATCAATTGTTTCACCCAGCTTGATGCATATCCTCTTCCTCGAATAGATGAGATGATTGAGGAGATCTCGAAATATGAGGTGTACAGTACAGTAGACCTTCGCAGTGCCTACCACCAAATTCCCATAAAGGAGGAAGAGAAATTCTACACTGCCTTTGAGGCCAGTGGAAATCTCTACCAGTTCAAACGTATTCCATTCGGCGTCACTAATGGAGTCGCTTGCTTTCAACGCATCATTGACGGCCTTGGCAGAAATGAGAAAATTAAAGACACTTTCGCATATTTAGACAATGTCACTATTTGCGGTAGAAATCAGAAGGAGCATGATGAAAACTTCTCTCACTTTATGAAGTGTGCCGCTGAGTACTGCATAACTTTCAATGAGGACAAGAGCATCCTTTCCGCCAGAGAAATCAAGCTGCTTGGGTTCCTGGTTTCCAAGGGATTTACACGACAGAACTCCACTCACACTCAGGGACCGTCAGACATAGAGGATGCACTTGGATAATCACTACAACAATCCCATACATATTTAAACAAAATGTTTTGAGATACAGAAATCTGACCACAATTAAATATAAATATGACTTTTATCAGATCCGTTGTCAACCAATCAGTATCACATCTCCAGTTATTGCCACTAAAGGACTACCTCCTGCTGATAGATCTATTAGGAACCACATATGAAAACCTTTCAACCTAACGGTTCTCTGCATCCATTTTCCTTTTCATTTCTGATTTTTTGTTACATTTCTTTAATTTTAATGTTTCTTATACAGTGTTTTGTGGACATATAACTTACGGAACAGAGAAGCTTGAACTCTACGATCACCAGGACTTTTTCTATGCATACTTGATGCAATTTGTGACAATAACGTTTCATTGCATTTTTGTTCGCTAGTATTAATTGGGGGTCACTGTAATTTTGAAAACGTGTTTAATGATGTCCCCGATTACCTGAGGGGGAAAGAATGTCGTGATGTTGCTATGTTTATGACTGTGCTTTGTGTTACTTTAATCGCTCGTCATGTACTGTTTGTTTTATCTGTTTGTCTAACTATCTGCTATCTGCTTGTGTTGAACAATAACGCACCACTAATGAATACCACTGTGTGGAGATGACGTCACAGACGTTGCAATAAACGACTTCGTCCTTCCTAGCGCCATTGCTCGGTAGAAGGATTATAACTGGATCATGCTTCTGATCCTACTACAGTTGAATGTTGAATAAAGCCAAGATAATTGGCTAAAACAGACTTCAGACTCTCCGCTTTCAATTTATTCATATCAATCTGCTTTACAAATATCTGTAAACTTTAACTACTTTAAGAAATGGCAGTTTACTGCTTGTAGTATGTACGCCAAATAACCTGAATTAATCTCCCCTTTTCCACTAACTCAGTAACTGTCCACGACTTTATCAAGGTGTAGCTGCTGAGTGTCCACCCATGTACTGGTGTAGTGTTTGCTAGGCTAGATTATAATAAAGTATTCTCTAGGAGTCTAGATATATATCTAGATCTAGAATCTAGATCTAGATTCTAGTTCGAGACAAGAGTTGTCCATTCTCAAAGTATAGAACTCTAGATCTAACTAGAGATCTACCTATAATAGTTCGTCCATCAGGTATGATGATGACCTTAACAACACCAGAGGAATAAAGAACAGAAATTGTTGAGAATTTCAACACATGGACAATAAAGAGAACTAAAGGACACAGAGGACAGAATGGAAAGACTGTTCTTTCATGACTTATGGCTTCTCATGTGACTGATAAGTCCTATTTTTGCCCTGCAGACCCTTCCGCATAAATGACAAGAGTGCTCCGTTGGTTCAGTACCACTGGGCCTTTTCTTGCGCCGTTCTCTTTTTTTGATAGCCTGCTGGACTCTGTCAGCTTCCCATGCTTTGCTGCCTCTGGTAAGGGCTGCCCTCCAATTTGCACGATCAAGCTAGAGCTTTTCCCACTCACTCACATCAATGGCAAAGGCCTTCAGTGATTGCTTGAGAGTGTCTTTGTAACATCTCTTTGGGGCCCCAACATTCCTCGTTCCATTGGAGAGCTCAGAGAAGAAGATTTGCTTAGGGAGTCTGGAGTCGGGCATTCTGACAACATGTCCTGCCCAACGTAGCTGAATTTTTTTCAGGTGGCAGAAGATGCTCAATTCCTTGGCACGATTGAGGACCTCAGTGTCTGGAATTTTATCCTGCCATTTGATCCTTAGGATCTTTCTAAGGCAGGCCAGATGAAAGTGATTTAGCTTTCTGGCATGCGATTGGTACACTGTCCAGGTTTCAGCCCCATAGAGTAGGGTGGGAAGGACCACAGCATTGTACACTTTCAGCTTAGTGTCTGTGCGAATGCCGGCAACATCCCACACTCTCTTTCGAAGCCTGCCAAATGCAGAGCTGGCTTTGCTGATTCTTGAGAGAATTTCAGTATCAACACGAGCCGCGGAAGACAGTGTACTGCCAAGATAGGTGAAGTTCTCCGACACCTTCAGAAGACTGTCATGGACTTTGATATTTGGGGTCACAGGATACTTGTCATCTGGAGTAGGCTGATGGAGCACTTCCGTCTTCTTTGTGCTTATTGTGAGGCCAAAGTTGTCACAGGCACTAGAGAACTTATCAACACAGTTTTGCATGCTATCCTCATCGTGTGCCAGAAGTGCACAATCATCAGCAAATAGTAGGTCACAGACTTGAGTACTTTTGGTTTTGGTTTTTGCCTGAAGTCTCCTGAGGTTGAATAGACTGCCATCAGTTCGGTACTTGATGCTTACCCCTTGAGGAGGAGAGCTAAAGGCTTCTTGTAGCATTGCAGAGAACATGATGCTGAACAGAGTTGGGGCTAAGACACAACCCTGTTTTACCCCATTTGTGACAGCAAAGGGCTCTGAAACTGTACCGTTGCTTTTGACTGCAGCTTACTTACCGCTGAAATGAATTTTTCTAGAATGCTAACAGCTTCTGCTTCAGAGCAGGAGTTGAGCTGCTTCAGCTCAGCAAATTCCATTTTGTAGATCGACAAATTGATACGTTAACCAAGAATAACTGCAAATGAATGGACTCGACACTGATTTAATCGTTGTTTATGGACGACATTTTGGCATCCATAATGATATCCATGTACAGCCAGGTTGATTCGATTTTCGTAGCCAAAGTAATTTTTTTCTTTACTTTCACCTAGCAGTATATGAAGATGCCGGAGGCAGGAACGGTTTATTTTGATGCAAATATCTAAATAATGTGGGTCTGATATTGAAAGTATGTCTTTGGGATGGTTTAGGCCGATAAATATCTTAGGACAATACATATTTTGCTCAAAATTAAAGAATGGCTCTTTTGTGTCTGTGTTTCGTTTGGATACTTTATCTTTTCTGATGAATTACCTTTGCATAGTTTTTTACAAACTGGTTATGGATTTAATCTAATATTTAGGAACAGTAAAGAATATAGTTCTAATTGAAATCTAAGCATAGCGTTGTTTAGTAAATGCCACCCAGGCATGAAGCTTATTTTGTGCCGATGATCTAGGCAAGGAAGACAACTCAAAGTATTCACGATTATTATTAGTCCTGCTGCGACCCCACAGTTTTTCTGTGTATTATTAGTTAAATATATTTCAAACGGCACAGTATAGATATAATCCAATCATGTAATACTATATTTTCTATGACAACATGTTCTCAATTATGATATTCCAAAATTTATATAGGGTAGTTGATCTTTTGACAAAAACTGTAATTCACTGCGGAATTCATCACCAAGGCGAATCAAACAAATAGTAAAGATGGCGGACCAAGATGCCGACGACAGAACACAGACTTTCCATATACGAATGGGCCATGACCGGTCTCATGGGTATGTGTTGTTAACCTATTAAATATGGTGCACATAAATTAGGCTGCAACGCAAACACAAAAATTTATTGCAATCCCAAAATTGCTTCGTAAATCTCACACCAACTTGCAGCTGGAAGGCATGTCTGGAATTGTCATACGTCCATACGATAATGCGTCCATGATACGATACGCCACGGCAGTAGCCTATAAGTCGATTTAGATCTAGCTGACTGCGCGGTTGGTGCTTTCAGTAATCAAGCTATTTCAGGAGGAAAGCGATACGGACTTCATGTACAGCTCTAATTAAATCCCTCTTACTAAATTACATCGAGTTTGCATGGTAGGCCTATATTCTCCATTCGGCATTACTCAGATTCCATTCTCTATCCCACAGTTCAGGCCAGCAAATTAATAATTAATTATAAGATCACAAGCTAGATCTATTCCTAAAAACAAAACAAACAATACGAAAAACAAAACAAACAGTCTCTATCCTTTCTTTATTCCCACCACCACTGTACAGGCGATGGTTTATGAGGAGACATGAAAAACGCAGCATTCACAAGCTTGAATCAAATTTAACGCGCTTATGAGCACATAAACATGTAATATGTGTACCACAGTGTAAAATTGCATACAACGATTTGTACTACAAATGTTTAGCAATCATATTATTTTTTGCTTCAGTGAACTGCAATGCAGTCATAAAAACAAAACAAAAATTATCAGAATACAAATGTACTCGAATTGTAACTATAAGGCCCACAGATACCACACATTAGGAATCTGTTATTAGCCAGGCAGCAGTAGTTAACTTAGATAGAAACAGTTGGCAGCAACATGAAAAGAAAATTAATCTGTGTAATCACTCTTTGTTCATAATGTTTCTGTCGTTTTTTTTTTTTAATTTGTTAATGGCATATATATATCTTAAAATTTTTTTTTTTTCATTTAGATCTGGAAGGAAATCTGACAGAAAATCAGAGCGACCAAGACTTCCAGCAACGACTCCTCTCTTTAATAGAGCGAAGTCAGACATGGTCAGTTATGAAGACTTACTGGTAGCCCAGTATCTGGATGACTTGAAACGTCAAAGGACAGAGCCTCAAAGAGACAGACAGTAAGTCATGTTTTACTGTTTCTTTAGTACAGTATTGTGAGAAAGTCACTAGATCTGTTATTCGGGCCTTAAATGCTCCATTATTCACCTTCAAACTCGAAAATGCCCTATCTTTTGTAGTATATTAGCTATAATTGATACTACCTTTCCAAAGGGCTTCGTCCTGGGCCCTGGCTATACAGTATTTCTTTAGTGCTGAGAATGTTTACCATGTATCATTATCCAGGAGCACAGGCAGTGGTGTCATTATAGATGCCAAAAGTAGCAAGGATACGTTTTCTATCCAAGAGAGTGAAGAAACCACTGGCTAGTATGGCCTGTTTTTAATATGAAGATGAGTGATGATTTTGTTAGCTGGTAGCAGTTGTGACCATCACTTCAATGTATCTATAGGATTTCTTTTCATGAGGCCATTGAATGCATCAGGCTTTTGTCAGCTGATCTGTATCATTGTTTTTCTACTGACTGACACTTCTTTGAGTTTTGAGTTTGAGTTCTGGTGGGCAGGATCAGTTAGGTGAAGACAGATTTAAAAAAGACAACAAAAAATATTTCATTAGGGTTTTATTTGCATTATAATTAAATTTTATTTGAGATTCTTTAATATGTTTGTCAGGGCATTTACTAAAAGCTAGACATAAACCCATTTCTTTGCTCTCACCAGGTTACCCCCTTCACCTTACCTCCAACGGCTCCCCCATACTCATCTTCGTTTTGGGCGATCCAAAAGACGACCAATGTCAGCAACTATTGGTGGGTACAGACCATCATCTGGAAAGCCCAAAATTGATGCCAAATTTATTGCAGATGCTAGTATGTGGGATCCAGCAACACCACGAGAAAGAAGACACACTAGACCAGCAAGTGCACCAGTTAGACGGTAAGTGGATGTTGGGAACATCATAAGGAGTAAAATCAAAATACGTCAAAGAGTAAATTTTTTTTAAGACCCATGATTTGTTACATGTTCATGAGCAATTTTATACCAGCCACTTTAACATTAACTCTTTGACTCCCCTAAGCCGGATTTTCCGGCTCAAGCCGCCAACAAAGTCGGACCCTAAGCCGGATTTTCCGGCTCGGAATTAAAAACTTAATTTATGAAGCTACCAATTGTTGCAACGAAGTATACTTTCGCGCATGCGCGAGATTGGCTTTCCTGTTCCTTCCACAAAACGTAAACAGTGAATGGCGTGTTGAACTCGATGTTTTTTATTTTTTAAAAAAATATTTTTGTGTTGTGACATGGTGAAATAATTATGTCGCCATATCTGTGATATGATTTTGATCTTAACTCAAAAAGTTTGGGAGATATCTTCATGAAATTTGGACGGTGAATTCATAATGGGATTACTGTTATTATTTCAAAGTTGAATGGATAGGGATACAACGTAGCGGTATGAGCATGGGGTAAGTTGAAAAAGTTAGGTGTGAAAATCTGTTCTTGAATTTTTCATTTCATTTTACTGTCCTGTTTGTGTATCAAAAGTGTGCTAATCATTCTGTCAATCCTTTTATCTTATTCTGCATTCAATTTCCAACAAACTGATATGTAAATTCTGTAGTCTAGCTCTATCCAGAATAAACTTGTGTATGATATAGGAAGTCATATGTGGAATTTCATTTGTCGCAAATATGCCTGGGGTCCAACCGTAAAATTCCGCCAGGGAGTCAAAGTGTTAATAGATCATTGGTGTTACGCACCCTTTATATTGATCAAATGCAGCCATGGCTGCGTCTGACTGTTGTCCCATGTTTAGTATGTTCTTTGTATTGGTGAATTGAATGTGAGTTGAAGAATGATTGTAAAGCACTTAGAGCTTGTATTCGTCAAGATGAAGCACTATATGAGTGTTATTTATCATTACTAGCGGATAATTGCTGCAAATGCTCATGACCTTAGTCTGCTCTTTGGTGCAAAGAATGATAAAGTGATAGACATTTTACAATGTGTCTGACTGAGTAGGTTGACATTTTATCCTAAAACAATGTTTTATATACCCTCAATAACTTTGCATAAGTTAGAATAGTTATATGTTTTGAGAAAGAAACTTGCTGTTATAGTTCATTTTTTTGTAATTGATTGGATTACATCTGGCATTTGAGGCCGAGTTTTGCTTGGTTAGTGTCATTCTTTAAAATCGTTCAAAATATATTTCTTTCTATCTCTGCATCTGATGTGCTAACAAATTTAAATAATTTCCCAGTTATTTCCATATATGAGATATATAGTTGTTTTTTCCATTGTTTAACATGTTTATTTACTTGTGATTTACTGATCTCATAATTGTTGTTTTTTTTGCTACTTTTCACTTCTGGAACAGACCTTTGTCAGGAGTTTCTCTGAGGCCACGACCTCCTTCTGGTAAATATCTTTTCTTATCTTACTTTGGTAATAAAACATCATGAACATTAGAGATTTCAAAAGGCTATGAGTCCACACAAGGGGAGACAAAATTTGGAAGAAATAATACACATACATACATGGGACAAAAAAAAAAAAAGGAATATTTATTCAAGATATCGACAGATTTTGAGGGTTTACAGATATAGGAATCTGTTTTGAACAAGGGTCAGAAGTGGAAAGCAAAACCATGGGATGGAGGAACACTGGATCACACTAATGAAAAACATGAAATGTGACACTTAGCCTTTGAAATTAAAAAAAAAAGATAAGAAACAAATTCACTTTTAAATTCTTGGAAAGCCATTTCATATTATGTAAAATCTCTACATAATAAAGAAGCAGTCTTTTTGTTTTATTATTTTCAAACATATTTATGGTTTACTAAATGTCATTGGACACCTGGAATTTCAAACTAATGGACGAATTTTACTGCTTGTTATTATTTCAGGTAGGAAATCTGTTTACAGAAAACAACCTTATATAGTAAAAGCATATGCATACATCAATGGATCCAGAGACAAATTCATCCACATCGCTGCCCCAAATATAAAGATCGTAAGTAGTTCTGAGATATCTCATTTGTTATGTCATTTAGTTTAGTGACACAGGGTTTTTATTTGCTTGGTCTGTGAGTCAGGCACATGGTACTGTGACGTTGCTGACTCTAATTTTATTAAACTGACTAGTTTAAAGTGTTTAATGTACTTTGATTGAACACCATCTGAAATTTACTTGTTAGAATGCAATTTTTTCAAGGCAAAGCCAATTTTGAACCTCAGTAGCAGCGTGTTTTGATGACAAATGCTGTATGCTTATAGGAACAAAGTTTGCAAATGCTGTCCGACATATTTTCTTTTGTTGCACTGTGAAAGATTTACTTTTCTGAGCAGGATGTTGGCATGATGGATTTTCTAAGGTTGAATGGTGAAATTTTGTCATTACATTTTGTGTGCCTACAACTGCATTTGATGAAAGGATCTTTACAGTTATTGTTTGTCACGAGGTAGCAAATGACGTTTCAGTTTTGTCAAGAGAAAAAAATTCTATATGACTTTCATTTGCAGACAGTAGCCTATATACTGGGAAGTGATAAATATGAAGACTTTATAGACATTTTGCTTGCAATGTATAGAGTGATATATGTGAGTGTGCATGAGAAAACCCACAATATGTGTGTGCGCCTGAAGAAAGGTACCAGTTGTCGGTACAGCTATTTTTGAGCTAGGGGGTGAAAAGGTAGAAAAAGTCGTGACTAGTCGAAAATGTACTTCTAGCAGAAAACACAAGTTTAAGCATTTCTAAATAGGATATGAAAAGGATTTTTGGAATATTTTATGTTTAAATATTATTTTATTAATTATTTGTACAACATGTGACTCTTCAAGAAGTAATATTGAACTGATTGTTGCTAGGGGACCGTGGACTAATTACAAAGCCGTTATAGAGTTAATACTGAGCAGTGTTCACTGCTCATCTATAGTTTACCGTGTAACATGCCACGGTCCCCTAAAAACAGCCAAGTCGGAAGTTTTTTGGATCTTGTTAGGAGATCGCAGTATTTTACATAGAAAGCTAGAGCTGAGCAGTGAACACAACTCAGTAGTTTCCCTATTTGCCTTTATAATAAAACTACGCTCCCCCAACAATATCCAAAAAGTCTGTCATGGGAGTGAGCTGTTAAAGCTGTTTCTCTCAAAAGTTTGTTTTTGCCCCTTGTCTTACAAAATGTGCCATATCTTCAAAACTACTTAAGATATTGTTAAAATTTTAAAAGCAGCGTGTTCAGCATTGAATTTTCTAGAAGAATATCTCCTTATCTCAAAATCAAAAATTTGCGACAACTGGTACCTTTCTCCAGGCACACATACATATGTCGACAGAGCTGATTTTGAGAAAAACGGCTTTGAAGTGAAAATATGGGTCCGACACAAACTTCCAACTTGGCTGTTGTTTAGGGGACCGTGGCATGTTACAGGGTAAACTGTAGACGGGCAGTGAACACTACTCACTATGACCTCTATAAAGGCTTTGTAATTAGACTACGGTCTCCTAACAAGATCCAAAAACTTCCGACTTGGCTGTTGTTTAGGGGACCGTGGCATGTTACACGGTAAACTGTAGATGAGCAGTGAATACTACTCAGTATGATCTCTATAACGGCTTAGTTATTAGACTACGGTCTCCTAACAGCAATCACTCCAATATTAATGGGTCAATTAGCTATTGCCACTTTTAGGATTAAATGCCGTTTTCTGAAAATCTTGTTTTAGGGGGGTCACTGACTTCAATTTATCAGAAATGTCTTGTCTTTTATTATATGTACAGAACTCAAAATGTCATGTGTGCGACATATTGTGGGTTTTCTCATGCACACTCACATATTCCATCAATGTAAAAGTTTGATTCTGTGCAGCTCAGAAGTTATGAAAGTATCAAGATTTTATTTTTTTTTACTGGAAATTGTATTATTTGTATAAGATTCCTTTATCAATTTCAGATCAGGATCCTAAATAATGTTGTTGTTGTTTTTTTCTTCATCAAATAGCTTTTGGAGTTTGCAACAGAAAAACTGGGTCTGCCATTTGCAGGACGCAGAATCTTTCTTGAAGATGGGGTAGAAGTTTTCTCAGAGCACGACATCCCTATTGAGGGGGATATTTACATTTCCATGGGTGAAAAATTCAAAGACCCATTTCAATCAACTAAAAGTAAGTTCTTTTAGCACACCAAGGCATCCCAACCTGGGGTAAATTTCCCCCTTTTGGGATGGGGATGGGAGGTTAAATTTTGCCTGCCTGGGGTGGGGGTAAATTTGCTGATTCTGGATTTGAACATGTGTTTTTTTTAAATATATAAATCAGTAAACTGAAATTACTGCACAAAACAGGGCAGGAGTTGGTTACTTTCAAGAAGTTGCCAGGGGTAAATGAGATGAAAAATGTTGGGAACCTTATACGACAGGCATACAGTATATCATTATTTTGTCACCGTTCCCTAAGACTATGGTAACTCAAAAATTTGAAAAATTGATTTATATATAATCAACTTACTTCAAAGCTGCATCGAATGATCTTGGTTATAGATTCCTAAGCTGAAAAATAGTCAAATAGCAAACTTTCAAAAATTTATTGTAATTAGACCAGTTGTGCTTCCCTTAAAAGTAGTCAAAACCGATTACTACCGTTTCCTATAATGGAGAAAATGAAGTACAATGAAACATACAAATTGGGGTTAATTCCAATTGGTAAAGTTTAAGTTGTATTTCCTATATCATAAAAGAAAGGAGCATTTGCAAGAAGGAACAGGTAGCACTGGTATGTATTGTTTTTGTACTCAAATCAAAATTGTTGAATCCACTTTCAGGAAATGTGATAGTCAGAAACAGCTCTGTGTGGACACTGACTGGTATTATCTTACCTGAGAAAGGACGCAAAAAGGGAGTGAAGCCTAGAATGTCCAAGAGAATGAGGTGAGAAATTCTTACTTCTTTGTTACTTTACTTTTCTGATCCAGCTGCATGAGTTTGATCCCTTTGGCCTGTTGATAATGCAAAGAATTTGCAGGTTGTCAGCAATTGTGTTTTGTCTGTACAGAAGGTATTCCTGACATCTGGTGAGGTGGGTAGATAGGTACTTTGTAGATCACTTACGGCATAGTTTCTTCTTCACTGAGACTGATTACATTTACATAAACAGTAAGCAAAGCTTCAACAGTTCAAAAACAAAACCATATAGGGGTGGAAAGCAAAGCCAAGTTATAGTATAAAACATGTTGGATCCAAATGTGGACTGTGCCATAGTGCAAGCCTACAGTCCTTACACAGGTCAGTGATGAGATGCTCAATGACAGCACACCCATCATTTGTTATTTCAGAGCCCTGTGTGAGAACAAGAAAGTAAGGATTATGATATACAGAAATGGTCGCAGCTCCGAGGCTCATGAAGTTGTCGCAGATCTGAAGAATATTGAAGATGTAAGTATCATCATAATCTGTGTTCATGCAGGGCTTAAATCTTTCCCTTAATCCATATGTAGAATGTCCATGCGCATCTGTAGAAATGAGCAATGTTTGGAAGATCTGAAATACATTTGAAATAAACATGATCATAATCCAGTAATTCAGAGTAATGTGGCTAGTAGTTACTGGTTTAGAGAGTAAAAAATCGTTCTTACTTTGAGATATGTTTACATTTCTGTAATGTCATTGTGTTTTTTGTATTTTTGAGTAAATAAGATTGCCCGCAGAACCCTGTGTTTATCCTGTGTATCCTTAAGGGAGCAGTGGTTGGGCTTTTTGGTAGTGATACCTTTTTGGGCTTTTTGTATGACATATTGAAACTGTTATGTGTGATTCACTGATTTGCTGGGAACGATAGACCATGCTTCTTCTGTAAAGATTTCTTCAACTTCTGCCTTAATGACCACACAGGTTCGTTATATAGGGTATTTATTTCTTTGATCTGCAGTTTTTTATCAACTGCACAGCAAAGTTGGATCTGCGGAGTCATGCAAAAGTTGCCTACGACTGGGATGGAAATGAAATCACAGACCTGTCAGACAGTAGGTTTCTCATTTCTATATTGCATTTCATTTACATGTTGACACTTTATTTGCCTTTTCAAAACAGTGCTGTTTGTATACTGGTGCCTAAAGGAAAAACGGTGTAACTGACAGCACGACTTTTTTCTACTTTATTGACTCTGTGAACTTGACTTACACATAATTCTTTTATGTCAAAGGGAGATAGGCATATTTGCTACTGAAATAGTAGTTTCTAGTGTAGCAGACCAACCTGATTGTACTTAATCAGACACAATAAAGTGGAAAAAAGCCATTCTGTTAGTTGTGTTATTTTTCCTTTGGGTGGCAGTATAGGCAGCAACAGTGAGATGTTAATAAACAAAAGATATTTTTAAAAAACACGCAAACAAAGAAACAAAACAAAACAAAAACTTACTAGAATCTGGTTGAAAAACTTAATTCAGCATCTCAAATTTGATTTGTGACATCATTATTTTTGCTTACTTAGCCAAACCATTCGTCCCAAATCCTTCTGAAGATAGTGGCACATTGTAGTACTGTTTGAGATTTCTGGCAATTTTGTACACTTTGCTCTTGATGAGATCTGTAATCTCACAAAATGACAAATCTTAAATAGTTTTGAAATTATATAAATGTTTTTGCCACGTGCTTGTCTGTACATAAGAAACCTCACTGTCACCAAAACTTTAAAACACTCTCATGTAAAATGGAAATTTGTTAATATGTCAGTGTGTAAGACAGTGGATGACTTATGAGATTTAACTGAATTAAAAATTAGAGGATATTTCAAACATATTAACCCCTTGTCTGCCACGCAGATTTCCACTCATATGCCAGGTGTAAAAGGTACAAAACAAGCAAATCTAAAAAATTACACACCATAAATCCCACGCTTTCAAAATACAATCAAATAGCGCAAGTAAGTAGGGGAACTAGCTTAAAAATATTTTTAAAAACCATAATTTGGAAATTGTCTTCATAGGATCACATACGAGCTAGGCCCGGACCAGTTCCAGGCACATGGCAGTATAGGGATATTAGACCATCTGGAACAATTCCGGGCAAAGCAGGAAAGGGTTAAGCACATGGAGTTATTCTTGGTTTTAAACTTTCAGCCCCAATTTTGGACGACAGTATTGTCCACCAAGGAAAGACCCCCTTTCTGGGCCCGCTGTGGATCTCTACTGGAGAAGGGTTCAGCCCTTCTGGGACTCAGGGTTTCCTGCTGATGGTCAAAAGTGCATTGAAAGACAAGCTGAAAGTGGCCAAGCTACAGAAACAAAATGTACGAACAAACTCAGATGTAGTTATTGGTTCGTTTCACTTATGTCACTTAAACTTACAAAGTTGTCTATGAGGCCTTGCATGGTAGTGTCAATGTCACTTATGGTCTTGCTTTAACCCTGTTTTACTCTCAGGGTCTGACAGACCCAAGCTCTTATTCTTTTCATCATAACATCCCCCAAACAAACGTAAAATAGGGTTAATACACATTTGAAGCTACCTGTTTCTATAGTAGTAACCCCAAATTAAATCATTAGTTTCTGAAAATCTCCCACACTTTTTTTTATCTTTCTTTTGTTCAGATTGATGCTGCCTTGGACAATGATAAGGAAAAAGTAACGGATCCTGCTATTCTGTCCATGACCACAGACGAGCTGTATGAGGGTTCAGAGAAGGCAAGTTTCTATTGTTACGATGAATACTATTTTATTCGTATTTATCTTACATGAGATTTTAGCCTGTCAGTTCATCTCTTTCCTCTCTTTGAAATTTAAACTGATTGAAGGAAAGATAAGGATTTCATATTACTGATGGCAATGCTGCCATTCAGACAGTGAAGGAAAACATTCGTCAGTCCAATCAGAAATCTGTGAACCTTTCTTGTGAGCTATTACTGTTATGTAAAATTTACTCTTCACACATCTAAACCATTTTAACCACTCTTCATATGAATAGGTTTCATTCTAGTTTTTCATGTGTAAACGTTCTCTGTGACACCTGAATTTTTTTTGTTCTTTTTTAAACATGAATTAATTTGCTATGCAGGTTGATGAAGAAATTGACAGATACAAGGAAGCGTTGGCACATATCAAAGATAAACTCAAAGCTTTGCAAGATGAAGTTTCAAAAGAAGAGGTAAGCGGCCTTTATCTTTTTTTTTTTTGTTGTCTGCAAAGCAAATTTCCACGCCTTGAAGAAAACATAAATACCCAGAAATCAGGAAGTTTCTGGAGGATTCCCATCCTGTATTTTAGTAAGCTCTTATACTTCTATAGTAGGTTGAACAGCAGTTTAGTTTTTGCTGCACTGCGGTGACATAGTTTGGAGTTGTGTCTTGATGAAAAGTATTCAGAACAGGTAATTGTATTCCAGCCTGTTGGGATTATGGTGCAGGGCTGATCATTTGCAAGGGGTTTTTGTGTTCATTTTCAAATCAACTGATCTGAAAAAGCAGAATAATTTTGAACATAATGTGTTTTTATCTATATGTATGAGACTATGACATAAGGTCCATGCTGCAGAATTTTGTCCCGCTTCACATTGGCCACGTGTAAAAAGTGTGATTCAAAATGGAAATATTCCCCAGATAATATCACAAAGTTATTTTCCCATCATAATTTCTAAACAAACTTGGAACCACTGAAAATTTTGTGTTATTTCACAAGTTAAAGTGGGAAACACTCTTTTCAAAGTCACATTTGCATCATGGCCTTCTGTCTGTCTCATATTCATAAAAGATGGGTATGATAATTTTCAGCATCGTAAAGTTTAATCTCTTTGTTTACAGGACGAAGGAATGCGATATCGCATGACTCATATCCAGGAGCTGAGTGCCAATGATAGACTGGTGGGAACAAGAGGAATAAAATTGAAGGTAAATTTTCAAGTTTGTTAACCCCCAAGCCGCGTGCTTCCCGTAAACCCTGCTGACCCGTCAATGAACTTACTCACGGGGAATCTTATCTGTCTCACAGTTACTCTTGTTGATATGCGATGACCACACTACCACTGTCCACGTGGTTTGGTTTGTATTTCATAGTATGGAAACATTTGCTGCTGTGCCTTATCATGCTTGATAATGAATTAACCAGCAAAATCGTTGTCTCTAAATCTCTAACCAATGATCTGACTTACGATACCAAATTGACAACTGTAATTTTCATGAGAATGGAGCATGATAACTAGCTACGCCCCACCAAGCCTGTAACTCAAATTGTACTCCTCCCCAAAGTTTCATAATTATTGGCCACATAGTCCTGAAATTTTAGCTTACTTATATGTTCACCCTTTAGCTCCATTATAGTAAAATGTCAGTTTTCTATATCTTATTTTCTTCCTATTTTACTTTTTCTGCAGGTTTTTGAGAACGGAAGTGCTGATGGAGAGTTCATTTACTTTTTCAACCTGCGAGAGGCAATGAAAGGTGTTGATATGGACACCAGTAGGGTGAAAGTCTTACAGCGTGTGAGTATTTTCTTGTGTGACTCCATATGTGTTTGTAAATTTTGCTTCTCAAAAGGTACATGAAATGTTTACTACCTGGAACTGTATTAAATGAAAAAAAAAAAAACACAAGTTGTAAATAAGGTAAGATAAGATTAGAATCAATTTATTATCTCATGAGGGAAATTTACTTTCACAGAGTGTTTAAGGGTATTTACTCTGGTAAAAATTGCTTCTATAGTTACCTGTATTCTTTCAGAGTTGCTATCTCCCTTATTCCTTGATCAGTCTTTATGAAATTTTGAATGAATATTCCTTTTGTGTCTTGTAACAAATCTACAACTGTTTTTTCTGATATTTCAATCGAATTTTTTAATTTGCATTTTTATTTGTAGCTCAGAGTATACTTATTTGGTGACCCGATTTGCGTGTCCAATTTAAAAAAATCGTAAAAAAATAAGTGTCAACCCTAACAGTTGTAGATATTTAAAAATGATCCCAGGGTACCTGCATGTAAAGTTTTAAAAAATACACTCAAATAAATTTTGAGATATGCTTTGTTGAAAATTCAAAAATGGCCGATAAACATTGTTACATAATCACAGCAATAATGAACAAAATTTGTTGGTAACATTTAATAATCAATTCCTACCATGTAAGAAGTAAGTTGATCTAGTTATTTTATCTTTAACAGCCAAAATAACAAAAAATGAAGTTACTGCCAGGTACCCCATTAACAGCACATGCATGGTACACATGTCTTTACATCGACATGGAACCAGCTGGCCATTGGGACAATTAGTAGGAAAACCCTCAAATGGATTTTGGAGTGGGGAAAGGAGCACTTATAGGGCTGTTCGATGTGCTAGGATTCTGATTCCTGTCACCAATCAATCAATCATAACTTAGCAACAAGCGTAACACATGAAGTAACACGGCAGGGAACCTCAGTAAAATATGACACATATAACTATAATGCCTTTTTGAGGTGAAGTGCAAATGGTAAAAACTATTAGTCTTCATGTAGCTCATATTTTTTATAACCCTGTCACTCTTTATCTCTAATTTAGCTGTTATACCACCCTGTACATGTTGAAAAATCATATACTGTTCAGTTTAGCATCATACCAAAGCAAGATAATAATGGCATTTCATAACTGTATGTTCTTTTCCACAGCTCCTTGATGAGCTGTCCAGTTCGAAGTTTTCGGCCGGTGCCAGACGGAACCTGAATGCCGTGGCAACCAATTTGTTTGACAAACACGGACGGGAGATCACAGATGTCAGTGTTCTGGAGCAAGAGCAAGCCAGTTCGCTGGAGCAAGAAGCTGAGCAGCCAGAGATACCAGTTTGGGTGTCATTTGGTGAACCATATGTGTGTCCTTTCAGTAAGTCGCTGCAGGAGATAACCAGATCTTGACCGTAGTTCTTGCTTGTTCCAACTCCATTTTTTGCACAGCTGAGAAATTTTATGTTAAACGTTTGCGGCTGGCACGTTTATACCACCTCAGTTAACGCAAAGGCAAACAAACATATGTATTTCTTGAGGAGACTTAGATCATTTAATGTAGATAAAACACTCATCCAGATGTTTTATAAATGAACTATCCAGAGTATCATTCTATTTTGTATTACAGCCTGGGGGGGGGAATGCAAAGAAGCACGACAAGAACAAAATTAATAACTCCACTATCAAAAAAGCTTGCTATCTAACTAACAGTGAATACGTGATCTTTGATGAGTTATTTGTGCATTTGTGCAAACAGAAGCTGAAATCAGTTCTAAATGATTGCTCCCACCTCTTGTTCCATCAGATAGTCTGTACCAAAGAAGTGGACTAATAGTGTATTTAAACACAAACGGAGAGCGCTATAGACAATCTTTTTTGCCATCCGCAATTCAAAGTAGCAGTGTTTCCTGCTAGGTAGTATGCTGTTGTTAGTTTTCCTACTGGATTGTTCTTACAGTGTGTGTTTGTGAGAGCAATGTTCATATTTGCTGGTAATGTTGTGTGAGCAATGTCCTTGTGTTTGATATCCGTTAAAGACCTGTACGTCTTAGATAGTGTATTAGCTGTTGTACCACTACTGAATGCTGCAACAACAGATTTCCTGGAAACCGGATAATAAAGCTATATCTCATCTTTAATTATTATGCTTTTGGTGTAGGGGACCTCTGTATTTTACAGTAAGCTATAAATGAGCAGTGGACACAACTCACGTTTTTTTTTCTATTCAGCTTTGTAAACAGACTACTGTCCCCTGGCAACAGCATTATGGTAAGGAGCTGGAATAAATCAGAACTGTAAAACAGCTTGATAATTACGACAATGCATTGCAAACAAGTGTCAAAGTGTGGATTTGTTATTCCTCTTCTACAGACTAAAAGATCTCTAGTTTTTCAGAAATGGAGATTAACTGATACACTCCCATCATGCGCCCTCAACGGTTTATATGAAAATGCACGCAGTTCAAATGGTGCTTAAAAGCCACAAACACACAAAATGTTTGTTTTCAAATTTCCAGTAATTTGACATTTTTTCAATATCTCACAATGTTTGCTCATAGCACTAATAGTGGTCCTTGACTTTCAGAATGGGTATTATGTGGTCATCTTAAGAAAACACTAGAAATGAGTCAGTTAAACAAGAATTAAGGTCGTGGAATGCTCAGCAGGATAAAAAAGCTGTTATGTTTTGCTACAATATGGATGACCACAGATCCAGATGCCCACATATCACACAAGAAACTCAACAATCAGCCATGTCTTCCGCTGACGACCCCAACTGATTTTATTTTTATTTTTCTCCAATGAAGAGTACAATCTTCTGGGGACATAACTATGACAATGACATGACAGACAAGAGGGATCAAACACAGTTATCAGTCTTTTAACAAACATTTCAAATATCTAACACTAATAGATAATACATTACAAATGCTATGAATTTTCACCAGAAATCCCTGCTAAACTATCACTTGTGAATGAATAATAAGAGTAAAATTAACCTTTTCGCACCGCCAGCTCCAACTTCCTCCTTTCCCATGAACACTCTTATTGCATAGCAATTCTTCCTTGCAGATGCACAATTTTGGGGTAAGCAAAATCTAAAAGAAAATTTCCTAATAAACCTACATTTCGGTAGTGGTATCAGTCTAAAGATTGTTGAGAATAGAAGAGAGGAATGTATTTTGTTTTGAACTCAAATGTATGTTGCACAGTTTGTCAGTTTCATGATGAGGGGGACGAATAGATATCAACAGCTGTAAAAGAAAAAGGCAAACGCTTAACTTCTGTGTATGATGAAGGGGCGAACCGCCAAAATTAATGTTGCGAGAAATTCAGTTTGCTCCTCTCATCATCAGTCTCTTGCCTTTTCATCATACTACTAAATTGAGTTTAACAAAGGCCCCTGCAATATGTTTTTGATAACCTCCAAAGAGTAAATGTCTCAAATTTGACCTGTTCATCCCTTTGCCTAAAAGATAAATTAAGTGTTCGCCTTTTCGTTGTGCAGCTGTTATTGTCTGTTCACCCCTTCGTCATGAAACCGACGAATTGTGTAAACTTAGCTGGAGAGCACAGTAATCAATCTATTGTAAATTGGGTCACTCAGGCACTGCGTGGAGTGATGTGAGAAGGTTAATAGTAACTTGAAAACAATCAATCTTTTTTACATCTTATATTTTGGGCACATTGTGTTGTGATAGGGAAAATGTATTTGGTCGTAGGGGTTTGGAGTAAGTTAAAAACATCCTTTGAACCATCTAAAAATGTGTCTGTCCTTTATTCTTTTTTAAAGTCAGCATTTTATTCACCTAGGTATGTACAGCTATTTATAAACTGTGGATCTAATTGTCTATTCCTCAGCCTATGCCATGCATTTATCCCTGGACAAAGCCACACCTGTCACTGACAGTAAAGGGGACCAGAGAATTGTCAGAGAAATGCTGAATCCAGAATACGAAGAACTGGTCAAAGAGTAAGTGTTCTCTTTTGACATAAACCATGCCTTTTTGTTTTCTTTTCTAAAACGAGTAAAAACTAGCCATTCATGTGAACAAGGGTTAAATGGTTTAGTAGTGTGAAAAATGGAGTTCATAAAGCAGAGCAGAGTGAAAAGACAATAATTTTACAGCTCCATGGCAAGATTCTGTGCACGTTGAGAATTACATTCATTGAACATATCCTGTCCATGTCCTCATGTGGGCTAAGAGTTTAATCGTTTACACGTTTTGTGGATTATTCTTGAGACTTCTATGCTCTTCTATCTCTATATTGTCTGTAACCATGTTTTCACATCTTCATGCCAAATTTGAGCAAGATCTGATATATGCGAGTGCTTTTTGTAATGACCTCGTTTTTTTATAAAGTGTACGGAGATATGTGGTAGTACTTTTATCAGGTGCATATGATCGAGGTAGTGTCAGAAATAGAATATTGCCAGCATTTTTTTCTCTTTGGATGAGATGCTTTGTTTGAATACAAATTATGTCAAGATGATATCAGAGTTTGCATGTATGTAACGAAAGGAATTTGCTGTTGGTCAGTCTGTCCTATGAGACATGGGAGGCTCGACAAAACCATTCTTGGCATGAAGAGAAGAGTAGGTCATAGCGGTAAGAGAAAGAGCTTCCGGATGGATGTAAACAGTTTCAATCAATCCAAAAATAGAACAAACTACAGAAAGTAGACCCACATTCTCTATGGTGCTGATGGCATCTTCGAATTCTTCTTACCACACAGTGACTTAGTTTGATGATTTGGCAGAAGAGATTGCTCTTGATATAATGCATCGCTACTGTTCCCTAAGACTGCTTGTTCACTAAATGAACTGCCCAGTGCGGACACCATGTGAAAGAGTTACAAAAGTGCACAAAAAATTCAATAAAAAGGGTGTTATTAGGGGAGCATAGTATAATTACAAAGCCAAATAGCTAAAATATTGAGTGTGTTCACTGTTCAGCTATAGCTCTTTATAGCCTTTTTTGAATTATTAAATTACTACAGACTTATGGAACAGTGTCGACATACTCTCTGATAATATGGACTATAAGAGAACCATAACTTGGATGTTTTAAATTTAAGTCAATCTTTCCAATACAAATTTCCACAGTACCAGTAAATGGGAAGCGACAATTGGATTTCCTGCTTTATATGAAATAACGGAATCAGAGATGATGGAGTGTGACTCTGTAAAAGTGGAGTATTTGCTGGAAAACTCTGAGGTCGATGCCAGGTCTCATTATCTCTTGCTCAAGGTAATCTGAAGCTGTGAAATTTTAACTGAATTTCACCTGTCAGATTTGAAAATGTGAAAATGATAGACTTGATGATATATTTCTTGACTATTCACGACCTTAGTCCTTGTTTGCTTTATCTCCAGTTTCTGGAAAATTGGAGATCTTTTAATATGTGGAAGAGGTATAACAAATGTACTCTTTGGAACTTGTTAAATGCGATGTGGCGCTTATCAAGCTGTTTCACAGGTCCGATTTATTCAACTTCTTATCATAGTATCATAAAAACCACAGAAAAACCATGGGGTCGCAGCAGGGCTATAAGAAAAGTCAAAATTGGGCAAAAAGAAAATGTTGTATGTTGCGAAGCCCTGCATGAGAAATAAAACCCAAACGATACAAAGCAAACTAAAGAGAAGACAGAAAATGTACAAAATTTTCGGCTTTCACCTTTTTCAAGTGAAAATAAATCGAACAATAAAAGATTTCAACAGGAAACAGGTGACTTAACTGTGAGTTCTTGCTTCGTTAGCATCACCAAAGCATGTCCGTCCGCCAAATGCATAGTACTAAAGCCGCAAATGTTTAACATTGAATTTCTCAGTTGTGCAAAAAGTGGAGCTGGAACAAACAAGTACTAAGATCACACATTGTTAACCCTGTACTGTCAAACCTACATTCTTTCCTGTCTTCCTCTACATGCAATTCTTACAGATTTAAGAAATTCATCTGATAGAACAAAATTAAAAGTTCCAATTACATCTTTCAGATGACTCGGTAAACGATCATTTTCTTTTTGTGCCCAAACCCGTGGAATTCGCTGCCTCAAAATCTAAGAGAAATACAAAACACTGAAATGTTTCAGAAATGCCTGAAAACACACCTTTCTAAATTGATCAAATGCAACCACAGCTGTTTCTGACTGTTGACCCATGTTAAGTATGTTCTTTGTATTGGTGAATTGAATGTGAGTTGGAGAATGACTGTAAAGAGTTTAGAGCTTGAGTTTGTTGGGACGAAACACTATACAGATGTTATCTATTATTATTATTATTGCCTCCAATGCTTTTTCCTTAGTTGATTTGTATTTGTTTCTGTTATTGCAGGAGAGACACAACTTTGCCTTGTATCCAGAGGTTACTTTTATGAAGAAAACTCACTGCAAAAATCAAATTTTTGTTTACAACGAGGTAAGATATTAACCACTTTGTTAGTTTGTCCTCTTACAATGACCAGCTTCTATCTCCTTTTTTTGGCTGAACTGAGTTACACACCACACACTACTACTTCTACAGCCCTTCTCCATTGCGTGTCAAAGTATCAAGCAGATTTGGTGTGTCATTTGTAAGTATTACTAAAAAGACAAAAATTCTTTTTTTAAAGGCTATGAAACTTCAATCGTCAATTTCTCAAAAGTTGATGAAAGAGAGTTCGAACCTTGACATTCTAAGGGGATGATTTGTTTACCATCGGGTTTAACAAATTCACATAAAGAGGACATAGTCTCTAAACTGCAAAAACCTCTGACGAAGATTTGGATGAATTTCAGCAGAGGTAGTAGAATTACCAAAGGAGTGGATTCCTTACATCAAACTGATATTGGTGCAATCTTGTAGCCAGTGGATTTACATAGGAATGATGTCATTCCCATGTGCAAACTTGATGTCAGTCCTACACATTGGATATCTGTAAGACCGTTGACTGGGATGTTCAGCGTACGTCAAATCAGTTTTGGCCGCTTTTTCAGGAGAAACAAAAAACTCTTTTATTTGAGCACAGCTGGTCTAGTTACAATGAATGTTTGACAGTTTGTTATTTGAATAGTTTTTGGCTTAACTCTTTCAGGATATCCCCAATTTATCGGCACCAGTGAAAAACGTGTTTGGACGTACCGCCGATTTATATTGTATTCTACATTCAATTTTTTTATTTGATGTATAACATTTTACTTTACTAACAATACTTTTTTTTCTGTAAGCATTCTTCTGATCCATGCTGTTCTTTCACAAAATGTGGCAAAATTAATAACGTCCAGACTTGACCGAAGCCCCTAACACTGACATCCTGAAAGTGTTAAGAGTCTATTACCAAGATCATCCAATGTGGCGTTGAATGTAGTTGAATCTATGTAAAAATGTACTATTCGAATGTTTGAGTTACTACAGTCTTTAAGGGTGATGACGATTTCTAACATAGTTCATGTTTCTGTTTTAAAACTTTCTAGGCTTATTCTGACAGTTCTGTTCATTGCTATTACCTTTTTCAGAATGGCTACCTGTACAGCAAAGCTGCCCCACAGCTGTGTTTGACTGTGCTGGACAGTAGAGTAGAAGCCAAAATGTTTAACAAAGACCTGAAGTTGGATGGTTTCAGTGTGTGTGTGCAGAAGAAGATGGTTGGCAACCCAAGCCAGATCTGGAGATGTAACGCTGATGCTACCATGTGTTCAGAGGTAAAACACAGTTGCCACAGAGAATTTAGACATGACAGTAAAAGTGCAGTTTAGTACCCCCCTAAATTCTTGCTGCGCAGGTAATGTGTCTTTCGGCTGTTCCGTAAATTGCATGTACGCGCATTTTCATTTAAAAATCAGATGATATTTTCACACAGTCCATAGTATGAAAATTCACATGCACAACATGCACCTGGACATCTGAGTTTTTCACCTTATCCAAGAAGATTCTGTGCTTGATCCTATCTGCCATAGGATCGGGGACAGGAAAATATGAGACAAATCCCAAAATTCCAACATGCCTGCACTGAACGGGAATCGAACCCGCTACGTTTGGCATGAGAGGAGAGCACCTTGTCTCTAGACCAACGTGTTCCCTGTGGTGAAGGCTGTAGTTAGGGGAGCGCAGTCCAAATACAAAGCCAGATAGAGAAAATACTGAATTGTATTCTAAACTGTCCAGTTATAGCTTAGTATGTAAGATACTACAGTCCCCTAGTAATTTCGATTGGTGAATTGAATGTGAGTTGAAGAATGACTGTGAAGCGCTTACTTAATGCTTGGATTTGACCATATGAAGCAATTGTATATTTTTTAATGTTTTTTGTCATTCCATGGAGTTGCTGCCCTCTCAGTTTTTGTGTATTTTCTTAGTGTCTTTGATTGTTTTGAGCTCTTTGTGTCAGTTTAGTGACATCGCGAAGGTTTCTCACCATGTCACTTCATGTATGCCTGTTGTTGAGTTTATTGAGTTATATTGTTGATGGGCTGTTGGAATCACGTTAAAACTTACCTCTGAAGCTGTTGTTAGGTCTTTTATATAGAAAGCTATAGCTGAGCAGTTAACATAACTCAGTATTTCCTCTATTTGGCTTTATAATTAGTCTACAGTCCTCTTAACAACATCCTCAAAGGCCAGTTTTAACCAGGTTCCAACAGCTGACAGATGATATATTTATGAAATGGTGCTTAAGATGTGTGTACCATGTGTGTACTCTAAACCCTCTCTGTGTCACAGCCCAGGGATACAGTAGCAAATTAAATTACCCGAAAGTGACTCCTGAAACTTGTTGGAAAAGAAGTTATAACACCCTCGTTGGTATTCGCATAATACTTTATCATAGATCCAACCTGCCCCCAATCAACTGCTATAGCAGTCTCGGCGCACATATCTTACTATAATGGAGCTAGAGGGTGAACCTGTAAGCAACTAAAACTTCGCGTCTACGCCATCAAAAATTAAGGTACTTAGTGTATTGCATCAATATTTGACGAAGAGTTACGTGGACACGTTCATTTTGAACCAAAATCAGTCTTTACTATTATTTATATTCAATTTTTTTTGAGCCTCAAAAACAGAGACACATTTTCATCAGATGAAACCGAAAATTGTGACCGGAAATTACGTCCTTGACCTTTCTTTACACATTGGTGGTAGAATATCGACGTAGTCACATCTGTGTATTCCTTCGTAACTTCTATTGGTCATTACATCAAATCCAAATGCTGATTTAAACGGAGCCCAGATCTACATAATACAGTTGGGCTTCCTACGAAGAATCTGTAAGATTTATCTTGTGCTGGGCAGCCAGTTTAGGAAAATGTTGGCGACTGCTACGGAGGACTGTGACACTGAAAGGATTAAGCACTCTGTGAAAACATTTCCCACATGGTGTAATAAAATGGTCCTTATCTTATCTTACCTTATCTATATGAATGTTATTTATTATTGTTATCATTATCCTGTTTGCCCAGGCCCATCCAAATCTGCTCCTGACCTACTTGGGAAATAAGAAAGGAGATGAGTTTGCCGATCCTGGCTGCCTTGAAGGATTTCCAAAGAACAGTGGTGTAGTCTCTCTTGTGGTGGCGGATCCGTTACCAAAGAAAGATATGAGCGCACAGAGGTAATTCTCGCTCACATTGTTTGCCGTCTTGTTGATATTATAACACTGCTCACCTCAGCTACAGACATCTTACTATAAATGGTGAATATGTAACCAAATAAAACATTGTGTCTAAGTGACCAAAAAATATGACACTTTGGATACTGCCTCAAATTTTGACGATAAATTACATGAACAGATCCATTTTAGACAAAATTCAGTCTTTTATATTATTTACTTCGGATTATTTTGAGCAGCCAAAAAAAAAAAAGAGATGCATTTTCATTTAGTAGAATCGAAAAATAGCGATCGGAAGTTTTCATCTGCATCTCACTTTACACATTGCTGGTGGAAACTCAACTTTTTTAAATTTATGTATTTCCATGTGAAATTGTCATGTAACAATAAGTTCATCTTTGCATCGTATCCAAATGCCATTTTTAATGTGACCTAGCGTCTGTAATTTGGTGGTTTTGAGTTATAACTACCTTTATCACTGCTCGTGATGAGATTTATTTTCTCAAAAAGTGAGGTGTCGATGTCTTTAATAGTTTTCAAGTTATAAGCAGAAACATTTTTGCCACATCCAAAAATAACAAAAGTGACCAAAAGTTTGAAATGCTCTCCTGTGAAATGAAAAGATTGTTGATATGCCAGTTTGTGGGATGGATCATGGTAATATTTTGCTACATCTCAATAACAAAAAAAAATCACTCTTTACTTCTTATTCTAGTATTGAAAAAAAAACAAAAAAACTGTCAATAAATACACTTTATCAAACATAGAGTATCAAGTTTTTGATTCAGCATTCGCTATGTAATATAAAAATAAAAACTCAGGTTTTTGCAACATTCAGGATCTTATTCATCAAAAAAAATAAAAAAATTTAATATTACAAGATGGCTGACCCTCTCAAATTAAATTGATCTTGAGACACAAGATTTTAACTTTGCAAAAATCCAATTTTAAAAAAAAATTGTTTCAATTGAAAATGCTTGTCATTTCCAGGTTTGCCTTTAAACAAGAAAAGTTTGAAAATCTGGGGCAATGGAAATTCACAGACTCTGGCAATCCAGAATGGCATAAACTTGCATATTCCTGGCCAGTTTTGGCAAATGGACAGCTTAACAAGGTGAAAGAAAATGCTCTGAAAACCCTGTTTGTTTCCGCAGAGAATAAAAAAGATGACAATTTGAACACTTTTAAGTAAAAACTAAAAACCTGTCTTTTTAACTGAAATTATACTTTAAATCTGTTGTATGGAATTGTATTTTTTAGTGAGTTCTACAAAAAACAACAGCTTGTGCAAAGTAAGAAAATCTACGTTTCTTGAATGAATCAGTTACTCTCTGTAGCCATTATTTTCTGTAATGTTCTTGAAAATGTAAGAAATTACTCTTAAAGTCTGTTTGGAAACATTTGACATCCATTTTTTCAAAAGCTTTAGTGCTATGCATTTTCACATGTGGGCTTAGATTTTCCATGATTTTGACATTTTATAAATTGCAGTTTTGTAGCCACTCTAGTTTTCTCAAAACAGTGAATTCCTTTGATCTTTTTCTACACTTGGATTACATTGCCCTAAAAATTGAAATTTCCACTTAGGCTCATGCTAAAGTTTCTGTGTGATACTGTGAGTAAATGTTGTTTTTTTTCATGTTTTTGTAATACAGAACTACGACTGGCCAATGGAAGGTTACTTTATGCCTTATGCACCTCCACTACGCAAATCTGGGAAGAAACTTAGTTTATCAGGAAGTGAGTATGCACTTAAGTTGTTTCTGTATTGAAAAAGAGATGAGCATGTTCTAATGGTATGGTGAGGTGAAAGTACTTTCTATCAGTAGAATGGTTTCTAGTGGTTTTGATAGTAAAATACATTTATGAAAATCAACCTGTCTTCTTGCCGATCCACCCATCCATCCGTTTATCAATCCACAGACCTCTCCATCATGCTGTCCATTTCCACGCATCCACCTGTCCGTCCGTCCATGCGTCCATCCATCCATCTGTCCATCCACCTACGCACCCATCCATCCATCTATCCATCGGCCCACCCATCCATTCATTGACATCTCCATCCATCCACTCCTTCATTCATTGACATCCACCCACCCACCCACCCGCCCATTCATCCATCGATCCATTTATCCTCCCATCTATTCTTCCACTCATTCATTCATGGAGATCTCCATCCATCCGTCCATTCATTGATATCGCTGCCCACCTGTTTACTCATCCACCCATCTATCCATCCATATCTCCATCCACTCACCCATCCATGTATCCATCCATCCAATGGCCTTCCCATTCACAGTCCCTCTGTTCGAATCACTGCAAATAATCCTTCAGTACTACTGTATGAATGCTGCCTCACTGCTCCACTGATATTCACTCAACAGCTTTGCTCCCATGTCTATACAAAATCTCTTTATCATCTCCTTTCAGTGACTCCCGCCAGACTTCAAGTGTTAAAGAATGGGGACAGAGGTGTGGAATCAGCCATCACCATTGTTGGACCAAACTTGACCAATGTAAGTTATTCTTAGCTTATTGAGTACAACTTACAGGTAAATCATTTTTAACCCTTGCCATAGTTCGTAGGTCTAATGGACCCAGAAGCAATTAAAAATGTTTGTAATTACATTATTCTGGGATTTTTTTCCCCTGAAATTCCAGGTATTCCTCAATGGCGTCATTGCCCATCATCCCATAGGTTTGAAATTTAAAAAAAATGTATGTGCATGCTCACCAACGTGGAGTTTATCTATACAGTCAGGTTAAAATACACCATTAAATTAACATTTCTGTTAAAAATCCCCACTCCCCCTTCCTGAAGCCCCACTTCCCACCAAACTATTGCCATACCCCATGCCCTACCAGTGGGACACATGCCACATGTTGAGAGACACTGATCTACGGAGAATAATTCTGATGAAATTACAATGTTCAGACAGAAGGTAAAATACATGAAATGGATTTTGTTTGTTTTTTTTTCTTACTTGCAAGAAGTTAACTCTTAATAAAATAGATGGATTTGCTATATGTGCAGATGTTGAAGGAGAACATGAAGAAGGAACAAGCCCAGAAAAATAAGAAAGGCAAGAACAAACAGTACATGCCCCAGGAGGAAGTTGAGGATATTGATTTTGATGTTCACTGTATGGACATGACAGTCTTGGAGGTGGAATTTCAGATGGTGAGTAAATCAGACTTGTATTGAAGCTGTTTTCGTCACGTTTGCATGTATTTGTCTTCAAGTACTGCAGATTTGGACCTTAGATTTTGCAGGTGAATTAAGTGATTAATACTGCTGCAATTAATTTTATTAACTGGTGCCGGTCCAGTTAGTTTCATTCAATGAACAAGACTGTTTATACTACCCTCTTTGAAAGACAAAAACAGCAAGAAAACTGTATATGAAGTCTGGAAAATATGTAGCAAAATGCTAAATTTTTGGCAATTTAACAAAATTTATTTCTCTGTGCGGTCTTTATGTGCAATTTGAAATAGATATTTTTGGGATGAACTGCTCAGGACGACTTATACTGGTGGGTCAGTTAAATCACATAATGGATTGATGGATAGGTGGGTAGGTGGGTGGGTGGGTGTGAGTTTGGAGATTTGGGTATAGAAGGCACTGTTTTTAGGCGAGTGGATGGGTGGATTGATGGACGAGTGTGTGGGTTGGTGGATGGGTGTGTGGGTGGGTTCAATCATTTTTGTTAAGAAGATCAAAACCTAATTTACTGAGTTTCAAGATGCTGAACTTACTTATTTGTGTCCGATTCACATCATGGAATCAATTTAGTAGAACAGAATTCACTGGCATTTTGACAAGTTCCAACAAGTTTCTGAAGGTTGATTTCACTGGACCCCAACAAATATTACATTTGTAGATGTTTGTTTTCGCCCGTGCAGATGCGGGGCCCTCTTGCAGAAGAGGGATAGCAAAGAATACATCTGACGTGATACTGCGTGTCGTAAGAGGCGACTAAAGATGCAAAGGTCCTGGTCTCCCGAGAAGAGCCAGTTGGCAGTGGGCCAACTACCCACCCTGTAAAAATAAACCAGTTACAGAAACACAAGCAAATACTTTAAATCAGTCTTTTATCTTGGGAGAAGGGGGAGCATCTGCACCTGTAGATTCAATGAAGGACAATGGACAAAGCCGAAAGGACTCCACTGGCCTGACTGCTCCTTCATCAAACAAGTCACTCCGGATTGCGTCGTGGAATGTCCGCTCCATGTATGAAGCAGGAAAGAGTGCCCAGGTTACAATGGAGATGAGGCGATACAGACTGCACATACTTGGAGTTAGCGAGACCCGCTGGATACAGTCCGGACTGAAACAACTTAATTCTGGGGAAAAGATTTTGTATTCTGGAAGGGAGGACAAAAACCATACAGAAGGAGTAGCGATCATCTTGAGCAAGCACGCCCAGAGGTCACTAAGGGGATGGGAACCCTACGGAAGGAGAATTATATTGGCATCATTTACTACAAAGAACAAGAACATCAACATGAACATTGTGCAGATATACGCCCCAACAAATGAAGCAACCGATGAGGACAAGGACGATTTCTACAACCAGCTTCAGGAAATAGTTGACACATTGCCAAGAAAAGATGTGAACATTATAATGGGAGACGCCAATGCCAAGATAGGACAGGACAATACAGGGTATGAGGACATTATGGGGTGCAATGGTTTGGGACAAATGAATGAGAATGGAGAGCGGTTTGCAAGTTTCTGCGCATTTAACAGCTATGTGATTGGAGGTTCAGTATTCCCACACAAGAGGATCCATAAGGCCACTTGGATTTCACCGGATGGAGTAACTGAAAACCAGATTGACCACTTTTGCATCACCCGACGATTCAGACGCTCACTGGAGGATGTCATAGTAAAGAGAGGAGCTGATGTTGGATCTGACCATCACATGCTGCTGGCAAGACTCAAACTCCGCCTCAAGAAACAAGGCACCAGAGCAGGAACAAAGAGGAGAAAGTTTCAAGTGAGCCTTCTGGATGGAGACAAGAAGGAAGAGTTCCAGCTGACACTGGGGAATAGATTCAAACCCCTTGTTGACCTTGAAGAGACAGTAGATTTGGAGACTCACTGGGCTAAGGTAAAAGGAGTACTTACATCGACATGTCAGGATGTTCTTGGGGAAAAGAAAGTGGAACACAAGGAATGGATCAGCCAAAAATCACTGGACTTGATAAGGATAAGAAGAGACCTAAAAGAACAGGTAAATGCAAGTCGTACAAGAAGCTCAAGAGTTGGTAACCAGGAAGAGTACCGAGCATCAGCTAAAGAGGTCAAAAAATCAATTAAAAAAGACAAAGAGGAGTTCATAGGAATGTTAGCAGAGAAAGCAGAGAAGGCAGCAACAGGAGGACACATGAGGATCCTCTACCAGACTACAAAGACTCTTGCTGGAAAATATGAAAAACCTGAAGTTCCTGTCAAGGATTACAACAGGAAGGCTATTTTTGGAAAGGAAGCTCAGGCAAAAAGATGGATAGAACATTTTAACAGCCTCTTGAACAGACCTCCACCAAGCAACCCACCCGACATTCTACCCGCAAGAAATGATTTACCGATCAGTTGCGACCCTCCGACTAAAGCAGAGATTAATGATGCCATAAAGCAGTTAAATCGAGACAAGGCAGCTGGACCAGACCAGATCCCACCGGAGGCACTGAAGGCAGATGCTGCTGGGGCTGCAGAGGGTCTGCACTCACTATTCTCGAGGATTTGGATCGGAGGCAAGTTTCCAAAGGACTGGAAGGAAGGACACCTCGTGAAGCTTCCAAAAAAAGGGGACCTCAGCAATTGTAGTAACTACAGAGGAATCACACTTCTCTCCATCCCAGGAAAGGTTTTCAATCGGATTATTCTCAAGCGAATACAGAATGCAACAGACCCAAAACTTCGAGAGGAGCAAGCTGGTTTCAGGAGTAATCGATCAACCACCGACCAGATTGCCACGCTGAGAATCATAGTAGAGCAGTCGCTAGAGTGGAACTCTCAACTGATAGTGAACTTCCTTGACTACGAGAAGGCCTTTGATAGCATCGATAGAGAAACACTGTGGAGAATATTGAGACATTATGGAATCCCAGAGAAGATGGTAAACCTTATCAAGAGCATGTACGAGGGGACAAGTTGCAGAGTCGTACACGATGGCGAGCTTACTGACAGCTTTGATATCAAGACTGGTGTTAGGCAGGGTTGTTTGCTGTCCCCATTTCTGTTTGTCCTGGTGATTGATTGGCTTATGAAAGAAACCACCAGTGGAGGAAGAAACGGCATACAATGGACCCCATGGACACAGCTGGACGATCTAGATTTTGCAGATGACTTGGCACTATTGTCGCACACACACGACCAGATGCAAGCAAAGACTACAGCTCTAAACAAAATTTCAGAATCTATTGGATTGAGGATACATCCTGCAAAGTCGAAGGTCCTAAAAATTGTTGCACCCCCAAGCGCACAAGTCAGAGTAGGAGATCAACCACTGGAAGATGTAGAGTCCTTCTGCTATCTTGGTAGTATCATTGACAATAAGGGAGGAACAGAGGCAGAAGTCAAAGCACGAATTGGAAAGGCACAGGCAGCTTTCACGTCCTTAAGCAAGATTTGGAGAACCAAGGATATATCTCTAAAAACAAAGCTGAGGATATTCAACTCGAACGTGAAGTCAGTCCTGTTGTATGGATGTGAGACTTGGAATGCGTCCCAGGCCTGCATAAAGAGAATCCAAGTTTTCATCAACAGATGTTTGAGGAAGCTACTTAAGATCAGATGGACAGACAAGGTCAGCAATGAAATTGTATGGAAAAGAACAAGACAGAGCCCAGTCAGAGAGGAAATTGGTAGGAGGCGATGGAGATGGATCGGCCACACTCTCAGGAGGCCAGGAAACAGCATCACGAAGAAGGTATTGGATTGGAATCCCCAGGGCAAGAGATCAAGAGGAAGGCCGCGCGGAACGTGGAGAAGAGCCAGAGAAAATGATGTGCAACGAAGCGGAAAGACTTGGAATAATGTAAAGAGGCTGGCCCATGATAGAGAGGGATGGAAAGTGTTTGTTGGTAGCCTATACCCTGATCCCGGGTGAGAAAGGCAATGATGATGATGATGATGAGATGTTTGTTTTGACATGCTGTAGTAGGGTAGCAGTTATTAGATATCTGATTTATTCTGTGAAAGGAAGTAGAAGGGTTAATGTCATTCTGCATTCCTCTTTGTCTCCTGTAGTTCCTTGCTCACTGCACTAGTCTTCTGAATCTCCCATTTGCTGCAAGAAGACTCTTTGACAGCACTGGCAAGGAGCTCTTCAATATACAGAATCTAGAAAGAGATGCCTTAGTTTATGTCTCCTGTGGAGAAGAATGGTCTGATCCCAAACTGACTCGTGTGGAGCAGCATCGGCGTTACTTGTTGAATCAGCTTTCCTTGGAGGTGGCAAAGATACAGCAGTATTGCGCTATGAGAAACCCAGAAGGTAAATGCTTCTTGTGTATGAATTTTCTGTAAAAGAAATGAACAACTAAACCCTGCCGCATATCTACATCCACATGATATAAGTTTGTATAGGATTCCTATTGGTTTGTTGGATTACCAATTAGGCAGATTCCCTACATCAAAGCAACATTGGTGCTGTATTTTAATTGGAATATGCGCATTCTACCTATCGCAAGATTAGACAGCACAGAACAGTTCTGGGCAAAGCAGGGAAGGGGTTAATCAGATTTCTGGAGGATTAGTGGCAGAGGAGTAGACTGAATACTAATAATGGACAATACTGAAGAAGCCACTGCTTTAATATCGTCATCGCTCTACGTTAATGACGTAACTCATTTCTGGCAATTTTGAGATTTTAAAAAAAAAATTTTTCTTTTCCTGCCATTTGGTGACTTATGCCATTATGATTGTGTTCAATTATTACATGTTCGTATTGGCGCATTTATTTTTCTATATTATCTGATAGCTCTCATGCTCAGGAATGCAATGAACCATCAGTTGCCTTTCGGCAGAAGTCTGACATAAGCGTGATTGTGTGCCCACATTTACATCTCATCAAAACCTTGATGGAAAATTATAGGAATTGGAGATCTAGGAAAGTTAAGATGGAAAATCATGAGATAAGATGATAATTTGTTGTTCAATTCCAAGCCAATAAAGTCAAAGATTTTATCGTCCAAAATTTGGAAATCATGTCCTCTAATGGCTACATAGAATTTGCTTTACTGAACTCATGGCAGTTTTTACTTCAAAGCGCAAAGCCATTCTTGATTGATTTCTGTGTGTTCACAGATTATGTCTTAGAGATTAATGGCCCAATAGCTCCCAAGTCTGGCCTTGTGGTGAATAAACAGTGGTCACATGACTCTCACCACGACAGGGGAGATGGGTCAAGCACAAAGAGGAGCAGCGACCCACTTCATTTGAACAGGGAGGAAGATGAAAGTGGTCAGTCTGTTGAGGATTCTGGAGATCTGTGAGTAGATTTATGTTTTGTCCCATGTGTCAGTGAAATATCTAAGCATGAGTGTGATAACAGGATCATCTAGAGTTTGGAGCTTAAAGATGAGTTTGGAAAAATTATGACATTGTGACACTCTACTGCAAATGTTATCCATTGCATTTATTTCCATGCTGGTATGTCGTAGTTAACCCTCTCGCTGCCATAGGGCCAACATAGCGGCCCATCATATGTTTCAGAAAACTGTTGCATGATCGATATATTGGCCTCACCGTTTCAAGATGAAATGCTGCAAGGCTGATTTATCGACGGACATTGGTCCGGCATATTTTGCATTCCTAAGTTTATTACTTCTTGCTGTCTTTCTACCCAATTATCCATTACATTCCAATCCACTTATCTCGATATGGCTTTTGTCGACATTCTGGGTAACTTAACACAATTTTTAAGTCCCAACCTGTTCCTTCTTTAATGCTACTAAATATTTCCTCGTAACTCGACATATTATTCCATTCTTTCCTCTTATATCGACACATTTCTCCCCGACCGCAGAAAAACAAGTGCACTAGATCTGCTATTGTGCTACCAAAAATGCCCACGCAACTTCCCACATATATAAGACCTCTTTATTTCTTTTTGCGATGCTGGCGGAAAAGTGTAAGAGAGGGGGTGTGTTTACACAGAGGATGACCCTTGGCTTCAGTAACGCGAGTATGGAGCGTCATGCATAAGCGTACGGCAGTAAAATTACAGAGTACTACAGACTGAATGATTTTTTTTTTCCCACAAAACATTCGTGCGCCGTTGATACTAGGCCTTGGCCTAGATCTCTTGGTAAACTTCTGTACTGTGTGTGTGTCGGTATCATCACTTCTTCTGAAGAAACAGCCAGGTCGAGGTTAAAAAAAAAGTAAAGCATTGAACATTTGATAGCTACAGCATTTTGCCGATATCGGCAAATCTTTGCTCCGCACAATAATGATTTTGGAGCAACGGGTGACAGTATGCTGATAATTAAAAGAAAAAGGGACATAATTGCGTTATTTATTGGACACTTCCATCATGGTGATGTTTGATCCCCCCCCCCCTCCTTTTTTTTTTTTACTTGACACAAGTCAGACGGTCCCACTGATGTTGAGATATTAGGATTGCACTGTATTATGGTAGTCTAAAGGAAGGAAGGGCATTTGGGCTTGGCAGCAAAAGGGTTAATATTATGCCAATATCATATATAAGGGAAAAAGAGATTCATGTAAGTTTTGTAATTAAAACTGAGAAGGCATTATATTACAATATATCAGACTCTATATTGAAAAGAGTGGGGGATTATAACATAGAGGCTGACACTGACCAGCCCATGGCAAGTGTTTGGGATGCTCTGCTTATCTGTACCATGAATGATTATTCCTTCTTTGTTTTTTTTCATGCGATCACACTGTTGAATCGTGCACGTTCTAAACCAAACACTGGTAGAGGTTAATGATTTTCTAGCATGGGTAACTCACTGATTTAAGAGTGAATATAACTACTTGTATAAAAATGGATTTTTACCATATTAATATTCATATGGAATTTTACTAGGCCCACCATTCACACTTTTAATACATGATTTGGCCCACGAAGGCAAAAAACTTGCCAAACCCTGTAAACTTTATTTTATGTAAAATCCCAACTGTTTTTTCATGTTTGGTTTATTTTCATTCAGGTCTGCCCATCAGAGAGCTCATTTGAAGTCCGAGGAACGTTTGAATGCTTTGAAATGGCCTTGGGAGAGACTGGTCAATGTAAATAACAGCATGGATGCAGAAGATCTGGAAGCAAATAAATATACTGACAGAGATCTGTATGAGAAATACAAGTGAGTTTTGTGCAGACTTTGTAAGAATGAATATTTTATAGTACATAGTACAGTCTTTGATAAGTAGCTTGTTTGAGTAATTTGATGTCCATCTCACATCCTGGAGTATCGATGATTTTGGCAATTTTGCGTTATGGCTACCGTATCACTGTGAATGGTGACGTCTGTTTTCCCACACAATGACCTATTGGTATTTTGAAGTTTTGAAATTATAAGCAGAAACCTTTTAGCAGTTTCTCCTTTGGGATTTCTGTGTTTGAAATGTATTCATTTCTGTCTTTGTTCACATCTTTTTGTCGTCAAAGGCCTCAGACTGCCAGCCGCGTCTCCAGAGACACCCTTCAAAAATTTGAGTTTGAAGACGGCTATATCAGTGTTATGTCCAATAAGAATTTTGTCCTCGCTGTCAGTGAAGCCGAAGGAAGAGTCGTGGATATTATTTTAGCCAAACGCCGTCCAGATGACATCAATCAGCGTTGGCTGATCAGAGAAAATGGGTAGGTCATTGTCATATCGTCGTCTGTTAGAACCTTGTGAAAACTAGCCTTTGAGGATGTTGTTAGAAGACAGTTGTCTAATTACAAAGCCAAGTAGAGAAATTACTGAAGTGTGTTCACTGCTGAACAATAGCTTTCTGTGTAAAATACTAGGGTACTGCAGTAAAATGAAGGGGAGCAAAATCAGTGACACAAAGCAAATTCAAACAACTATTTCCCCACCATTTCAAGTCTTCAAATCTTAACTCGCTGTGTGTCAATCACTGATGTATCGGTTCTTCCGCTGATCAGGTTTGTGCCAATCACTGATGTATCAGTGCACAAGAATGCTAGATTAGTTTGTTTCAGGAGGAAATGAAGGCGATTTTCTATTAATAAATGTTTGCTGTAGTTGGTCTTCATTCATCTCGCCCACCATTTTCTTCCTGTATTGGCAAACATGGAAAAATTCATGGCACACAAAGAGTTAAAAAAACTTCGGCAGGTCAAAAGGAAGGCAACTCTTAAATATCACACAAACACTAGCTTTATGAGCGCTGGTAGGTCATGTTAAAAACAGCGCAAGTTTTGTTTATATAATAGATTTGAAAAAGTCCTTTTCATGCTGGGCAGTTTCAACAAATAGCATGATTTTGTCTTATAGTGGATTCTATATTCTATCTTAGAGAAATCCGGGCTCACCACAATCAGCATTTGGTTCTGACAGTCTCCATGCCTGCTACATCTGGGGAACGCTCTTCATTATCATTTGATGGTTGCCCTGTCACTCTGCAAACCAGGTGCACAAATACTTTTGGCAAAGCCCATCAGAGATGGAGATACGACGCTGAAACTGGCTTGATCCATGCGTTCTATGCTGACCCACATGACAAAGGTGGGTTACTCTGAATCATTTGTGTACACCTTTATGGATTCAGTCAGTATTATTGATGGAAATTACTCTTAGCCAAATACTGATGGTTGAATCTGATTTTATGAGTTTGAAGATGCTAAAATTATTTACAGAAGTTACTGTTGGGAATAAAATATTGATGGTTGAATCTAATTTTATAGAGTTTGAAGTTACTAGCTTATGTAGAATTTGTGAGCCAATTCGACATCGATTTGTGTAGAATTAGGGAAGGGTAAGTAGGAGGCCGATTCCCTACATCAAACTGACGTGGGCACGATGTCATAACCAGTGGAACTACGTAAGAGCAATATCATTCTTACGTGCAATCTTGACATCAGTCCTAGTGTCGGATATCTGTAGGTTGCTGGCTGGGTAGAATTGGTCTCTGTAAAATGTTCAAAACTGGACCATGAGTGATTTAATTTTTCTCAAAATGTCATTCTTCAGCCCGTCCTTCAAAAAGCTTCATGAAGCTGTAACGGTTTTGTGTCCTTCTTAATATGTAAATTTACCATACAGCAAATTGTTGCGGACCATGAAAATTGTCACATGTCAAAATCATTACTTTTCAGGAAAAGCCAAAACTGTTTTATTCCTGTTCACGGGTACAGAGCAAAATTGTCTTATCACCAGGTTTATGAATTGGGGATCATAATGGCAATACTGTAATAATGACAAACTGCTACTTGCAATTTTTTCGTTATTCCGCAATCTTTAACTAGTTCCAAGTTACAGAGAAGCAGTATTGTTGTATCTCCCTTAAAAATGAGATCATTGAGAGTGATATTGTGGTATTTCCAAGTAAGCCCCCATTACTCATAAACCTGGAGATACAACAATTTTGCTCTATACGCGCTTGTTGTGTTTCTTACTTTTAGGAACTATTTATTGTGAACTGGGTCCTAAAAATGGGAAGCAGCTGTCATCTTGTAACCTAGCTAGTTAGATCGGTGAGGTCAAAATGTCTTAATTTTTAATTTTTGGAAATTTGATATGTATGATAGTTTTCCTGAATGGTGATTTTAATAGTGTAGGTCTCAGAGATACTGAATTTTATTTTCTGTCATTTTTCTAGAGATCACAGCGGCCAACAAAGCTGATGTGTGCACTTACGCCATTGCACAAGTTGCAGATATTGATCAGCCGGTAAGTTTTTTTTTTTTTGATTCAGATTGAAATTGGTCTGTATCCATTGTGTGCATGACTTGGTGATTGTTAAAGAATCAGCTCATTGCCTATACACGCAGGACAGCAGGGTTTCCCTGCATACACGCAAATTTTGGGGTATTTTTAAAACATGAAAAATTTTCATAGACTAAAGTGTTTTTAACACAACTTGTATCAACGAAAAAATGACACTAAACTTCCTACAATGGTAACGCTGGCACTAGTGGAGGATAAACTGTCAGCTACATCACTTGTTTCTACATGGGTTGTCCACTGCTTAGCTCAAGTAAAGCACAGGTGCAGCCAGTGTATGATTACTGAGGAATGAAGTAGTAGGGCGGAGGGCAAACAACAGTCAATGACCGTGGCATGTGAAGGTTAAATCTACCACTACAGTCACTAGCTAAAATGCTGTTTATTGAACGCTGGTTATTCAGTCATGACATTTGCAATCAGATTTTTCCACTTTACTCAGACGAAATTGTGTTTCCTCTTTTGTGGCCCCCAAAAATTGTAAATTAATGTTAAATAAATTAAATATTGAATTTTGTCCAAAATGGGTGTTGTCAACATACACTGCAGGTAATTAATCGCCAAAAATTGAGGCTATCCATAAAGTTCCATAATTTTTGGTCATATAATCACAGAGTTTTAGGTGCTTAAATGTTCACCTTCTAGCTCGATTATGACATCTTATTATAAAAAAAAGAAGTGGCAGGAGTATTTTATTATGGTGCAATTTTCAGACTTCTTTTGCTCAATGCTACAGCCCAAACAAGGCTTTAAAAAATTATAAGATGAATTTCTCAAGTATCAGGTAGTCAAACCCAATCACATTTGTATCGATCTATTGTGTTTATTCAAGTTTCAGGCAAGTTTTCTGAAAAGTTGTTAAAATGTAAAATACGATGATCTTTTAATTTTTTTGTATGTGCGGCCCCCCTCATTAAGCCCATCGCACAGGCGACTCCATGCGATACATGTTCAGTTTTGTGCAAAGTGCCTTGGCTCGCATGATATCAGAAGCTAGGATGTAGATTATTAGAGAGAAGTATGAGAGGCACAGGTTTATCCAGGACAATGCCGGGTACCACATTTAATGATAAAAAACTTGTGCAAGCTGGTGTTTATTGACTGGTCAGCATGCTTGTTTTATGGATCAGGCATATACAGTGATCATGTTTTTGACCTTTTCTTTCTGTCTATGCCAGGGTTACATGGTCGAAGTCGATGGCCAGAAACACAAAGTTTGTCTCTCCTGTGCCCGAGCTCTGCGGGGAAGATACAAGGTTCAAAGATTACCTCCAAACACAAACTTCCATTGTGCGATGGGTGATGGTAGGTTGCTGGACTCGCTAAATCATTGTCCATCCTCATGCACAGACTGACAAAAACTACATTATGAGAATTTACAGAAATAAATTGTGTCGCCAGTCTACAAAATGAGGCGCTTCATGCCAATTGGTGGTATGGAGATATTGGTATCACCAAATAGGTTATTCAAAGCCCTTTCATTTGGTAAAAAAAAAAATCTTGCTGTAATTTAATTAGCAGAGATGATATGGCCTATCAAAGACCAGAAGTGACACGACCACAATTTTGAGAAAAAAATGCTTTTAAAGTTTCAGCTCTTAGTCAAAATTATTGATGACTCGATTCAAAGTCAGTTTTGAGGCATTTATCCTTCTCAAACAGGATTATCATTTGGAAAGGGAATAGTAAAGAGGTTAAATTTTTCAAAAATACTGAAAATGCAAAACCGTTAAATTGACCCTATGATGCCTATTAAAGATATTCTCGAATTGGGTAATACCGAAATGTGCCTCATCTTGTCAGGCGGCTACACAATTGTCCATTTGTTTCATGTAACAAGTTAATCAGACATGTGATAGAACAATAATATGTGGAAAAAAATGGACCTGTTGTATAATGCTGTCTTCCTCTCCAGTACTGGCGTCTTGATGATTTTGTGGATTTTGAATTACAGTTACCTCATTATTGCTCATGGTGAAATCTATATTCTCACAAAGTGACGTATCGATATCATTAAGAGCTTTGAAATTATAAGCAGAAACAATTTTGCCACCCGCTTGTCTGTACATAAGAAATCTCACTCTCAAAGCTTTGAAATGCTTTCTCGTAAAATGGGACAATTGTTGATATGCCAGAATGTGAGATGGATCACGAAATAATTTGACATAAGAAAGTGTATTCTAACGTTTCTGTAAAAATCGTGAAGATATATCTCACCTGTGAGAGTGCAGTTTAAAGCATTAAAAAGTTGTAACATTTATCAAGTTTAACTACAAAACTTTGCGAGTGATATTCTCAAAATGCGGTGATGTGGAGATAGAGTAAATCAGTGCTGTGGTGACGACTGATCAAGCTGGCAATTTTGCATATTTAAACAGGTATAGTTTTAGTTTGACCTTCCCACATGAATTTTATTATGTTCTTCTCATTCCAGCCAAGAAGTTGAACATTCGCCATCCGGGAAGCTTTAAGGTGTTAAACAACAAGGTCGATCTCTCAACCTTTGAGGCTGACCTGACCCTCAGTTACTGGATGGACTTGCTGATCAATCTCAAGAAGCAGACCAGTGTCCAGACCATCGCTAAGGAAATCAACGCAGCCAAGGCCATTCGAACTGTCAAAGTTATGGCCTACAAGAACGGGGAAGGACGATTGAGGAAAGGGGAAATAATTTGCGGCTCTAGTATTGAGGGAGTGAGTATAAATTATTTGTAATTTTTTATCCTTCCTAGCCAACACCCAAAAGAGTGACTGAAAGTAATGTTGCAGCAGTGTGCACAAAGCCTGGGGCAGTTTGTTCAATGAACACACAATTTTAACTTTTTCAACACTTGGGTCTGTCTGTCCCCATGATGCATGAACTGTCTGACCCCACAATGTATGAATCAGAACACGACGAAGATTAAAATGTGAGGTGACGGCACAAAATCAGTATTCTGTCACAGCTGCCCAAATTGAGAAAATCTAGCGAAATCATGGTAGGGGGATCAAAATGTCAGATTTTGAATATTTACTATTTTAGATTATTAAGTCTGCTTTTTTTTTCCTATAATGGGTTGGTCAATTTTTTATTCCAGCCATGATTTTACTCAATTTCTTCAGTGAGGGTGGCTGTAGCACAGTGTTTCTCAACGTGGGTCGCATGCCCTACCAGTGGGGCATTGGACTTCAGAATGGGCCCAAGGGAAATAAGAAACAAGTGGATAAAACTGGAAATAAAGTTTTTAATAAAAATTCCTTTTGAATACATGTATGGATACCGAATATGTAAATATTTTTCAAATCCTTTTGTCTTTACAGTTTAGTATAGTAAATTTATCTGTTAATAGTAATAATAATAATACACAGCATTTAAAAAAATAATAATAATTCACAGCATTAAAAAAAATAATAATAATACACAGCATTTATAATAGCACTTCATCCCGTTAACAACCAGGCTCTAAGCGCTTTGCAACATTTATATCATATATATAATCACACACACAATACACAAGCATACTCAGGAAAAAAACTAGATGGACATCCAGAGTGTAAAAAGATGACACTTCAGCTGATGTTAAAAAGTCATAAAATTTCAGTCTCTCTCAAAGACAGAGGTGGAGAATTCCAAATCTGAGGCCCTTGAAAAGAAAAAAGATTTTTCACCCATGGTCTTCAGGCACATCTTAGGAATTTTTAACTTTTTAGTGCCAGCGGATGATCTAAGATGTCGTAATGGTACATTGGGAGTCAAAAGATCAGTTAAATAAGTTGGTGCATTTTTGTACATACATTTGTGACACAGGGTAGCTAGCTTAAACATTATTCGTTTTTCTACCGGTAGCCAGTGCAAGCTCTGATCATGGTGGGGCACTTGATATTTGGAAAAATTGAAGTTGGGCAAGTGGGACTGAAAAGGTTGAGAAAAACGGCTGCAGCATGTTATGGATATTTTGCTGTCACCTCACAAACAGGGTTAAATAATCAATGTTTTCATTGTTCTCAATCAGATTCTGAGCCAGTGTGCTCACAGGGTGGGCATGACAAACGCAGCTCGCAGGATGTATCTAGAGGACGGGACAATGGTATTGGACATTGATGAGTTGGTGAAACATGCAGTAGAAAGCTGTAAGAATGAAATGATCAATATGGTGTTGATTCGGCGGGCTGAGGAGAGTGGTCAAACAGGTAAGAAGAATTTGTATTTTCTTTCCTCTTTCTTTCTCTACCCTCTTCTATCTATTAAATCATTCATTTGTTTTCCATCTATCCATCCATTCGTCCATCCACCCATCCTCCCAATCATCCATCCATCCATCCATCTGTCTGTCCGTCCATCCATCGGTGCATTTATCTATTTATCCATCCATCCATTCATCCATCCATCCTCATGATCCATCCATCCATCCATTCATACATCCAACCATCCATCCATCAATCCATCCATCATCCATCGATCCATCCATCCATCCATCTGTCAACCAAATTGGCTGTTTACATCTGTTGTTTTAAAAGAATATTTTATTTAAACTTTGATGACATCTGCATTGTGCTAACAATATTGACCTATCTGATACATCCCAAATAGATAATCGTCTTGAGGAAGAAGAAGAGGATGAGGCAGCGAGACTAGAACATCTGCAGATGGCGGCTAGTGAGGAAGTTTACGACAGCATGAGGAAATCGATGGATCGAATGATGAAAGCACATGAGTTGGAGGAGAAAGGGGAGAGGAGAGGAGGCAGAGGTGGGGAGGAAGGGGATGAAGAGGAAGACACTTCAGAAAGACAAGAGGAGGACAACACAGTACAGAAAGGTGATGCTGCTTTTTTTTTTTTTAATTTTTGGGCAGAGTTCCGTATGCTCCAACTGCCCAGTCAGTCCCTATGCTACCCCTAAATAGTTGGAAGTTGAGAAAAGCAGGCCTAACAAGTGTTGGTGCCCAGGCAAAATTAAAGAAACTCTTCTAGCAGCTTGAAGAGCCTGTGTGTCTGTGGAGATTGTATGGTGTGAAGCTGGGAGAAAATCTTATATTAGAAAAACAATGACATTGCTGTTGTTTTATCATACACAGACTTGGACACAGAGGAGGCGATGAAAATTCGTCGTGAACGTGAACAGCTCCTAGACAACATGAGGTTACCTTCCCTTGACGTTATTCTGAGAGCTCCCATTGAGGTGTGGGTGTCTAGCGGCAAAGGATTTGTCTCTCCCGAAGGTAAGAGTTGGGAATACTGAAGTTGCTTGTGTGCAGATATAATCTCACTTTAGGTGGAAGCCAGTCGTGATCTAGTAACTTGGGAATTATGAATGAATATCTCTCATTCGTTGAAGAATTTTTTCCCTTCTTCCATCCATCCGTCAGTCCATCTATCCACCCATCCATCCATGCATCCATCCATGTATCCATCCATCCACCTGTCCATCAATTCATCCATCCTATCCATCTGTCTATCCATCCATCCCATCCATCCATCCATCCTTACATCCATCCCATCCATCCATCCTTCCATCCATCTACCTACCCACCCATCCATCCATCCTCCCATACATCATAACATGAGAAAATAGAGACAACATCATACTGAATCTCATCCACAGTTGTTGAATCCAAGGAAGAAAATCGCAGAAAGAAACGTCAATTCCGTGCTCAAGTGTGCCTTGCCCTTGATATCGACAAACATGTCTTAAGACAGATGAAAGGTCGACGTCTAGAACAAATGAAACCTGGAGTGTACAAGTCGACACTGAGCAGCAAACAGCCTGTCGTGATAGAGAAACACTGGCAGGAACCGACAGTCGAGGAACAGGATAAACATCATGCAGTTCACAAACTACAGGTGAATTGTCACTGACCAGGGAAAATTGTCACGTGTCAAATTTTCCAAATATTGAAAATCTGATATGTTGAAGTTTTTTACCTTGCCAATCTAACGGACAAAATCATAATTTAAACGCTAATGAAAGAAGCAAGTGCCTGATGTCAGACAGATATGAGATGATTTGTGTGGTTTAAAAATGGCAAGTATCTCATGAAAATAATGTTCTTTACGTATACGAACACCAAAATAAGCCACAAATTTGCTATTTTTGTTCATCCAGTTTAATATCTGTCTACATTTCAACTTCATTCCTTCTATGACTGATGTATTTTATTATTAATATGATGATTGTTCTTTTTACGCAGACTCATCTTGGTGAGATCAGAGCAAACCAGCAGGAGGGAAATGCTAACTTTGTTGGAATCAATTTAGAAGGCAAACTCTACCAACAGCCAAATATGGTATGGTTACTGCATTGTTGGTTGAAAGGGATTTGTGAAAATAAATGATTGCCTACATAAATGTGACATTTTCGTTGTGTCTAGATATAGATCTATGCGAGATGGAATTAAAAGAAGTTAAATACGGTACCTTTAAAGAAATTTTCCTAGACACTATTCAAATTTAAGATGGAATAGAAAAGAGCACCTTGTCACTCCTACATTCATAGTTATATTTCTTCGTGAAATAAAAGGTAAGGGTTTTTGATGCCTTGAACTTCTGTGAAAGTTACAGATTTGATATGATTAAGTTTTGCACATTTTTGAGGCTATATATTTGAAGATATCTTCTCATATTACAATGTCATGTAGTATGAAGAAAAAATTGAAAATAGAGATGGTGAGGAATATTTTAGGACAAATCTAGAATTTGTCTCTTTTTTCAAGTAACGAGTTATTTTGAATGTTGCAGAAACGTGTACTTGTGTACCCCAATGGGGAGTCGATGGAGAGAAGTGTGTACGTATGGGGGAGCACTCTGGATGAGATCCTGGAGAGTGCGACGATAAAACTGAGCTTGTGGCGACCGGCCAGGATTTTGTACAATTTGGATGGGATCAGGGTATGGAATTATCTTTACTTGCAGTATGTTTTTCACTGTGCAATGGAGTGGGTTTATGTAAATGGAAGAATGGTGAAACTGTGTGATAATGATAAGATTGTTGTTAGGGGAACAGAGCTGAACAGAGGACACAACTCAGTATTTTCTCTATTTGGTTTTGTAATTAGGCTACTGTCCCTTAACTACATTGTAATAATCACGGAGTACATTTGTATAGAGTCTGTCTTCAGAGAATGGGCCCAGGGTGTTGTACAGTGAAATAATAACAGCTCTCTCTCTATCTCTGTCTGTCTTTTGCTCTCTCATTCATTCTCTCCATCTCTCTCTCTCTCTGCCTCTCACTCTGTGTCATTCTCTCTCCGCTTTCTCTTTCTTTCTCTCTCTCTTCTCTTCTTCTCTGTCCCCTCTCTCTCTCTTTCTCTCTATGTCTCTCTCTCTCTCTCTCCTTCTCACTCCCTCTCCCCTTCTCTGCCTTTCTCTCTCTCTCTCTCTCTTTGTCTCTCATATATGTACAAATTTTAATATACTGTACAGAACATACTAGGCGTATGGGAAACATCTTCATCAATGTAAAGGCAGGTATTTGTTATCAGTGTCTTCGGTACAGAACATGATAGAAAACACTCATTTTTGAAGGTTGGAGTGAAGGAAAAGCCCCTCAGTAAGAGATGAATACAGTTCTGAAATAGGGAAATTTTGTAGGGTTGCTGGCTAGCTAGGGTATTATCATCTTTTAAGTTTAATCTTGTTTTGTATGTGAAATTCAAATGGTGATATGTTTGTTTTTATTTGCTTTTCCTTGAACAGATTAGAGATTTTGATGATATTCAACGTGACCAGCTCCTCTGTGTGTCCACCGGCAAGTCCTTCTTACAGACTGGCAATCAGAGAGTAAACATAGAGGTCAAGGCTAACTGGGGTCGAGCACGCAAGCGGTACGGTCCAGTGGCTACAGATGTTGTGGTGGATGTAGAGAAAAATCCTCAAGTTGATGTAAGTAGCAGTTACATCATATGCTTATCAATAAATAATATGTTACATAGAAAAACTGAAAGGTTTGTTAATCGAATTGGAAAGATATCGTCAGTTCAGAGCAAGAAGTGATTTCGATTGTCACAAAGGAGGAGATAGTCCCTTCTTACACTGAATCGACATTATAGTGCTTTTTTCCACTACCTTCAAATCGTCACTGTTCCCTAACACTGTAGTAATTAAAAAATTTGAAAAGTCAATTTTTGTAAATATTCAGCTACTTTCAAAGCCACATCAAATGATCTTAGCTCTGAACTCCTAAGCTGAAAAATAATAAAGAAGCAAACTTTAAAAAATTCATTGTAACTAGACCTGTAAAGTAGCCAAAAACTGATTACTCCAGTTTTAGGGAACAGTAATGTGTCCACACTGCATGTTAGCCTTTCTCAATTTTCCAGTGGTGGTTTTTCTAAGATCTTCTTGTTAGAAATGTTCTCTTATTTTGTTATGTTGTATATAATGATTGTAACTATGTTGTTTTATTTGTTGGAGGTTGATCAATGTGCAAGTTGCGCCTTTTTATCATTTTCCATTTCATGTACTGGCATGTCAACAATGTTTTTTGCATTTTATAGGAAAACGCCTCAAAGTTTTGGTCACTTTTGTTATTCTTGGGTGTAGCAAAAACAAATCTGATTAAATAATTTCAAAAACCGTTCATGATACTGATTCATCACTTTGTGAGAATATAGATCTCACCATGAGCAATGATACAATAGACATAACTCAAAACCACCAAAATCGTTGATACACCAGCATGGGAGATGGACGATAATGTTATACAATAGATAGAATTCTGTACAATTATTTTTTCTATCACATTGAGGGCCGTGGTGGTAAACTGTCATATAACTCGGTTTTTTTTAATTTCAGGAGATGCAGAAAAGTTAATAATTTTTTTATCAGACTCAATAGTTACAATGTGTTAAAAATGCCATCTAACCTATAGTTTTCAGAATTTTACCCCTAACTTAATAAAACAACCTGCGGGCTGTCAGGGACTACAAGCATATCAAATATCTTAATATTTTTAAAAAGTCGAGTTTTGATAGTTTTCTGTTTGGCCTTGACATATGTAATGAATTTGTCATATGAAACAAATGGATAACTTATATGATGCTCTGAAAATTCTCCTATTTATTGACTGAATGGTTTGTCAGTCTGTGAATTTTCCACAAAGTATCTGGCTAATTTATCAGTAATCCATATTATGTCCAATTTGGCAGCCCGTTTTCTCAATTTTGTGTTGCATTTTATGTTTGACAAGTTTAATAAGTCTGGAAATTTTCTTGTTTACTAGGTTGATCCATTTGGTCCACCCCTGCTAGCACTGCCTGACAATGGAGCTAAGAACACCAGTGAAACAGCCAAAGAGTAATTGCCTTTCCCATCGAAGTTTTTGTCACTGCACGTCACAGTAGACCAGGACTTTATTTCTGTGTATTCAGATGCTCAGAGATCCAAACTATTACCAAATATCCATCAGCACAACAAATCCCAAGTGTCAGTGAAACAGCCACAAAATAACTGACTCTGTCGTCGACATTTTTGTCTCCATACTGGATTATGTGCATGTGTGTTGAATAGTGCATAGACCTGAACTGTTACCATACATCAATCAGCACAGCAAATCCCTATCATCAAATCCCAAACATCGGTGAAAGAGCCACACAGTTATTGTCTCTGTCATCCACATTTTTGCTCCTGGGCATCACAATGAACTGGCCAACATTTGTTCACGTATTCAACTGTACAGAGACCCCTGGGTGTCAACTTATACAACGCTCAGCAAGGGCAATTTTCAAAGTTGAGCGGTGCTGTTTCCATGCCGAGTTTTTATCAAACCTTCCTAACTTTCCTGTCTATGTTTTGCAGTGCATGACATTTCAAGTGTATACATGTGTTCACCAGACTGCCCTCCAGACTGCACCAAACTGTTCACAGATGTGCACATGGTGTCTAAGAGTTACAGAAGTGCACAGATTCCGGCAGTGAGAGTAAATGTGACAGTGCTTTATTGCAGTTTAAAAAATATCAATAATCAATATGCATCCAAAGAAACGGGCAGGGTTAGGAAGATCTGATGTAAATAATGATAATAATACAGGAACAGAATTATCCCGAGCAATGTTGGGTATCCCAGCTAATCTGTGATAAAAACTTTCACTTCTATCACTGACTTTGACATACATGAAAAAGAAATAAATTCATACATTTATTTCTTGCTCCTGCCTATCATTTTAGTTTGAGCCATTGGCGTTTTATTTCATTTGAGGGGAGGGGAGGTTTAATTTCTTTTTGTGAGCAAGAGCAAAAACGAAACAACAGAGAAGGGAAATTGCAAAATGATAAATGGCACAATATTCTCCATTGTTTGTGATAATGTGGATCAGTATAAAAAGTTCTACAGAAATGTCGTAATTTGTGAGGACGAATGCAAAGAAAGGCAAAAAGAATAATGTCAAAATTTTAAAAGTAGTTTTTTTTGTTTTTCTTTTGTTTTGTGCAGAGGATGATCATATCACTAATATCAGTGGCACAGCGCAGATTTAATCAAAAGAAATTTGAATACAGGGCAGTGCTTCTATATAAGTTATGCTTCAGCATTTACAGTCTGAATGACTTCAGTTTAATTTATAAAGCTTGTCATATATGTTAAATTGCTTTTCCAAAATGTTAAAGAAACATTTATTTCATAGTGTTATTTTTACCTAGAGTCCATAAGTAGATAAATATATATAAACACATCTGACAAGATTTACTCCTATTGATAATATCAAAATATTTTGACTTCATTTTAATTTGTAATGCTTACCACATGCTAAACTGCATTTGCAAACTGATAGAGGAATATTTATTTAACTTTAATAGTGTCATTTTTTTTTTATCTAGAGTCCATAACACTTATAAAATACACCTGACTAGATTTACTCCTATTGATAAGATATGAATATTTTGACTTCATTTTAATTATTAAGCTTATCATATGTTAAATTGCATTTCCAAACTGTTAAAGGAATATTTATTTCATAGTGTTATTATTTTTGTGTAGAGTCCATAGGCACACATGAAAAACTTCCGACCACATTAGAATATTTTGTTATTAACTTCATGGCATTTCCTCCTGTTATTTTTATTGTTCCCTGAATGAATGCACTTATAGTCTAGAATATTACAATGTAATTAAATGTCAGAAAGTCTCCTGTGATATTGTTAAAGAAGTCTCTTGTATATTTTAAAAAGAAATGTTTACATAAATGTTTTTGGTTTTTTTGACACTATAATTGTATAAATAGAATTGTTTATGGGGTATTTCATTTTCTGACCATTTTGTCATGAACTTCACATAAAAACAAGAATTGTTCACACTCTGGTAGGAAGTTTTTCAGTGAAGGGTAACACAATATAAAACTATTGAGAAAGTTTGTGAATTTTTTTCTTTACTTTTATCTGTCTCATGAATAACATTGTAATTCTGGGTTGTAAATCAAAACATTGAAATGATTTCAACAGGAAAAAATGTAAAAGATGTAGGAAGGATGGATAAATGGATGGGCAGACAGTTAAGATAGACAAACACGCAAGAATGAGATAGAGAGAGAGAGAGTGACAGTGGGGGAATGAATGAAGAAAGTAAGATCATGTAAAACAAGACATAAAAAGAACTAATGTTATCACATCTTTATGTTGCGAGGTTTGCTGCCGTTGGCATTTGTGCCTCATGTTGTCACCTGCCATATCGTATAATCACTTCACTGTGCTATCTCTGTCTTGTGCGTGTGTGGAGTAAACAAGGATATTTGAATACATGTAGTGAAGAGACCCAACTAGTGACCATACTTCAATCCGACACAGAATTCCGTAAGATTGGTAATATTACCATAGGGGTGGGTTCCCTACATCAAACCGACATAGATGTTCGATGTCGTAACTAGTGAATCTGTGTAAGAATGATGTCATTCCTATGTGCAATCTTGGTGTCAATTCTGTGCATCAGCTTTTGGTAGGGTTGCTGGTTCGGGGGGTAAGTTGGAGGAGAAAACATCATGCAGGGCTTTAAACTTAGCTTTTCAGAAAAAAAATACGTTATATTCTCAGTTGAATGTGAGAGACAGGCTGTTTACACTGTTTTGTGGGCCTATGAATACTCGTTATGTTTACATTCCAATTATGACAGGTAAGATCTGTTCTTTAATGTGAATATTTAAACTGTGCTTTTTCAAAAAAGAAAAGCTGTACAGTACTGGAATTTTTTTACTTGTCCGAAACTTCATTTACGCTAATAATTATATGCCGAATTTCAGTTAAAAGTGTGAATAAATTGATGCTTGACCAATGGGTTCAGGTTTGAAAAACATCACCATTGTATTGTTTTTTTCTTGTTGTGCAAAACAATTTTCGAAGGCACATTTAAAAACGGCTTTCGGTTCAATTGCCACTCTCTTATGAAGGAAATAAATGCTGTGATTTTTTATCAGGTTAATTTCACTTATGCATTTTCTTAACTATATTTTTTGCACACAAAATGTACGGCACAGAAGGAACTCCATGTTAAACAAAAAATTTGATTTTAGTTATTGCCTTAAAGTAGATATTATGTATCTTTTAGCAGAGGCTTTGTAGACTGGTAGAATTTTAGATTTTTTTAATACTTGTGTGATCATTTTATTAATTTCTCTCTTGGTTTTTGGGAACAACGTCTCACTGTATATTGCAACGAATAACGATCAGTGTGACACTCGACTTTTCTTATACAATGACCTTGCCTATTAACACATGCCTTTTTTGTGTGCGTTACACATATATTCCCTTTTTTTTTTTCCATTTGCGACAGATTTTGAAAAATGAATTTGACATCACTTGACATTTTGACCAACAATGTACAGTGTTATTGCATTTCTTATGTCACTCAAAACAAACAGTTGTCTGTAACACATACAAGTGTATCGATGATAGTGGTCCTTTTTGAGTTGCGATTACCCTATGATTGCTCATGGTGAGATCCATATTCTCAATTAGAGATGTATTGATATCTGTAGTAGTTTTGAAATTATAAGGAGAATTGTTTATGCCACATGCGTATTTGTACATAAGAAATCTTACTCTCACCAAACATTCTTCCATAAAAGAGCGGAAAACAATTGTTGATACACCAGTATTTGAGGTGGACGCTGGAACAGAATGATTAACTTATGTTTCATCATCATTGCCTTTCTCACCCTGGATCAGGGTATAGGCCACCAACAAACACTTTCCATCCCTCTCTATCATGGGCCAGCCTCTTTACATTATTCCAAGTCTTTCCGCTTCGTTGCACATCATTTTCTCTGGCTCTTCTCCACGTTCCGCGCGGCCTTCCTCTTGATCTCTTGCCCTGGGGATTCCAATCCAATACCTTCTTCGTGATGCTGTTTCCTGGCCTCCTGAGAGTGTGGCCGATCCATCTCCATCGCCTCCTACCAATTTCCTCTCTGACTGGGCTCTGTCTTGTTCTTTTCCATACAATTTCATTGCTGACCTTGTCTGTCCATCTGATCTTAAGTAGCTTTCTCAAACATCTGTTGATGAAAACTTGAATTCTCTTTATGCAGGCCTGGGACGCATTCCAAGTCTCACATCCATACAACAGGACTGACTTCACGTTCGAGTTATGTTTGACAGCATTTATTTGTAATATTTTCTTAGGTTTTGTTTAGCTTGCTATATTAGGATCATTTTCTTTTGCCCTAGCTATTTCTTGCCATTTTACTACAATAATCTCAGTTATCACTTTGAATAGACATTCCTTGGATCATTTGGCAGTTCACTTATTTAGTGTGCCTTATAACTTGATTAGTTTCATCGGTTCTGATTATTTTGTAAACTAGCTGAGTTGCCCGGCCCAGCCCGGGATAAATCGATTTATTAGTTTAAGTTCTGGGTGATTATTATGGACCTGCTTCATTTTGCCCGTTCCTTTAGCTTTATTTTTATTTTTATTTGTTTGTTTGTTTTTAGATAAGTTTTACTGCTCTTCCTTTGCGCGTTGACATCCTGCGTATCCCGTCAGCATTCGCCAAATGGCAATGATTTGCGCACAGGTTAGTTTGTTTGTTAGTGAGCACATCGCAGGAAGTGATAACGTCATGTGTAGGCGGAAGTGGGCTATTATTAGAAACATACATCAATATCTTATTGATCGTAAATTTCGGATCAAACGCTCTCGGGAATTTAGTCTTTAATTATAACCGCATTTACCTATTAACTCAGAAATAACAAATGGTTTTGTTTGTGTATAGCGATAGGAACAATGTTCGCCATCCAATAATTCTTTGTGCCAAATTTCAAGTCGGTGCGTTGTGTGGTTTCCAAGTCCATAGGACTATTAGGGGTTTTGTTGTAGCTTTATTATATAGATATGAACTTTCACTTTCAGTTTAACGGTTCACAGTTCTTCATTGCTTGCTTGCAGATTTCACAAGAGTTAATGACTGTTTATATCACTTCATAACTTTGGTGGCATAAATATGAAGAATTTCCATCTTCTAAATCATTTAATGCATCTAAATATAGATGATACGGATTGTTCTGATTGTGGATAAAGAGAGGATATCATTGTTTCGATGCTCAGCTTCTGTTAGTCATACTTTTAGAGTTTTTCTAAGAGTTTTAGTAATTTTCAATAGCATTCCCAAACTGAGAATTCTGAGAACGACTTGGCACTAATGTGGAATCCCCTTGGCACGGAATGAATTATCTTGAAAAATTTGTTTAATAGACCTGCAGGTCTTATACCAGCGCACATTATGAGAGAACTGAGTGTTCTATACCATAAAAATGATGTGAGACTAAAATGTGAATGTTTTACTGTAAAAGCCACTTCACATTAATGATAAGACATTCACTGACATTCTCTAAGACCATTTTTTTCCCATTCTCCCTGTGAGTCCCATACAAATTTAATCAGGAAAGATTCATCCCTAACATTTCCAGTCAACATTTTTAATCCTCTTGCTGCTACAGTGCAGATTTATCGGCCCGTCATATGCTATGGAAGACTGCCACACAGCCGATATATCAGCCCTATTGTTTCATGCTGAAACTGCCGAGAGGCCAATATATCAGCCGACATTGTTTCGGTATGTTTTGTTCTCCTAATTTTACCACTTTCTGCTGTCTTTTTACCCGATAATCCATTATTCTGGCACTCTAAAGGCAGGAAAGGCATTGGGCTTAGCAGCAGGAAGGTTAATCAGTCATGAATTATATTAAAATTTTGATAATGTATTTTACACTTAGTTAAATTATGAAATTATCATCATTAATCTGATCCTATATAAGGTTATCATCTGGTTTTACAGCTTTTATACTATTTTTATATTACTTTTATATGAACTGTCGTTATTGCCTTGTTTATTGTATTTTCTCTTAGAGTTTAACTTTTACCTATTAATTATTTTCTGACATTCGGTGATTTTTAACTTTTTAGATTTATCAGATTAAAGAAATAAAAAGTAGCTCAGAGCCCAGAGTGATTGCTTATTACTCTCTCTCTGTCTATACATGCTTGGCTTAACTCATTCCTTAATGTGACTTTTTTTGTGTGGACGGGAAACTCTCAACAGTATCCAGTTTGAAATGTAGACGTAGTTCAAAGATGTTTTTTCTTTCACTCAGTAATTTTAAACACAAGAAGACATTGAGGTAAAGGAAAATCAGTGAACCAGGATGGGATTCAGTATTCGAGAAGTTGGCTTAGATATTGGTGTTGGAAAATCAGTGTCCACTCGAGCTGAATGTTTGGCTTTCCCTATCGAAGCAAAAATCCGCGAGGCGAATATTTGGCTGACCGTAAGCAAATGAGTTAAATTGAGGGAGTAAGGATTAGAAGGGATCTAAGTGCCATCTGACTGCTTTTGAGAAAAAAGGAAAAAAGCATCCGACTCTTTCAGGACGTGAGGGTTAAGGGCTTTGGTCAAGTCTGGAAATAATTAATTTTTTCCCACTTTGGGAAAAACCAGCATGGTTCAGAAAAACGCCTATAGAAAAAAAAGGAATTGATAGTAAAGTAAAATGTTATACATCAAATAAATGAGAATTGAATGTAGAATACAGTATAAGTCGTTGAAACGTCAGTTTTTCAGTGGAGTCGATAAACCGGGGATACGTCCTGAAAGAATTAAAAAGTTGTCTGGGGTATAAAAACAGTGTCTGGGGTAAATGGGATGAAAAAAGGTATGAACCCATACTCTTTACTGACAAAAGCTTCTATTAACAAAATGCCATGGCCATCTGAACTATTGAAAATTAACATAGAAATAAAAGAGATGTTTCCATAAATGTAAACAAGAAGGTGTCATGGAGTGGATTTAGCGCTTTACTAAAAGGTTATATTTCGACTGCATTTAAGAGGAGCTAAACCACACTCGCAGACATACTAAATTCCAAGTCAACAAAGTGGATAACTTTAACAGTCAGGCCTGCAGGGCCACAACTATTTATTACGATTAAAAAGAATATCAAAACAAGTTATGGGTTTGTGACATCAATAACAACTGCAAATTAATCTAATGTAGATCTAGATCTCTAATTGAACTAAAACAATCATACAAATAATTCCCCCACTGTATTAACACAACCCCTTACACGTGGATCTATCCTATCAGTGGGCTGGACATTTTTTATGATATCCTCCTAGTCTTTGTCAGGGATGCACACGAAGAAACACATATTGATTTGAGATCTTTATTTTAGGAGGTTCGCTGCCCTTGGCATTTACACCTCACTTTACTTGTTTTATTATTTCTTGTTCTGGGGGGGGGGGGGGGGGGCGGAGATGATATGGATAAATTTTAATCTATTAATTTCAATTTTGCCCGGGCAGCGGGGATGCTCTTTTATATTTATTTTAAAAGAGGAACCTTTAAAAAAAACAAAAACAAGCAGCCATGAACTGGAACAAATGGAAAACAAGCCAAAATATGATTAGAATAATTACAACATCAATCCAGTAATCAATGGTGAGCATACACAGAATCGAGTAATTTTCAGAACATCAACATGATACAAGTAATTACATGGAGGGTACCGATGCTAAGGCTATTGAAGTACAAGTAAGAATTCAAATTTATACACGAGCCTCTGGTAACACTAACACTATAACAGTGTGTTTAATTAAAGTATGAATGGACATAATCAATGAAGGGGCAGGATCATAATCGTTCTGCTACACTAGGCCAGGCACAACCAAATCTAGAGCTGCCATTTCACAAAGCAGCGACCAACAGTGACCCACTGAGGCTAATAATAAGGACTTCACTGAGGCTAATAATAAGGACTCTGCATACCGGTTGAGATCTTTTAGTTTCTCGGGGGCCTCAGCATAATGCTGTTGGCCCCAAAATATACCGATGCAGGTCATCTTACTACTTAAATGCAATCACCAACGGTGTGTGGCTAAAATCTGGCCCCGTGGCGCGATCTCGCTCCTAAGATTTTGGCCCTGTCGTGCGACCCAGGCGGTCCTCTCGTGCTGAGACTGCTATTGTGGCTATATGACGCTACATCGGTGGGCCTGTGGTGCCACCTCGGCATGCTAAGGTGGGGGGAGCGAAAAGTAGACCTTTCTGTTTTTTTGTTTTTTTGGGGGGAAGGGGGGGGGGAGGATTTAGTTCGCAAACAATAGAACTCTTAGCTTGGGAGAGGGTTAAGGTGACGTGTTGTTGGTTGTTTTTTTCTTCGCGACACCGCGACCCTTTAGTTCAGTGATCAAAATTCTCCCTACGAACTCGATCGTGCTACATTCTGTGGACCCCCCCCCCCCCCCGACACACACACAAAAAGATATATAATATTATTATTGTCTATGCATTCTGCTCTGCTTGGTAAACCTCATTTCTCATACAACTAAACCAATTAACCCAGTGTGTCTCAACCTTTATTTGACCCACACGCAACTTCAATTAAAACAACAACAACAACAAGAAAGAATACGCCCCACTATAATCCGACAAACTTAGTACACAGCGTATTATATTATTATAATCATACAAAAGTGTAATCAGGGTATTATATTATTATAATCATACAAAAGTGTAATCAGGGTATTATATTATTATAATCATACAAAAGTGTAATCAGGGTATTATATTATTATAATCATACAAAAGTGTAATCAGGGTATTATATTATTATAATCATACAAAAGTGTAATCAGCGTATTATATTATTATAATCATACAAAAGTGTAATCAGGGTATTACATTATTATAATCATACAAAAGTGTAATCAGGGTATTATATTATTATAATCATACAAAAGTGTAATCAGGGTATTATATTATTATAATCATACAAAAGTGTAATCAGGGTATTATATTATTATAATCATACAAAAGTGTAATCAGGGTATTATATTATTATAATCATACAAAAGTGTAATCAGGGTATTATATTATTATAATCATACAAAAGTGTAATCAGGGTATTATATTATTATAATCATACAAAAGTTTAATCAGCGTATTATATTATTATAATCATACAAAATTGTAATCAGGGTATTATATATTATAATCATACAAAAGTGTAATCAGGGTATTATATTATTATAATCATACAAAAGTGTAATCAGGGTATTATATTATTATAATCATACAAAAGTGTAATCGGCTTGGTTGCGCTTAACCATTAAAGTCGTGATTCTGTTCAGTTCGATGTTTTAATCCGAGTTAAACAAACCACAATATTTATATATCTATACAAGTTGGAATACACAATGAAATTGAATTATTGATTTCGTGAAAAATCCCTACACCCTTTTCTGTAGTCTCACACCCCCACCAACATATTGCCACACCCAACTGGTGGGGCATGTGCCCCAGACTGAGAAACACTGATTTAACCTCTATACACATGAATGTGTTTCACTCTGATAATAACTAGTATATTCTGACAACGACACAGTACTTCTAACCTCAGTATTATTGACTTTAAAGAAAAGTATCCGGAGTCTCTCAGAACAAATCTCTTTCTCTTCGCCAGTCTTCAATTTTTTTTATCTCTGTTTCTCTATCTCTCTCTCTCTCTCTCTCTCTCTGTGTGTCTCTCTCTCTCTCTTGCTGTCTCTATCTCCCTTTCTCTCTCTCTTTCCTATTAAGGATCGAGTACCTAGTCTTTTCGGATAAGGACGAAAAAATTCGGAGGGTCCGTGTGCACGTTGCGCACGTTAAAGATACCTTGGCGGTTGGAAATCGCAAAGAGCAGACCGGACAGGCCGCTGCCCGGGCAAAATTAAATAAAGTTCACCCCCTACCATTCCCTCCCCCTCATCTCCCCCCCCCCCGCCTCCTTAACAAAAAAATCCGCCGACCGGCGCTGCACTGTGGCGACGATGTGCCTGCTCCAGTTGTGTGTAACTGGGCTGCAATGGCACAAAGGCAAATTTCCCAAATGGGATTAAAGAACGTACAAACTACAAACTACAAACTAAAACAAAAAGCACAGCCATATGTTTCTTTTTATCTGTCAAAACCGGTCAGATCGATGGACGGACTGTCTGTCTGTCTGATTGGTTGACTGGTCAATGCATGGTGCTCCTAACCCCTTCCAGTTATACCCCTTCTTCATGCCAATATCGCCCTCCTCTATATGACAGTATAGTGTAAGTACAAAAAGAAGAAAAGGGTTACAATACTACGTATTTAAAGTAGGGTAGAACACCCAGTAGTCATGTAATACAATAATAGCCGAGACACAGAATACCGAGACGGTCCATTCCTTCTTTCACTATCATAAATAGGTTCACAACTTGTGCCGTTTAAACGCGGTGGGTCCTATTCATAGAACTCTGTGGTACTAGTCTTTTTCGTTCAGTTAAGAAGGGGTGTGTCTCGAATTGTTACGTTGTCGACATGGATGATCCGTCAAAATTGAGCAAAAAGAAAATTTGACTTTGCTTATAGCCCTGCTGCGACCCCACAGTTTTTCTGTGGTTTTTATGATATTTCATGGATGATCCGTGCGCGTCGACGGACGGAATTTGGCGAATTGAACCGTCTCGGTATCCTGTGTCTCGGATAATTATAATATCAGCACGTCACTGAGGCCATCATACGTCTTCTTTAACCCTATCAATATCGGGGCAGCATTGCTGAGAATCCTTTATCATTCCATAAGTCCCACGTAGGCCTATTCGTTCTCAATTAATAATTTTGAATTGCAATTGAATATCACAATTTATATTCACATCGGCTCTCCTAAATGTAAATGAAAAACGGCAATGCAAATATCGACAAGATTTCAGAAATCCAGATTTCATCGTTTTAGTCATGTAAAGGTTAACTGGACTTGAAGACGACAACTGACACAGGTAAACAAAAAGGCTCAAGTTTACCATGTCAAATGTGAAAACCATTCAAGTCACTTCCGTGAGACCTAAGGAAGTCGGGGAATGTTGAGCTCAAACAGATATCCCCAGTTTTTCTGTGAGTTGTTTATTTACAATGGCCGAAATTCCCGAGTCATAGACTGTGTTCACCTTGACGTCACAGCCGGGTATAAAATCAGCGCGCGCCATTGTGAACTCCTATTTCATGCATTTAAACATTTATTGCGAGACGAATCTGAAGATTTGAAACAAAGAGTGAATCAGAACCACAGAGCTATACAATAGCTGTCTACAGAACTCTGTGATTAGAACCGACTTAATATATGGTACTGCATAATAATATCTACTTGAGCTCCAATGTAGGTCTAGGCCTATTCATTTGCAAAATTCACGCTACGAATTTGCAACAAGCGGCCAAGCAGAACAGACAGTATCATAAATACTATTTAAAAAAACACACCTGGTCTGCTTAAAGTGAAAAAAGCAACAACAGAATCAACACTTATAAAGGCCGCCTTTCCAGGTAAGTCTGATTTAATTTCATGAATTTCCAATTTGGTGACCCTTTCTCATGATCAAATAATGAAATATTACAAACAGCAAGGTCTGCTGCCCTATACATCGAGAAAACCGTTGTTTGTTTGAAGAAAAGTATCCTACACCGGATGATGAAAAAGCATATATTTATTTGCATCGCAAAAGGGTGTTTGTTAACAGTATAAGGGGCGACGAGATAAAAAATATAGGTGTCCCTTGAGCTCAAAATTACCAGAAATAATTTTAAAATGAACGAATTATCTAAGTACGTTTTCATGGCAGGATCTGGGGCTATCTAGTTTAGATTTTAAGGTAGCCTACAGTTGAACAAACATGCATTGTGATGATCCGCCGTAAACATGGATGCCAACCCCTTTAGTGATCACTGAAATTAGGTTAAAGATGAAAACAAACTAAACTTGGAATATGAAGCATGAATAATTGAAAATTTTTATTCCCAGTGTAATCAAACGGGGCCGTTAATACTAGCTGTAAATAAAGTAAAAGGAAGGAGTACCTTACTCGAGCGCCACTTACCTAGGCTATATTAGTCGATTGTCAGATTGATAAGTAGCGACGTGAGGGTCTAGTCAGTTTGTATCATCGAGGCCGTAGGCCGATGTTCGTCTGGGCAGTAGTCAGATTGACATATCAGGGAAAGCCCCCGGGGTAGCTATGTATCATCTCTTTTAGTTAGTTTCTGGTCTTTGGCGCTCGAGTACGGAACTCCTTCCCAGGTCAGTGCCTAATTAGATTGTATGATTTATAAATTATTAACTGCACTAGGATTTTTTTTTTAATTCAAGACTGCCACCCACCTTAGGACACCCTACACACACTGTAGTTTAGATTGAGACCTCATCGTGTCTTTGTTTGCATAATAACCCCAGACATCAGTGATGTAGTTAAGAAGATATTCTCTTACGTAACGTCTGTTAAAACTAAGATCAGAAACCGAATGCAAATGAATGTTCTTGAGAGAATCGGGGTAGAACTACGTAGTGTTGCAACGACTATGTGCTTTGAAAACAAAAATTATACAAGTAAGATTTAAACCAAATTTTAATGTCCAACCCACTCAATGGTCTGAGGATGGTATAGTGACCTGGATCTGGAGCTTTTCGTGTGATGTTGATACGAAAACTACACTGAAATTTGTTTGACTTTGCTAGTCTAGTATTATTTGACTTAAAATGCAGATTTCACTCTGGCAACCCCGAAACAAAGCAGAAAGTCAATGAAAACGATGTGGCTGCAGAGTTCCAAGTTATTCACGCGATGGGAATATAATGGAAACTTAATTTTCAGCAAGACGTTAAGTTCTTTTCTTTTTCTTGTTAGTTTTTTTAACTGGGCCTGACAGATCTCAGACTCAGTCTAAATCTACTTCCTTGAAACTGTAAAATTCACCCCGAAAAACTTTTGGCAAGTGACACTCAGAAGAACGAAATTCCGAATCCTTCAGATTATTTCCACAAGATGTGTCGAAGTTTTCCCAATGATATGACATTAGATTTAGAGCCAATCAAGTTGCTCCATTTCTTTAGGTACATGGCATGTATTCGTTCAGCCTATTCCATTTTTTTTGTTTAAAAAAATTTGGATAAAATTTTAATTCATTAGGGGCCTAGATCGACCATTTATTAAATGTGATTTAGAATCTAAATCTAGATCTATTATTTATAATCGCAAAACATAATACAAAGGTTCCTTGCTTTCTTCTGTTGCAGAGGCACTTGCCAGACGACTGAGCCATGCACACCACTCTGTTACATGTGAGATTTGAACCCTTGGCATCAGCAGAATTCACCAGAAATATCATTTCAAAGCTGCACAGGTGACATTGTGTTGTCAACCTCGGTTGATGTGACAGATTCAACAGGCTGATTCAGTGATTGTGAGATATTGATCCTGCATACTATATCTGAAAAATGTCAACAGTGAATAAAGCACTCTTTCAGCCTAAAATTGTCACAACTCAGTTTAAAGTAAAACAGCTGGGAACATCACTTGATCAAGATTTCTTCAGTAGTGGTTCATTTCACCCTACTCGTTGCCTTAGAATGACAAGGTTCCAACTCCCTTCCGTCAACATTTGAGAAATTTTGCTCAAAGCTTTTTGAGTATAGTTTCCTTTTGTTCTTTTTCTCTTTAGTAATTCTTATAAATTACACACCGGATCCGCTTGATACTTTGACACCCGATGGAGAAGGCTCGTAGACGTTGTGTGAAGTGTGTAACTCAGTTCAGCCAAAAAGTGACGATGGAACCTTGTGATTCTTATAGGCTTTAATGCTGAGGATAATAATGACCTGGTTCTAGAGCCTTTCATATGATGTTAGTATTTTGCTACTTTTGTTTGGCTTAAAAAGATTTCCATTTGGCAACCTTAAACACAGTAGAAAGTTAAGAGTTCCAAGTTGTTCATGCGCTGGGGATAAAAACTTAGTTATGAAAGTAGGCTTAATAGATCTGACAGTCTTGTCTAGATCTATTTCCTTCAAACTGAAATGTATCCAGAAAATTTTTGGCAAGTGCCATTCAGATCTAGTCTAATTCTTTGGAATTTGCACCAATTTATCTTATGTTTCAAAGTTTTCTTTATATCAGATATGGAATCAGATTTATTCTAGAGGTAGACTTTCCATTTCATTAGATACATGGCCTGTATTTTGATAATTCTATTTGTTTTGTTAAAAAAAAATTTGAATAAAACTGAAGTTTGTAATTCATTGCCATTTATAATCGCAAAATGTTATACAGATTTTCATTTTCCCTTGTTTTATTTTGTTCCACAGGCAGTTGTCAGATGACTCAGCCACCCACACCACTTTGCTATGAAGTATGGACGTCATAGCATCAGAAGAATTCACCAGAAGCTATCATTTCAAACCTGCACGGGTGACATTGTCAAGCCCAGTTGACGTGACAGATTCTGCAGCATGATTGTGTGAAATATTGCTCCTTGATACACAAAAAATAACAGTGAGTACAATACTCGTTCAACCTAAGATTATCACAACTGTCTAATTATTTGAATTTTCCAACAAATTATTGTTTCAAGTTTTCCTAAAGATATGGCACATGTCTAGAGCTTTCCATTCCATAATGTACATGACCTGTATTTGATCATTCTATTCTTTTTTTGTTGAAAAAAAATTTATTGAATATAACTGAACTTTTTAATTCATTACCATTTATAGTCGCAAAACATTTTGTATAAATTTTCCTTGCTTTGTTTTGTTGCACAGGCAATTGTCAGACAACTGAGCTACACACACCAATTTGCTATGAACCTGAACTCTTGGCATCAGAAGAATTAGCACCGGCAATTATCAGACAACTGAGACACACACACCAATTTGCTATGAACCTGAACTCTTGACATCAGAAGAATTAGCACAGGCAATTATCAGACAACTGAGCCACACACACCAATTTGCTATGACCCTGAACTCTTGGCATCAGAAGAATTCACCAGAAATCTTTTCAAACCTGTATGATATTGTCAACTCCGGTCAACATGACAGTTTGGTCAGCTGATTATGTGCAATATTGGTCCTTGGTACCTGAAAAATGGCAACAGTGAGTACAGTGCCCTTTCAGCATAAGATGATCACAACTCATTCTAATTCTTCAGAATTTCCACAACTTATTTCAAAGTTTTCCTAACGATGTAGAATCAGATTTAGTCTAGAGCTAGTCTTTCCATTTCATTTGGTAGATGGCCTGTTTTTGATAATCCTATTCCATTTTTTAAATCATTACCATTTATAATCTCAAGACATCATACACATTTTCCTTGCTTTGTTTTGTTGCACAGGCAATTGTCAGACGACTGAGCCACACCCACCACTTAGGTATGAACTCTTGGCATCAGAAGAAGTCACCACAAGATATCCTTTCAAACCTGTGTGACATTGTCAACCCCAATCAACATGAGTTTGTTCAGCCTGATTGTGTGTAATGTTGCTCCCCGATACCTGAAAAATGGCAACAGTGAGTACAATACTCTTTCAACCTAAGATTGTCACAACTCAGTGGCAAAACAGCTGAGAACATCACTTAGTCTGGATTCTTTAGCAGTAGTTTATCACAGCTCAGTTTGAAGACATTGTGATAAACCAAACTGAGAGCATCACTTGATCTGGATTTTTTAGGAGAGCAGGACAACTTTCACAGCATTCAAGACTTCATTATAGTAGTGTTAATTATGGTAGTGTTAATTAATTATGGTAGTGTTAATTAATTATGGTAGTGTTTTGTTTTTTTGCTGTGTATTTTGTTGATTTGTAAATTTATTTGATCATAGACTATTCACTAGAGAGGTTAAACCATTTATGCGAAATGAAATGGTCAGGAAGAGAATGTAATATTGGCAACTTGTACCCATGATGCAAAATTGACATAAGGTTTATTTCTATGACTGAGGTAGTTGTAAACCATGGCTACCACAGGAATTCGGACAGGCTAAACAGTTTTTGGGATACTGTAATACTCTTGATTTGAGGTGGTTCTGAAGCCAGAATTTTTAAATAACTACCATAGTGGTCCGTCAGATTCGGTCATCAGCACACTTTTTTTTTTTAAGCATTTAGGGTAGTTAGTGACTTCCAATATTATGACCATACTGGAATTGGAAAGAGCAGGGTAACAGTTGAATTGTCATCTTAAAGCTTACTGATGGGGAAAATTTAGTTTAAGTTCATGAATTCAGCATCAGGTTCTAGAAAAATTTGAAAGATATCATATTCTGCAGCTGGGGATAATGCAGTCAGTGCAGCTGAAAATATTTGAGGACAGAATTGCTCATGTGTTTAAATAAATGTATTAGAATGAGATCAAGATAATCTAACTAGTTTTGATATTATATTTGAATATTCAGAATTCAAAATGTGAGTCATTATCTAACTTCAGATTGATAACTTTATCACTGACTTATAGCACAGAAGGAAATAATACATTTTATAAAGTTACAGACACAATAAAGTGAATAGACTGATAGTGGTGATATTGGGGTGGAAGTTTTAATGAGTAGTTTTCTAACTTTATGGCTTTGGATTCATAGGTGTTAGTCAGTGCAGTAGAGATATGGAAGTTTACTGTCATTTCTGAAGGAAAATTAGAACCTCTAAATCTTGGAATGAACTTTTTCCTGACACATGATTGAGCTGCCATGGACAGCATACCATTATTTTCAAAGGAATAAATGATTAAACTTAACAAAAAGGCAAGGCAAGTGATTTTTTCCCAACAAAGGCTAGGAGATGCTATTTCCTTCCATTCCCTAATAAGAGGTTGAGATTGCATACATAGAACTACCATACAGGGATTCACATCCCTTGAAACTTAATCTTTGAACTAAAGCAGGTGATTTTGTTTGTTTGAGATTGTCAGTTGTGATCACATCAAATTGGATTCATTTTGGTGTAGTATAGGTTGGACAGAATGAAAAGACAGGTTTCATATATTTTCTCGTAATAAGTAAAACTGCAACATCAAAGTTAAATATGGGGTTTTTTCTTTGTGTCAGGTCAGTGAAGGCCTCAGATTTGCCAATCCTTTAATATCAAATGGTATGTTCTAATTGTTTTCATATCCAGCACTCAGTAAAATTCGAACCTCATCAGTAACTGTAAACTCATTTTTGTAATGAACAAACTTATTCAGTCCACAAGTATCTTATTTCTGGTCTTTCAATTCAAAAAGATAATGGCGCTCATGAGTACAACACTCATAATATTGGCTTTATGTAGCTGTGGCAAACCATGTTCAAATTTGAAATGTCAGAGACAAAAATGCAGAATTTTTGTACAGTGAATTATGGTTCATCTCATCTGTAGATTGTTCCCAATCTTGATGAAATTTCCCAACTTTGAAACCTTTTTCTAAATTGAACTAAGCTAATTTGACAAGTCTGAGGTTTTCATTGCTACCATTATGACAGTAATGGCAGTCACCATCAAAGGATCCTGAGATAGGTGTTTCAGTCATAATGACAGTTTTATCAAATTTAATTGGAACAGAAAATAACTAATTTTCACAGGATCCTACACCCAGCACCTCCAGGATAGGAATTCTAAAGTTTTTTTTGTTTAATGTACACTAGTTTTCGGAAAAGATGTGAAAAGAGATTCTCTGTTAGTTTAGGAATTGAAACATTCAGCCTGCACCCACCCAAAAAGCTTGTTTGTCAAGAAATACCCTGGAGGTTATTATTACTTATATTTGGTCAGAGTTTTTGAAAAAGAAATCAGTTTGTAAATCAAAAGAAATACGAGTAAAGGCTGTGGACAGAAGAGATTAAACATTTTGGCATCAGGTTGTCATGTGTACAAGATACTCTTAAATTTGGTCAGCTATTAAATGGGGAGCTATTAAGGAAGGAAAGGTTGTCGGCAGCGGTTCCCCGATTTCTTGTCTATCGGTGGGGCCCAGACCCGGACCTTCAAAGATAATCGATACTCTAAGGTTCCAAATAAAAGGGGGGTGCGGAATAATAGGGGGGGGTGGACAAGAGGCTCAAAATAAATAAACGGGGGGGGGGTGGAATAAAAGGGGGGGGGGCGGCACATTGACCCCGGATTCAATTACTTAGAACTCATGCTCGCCATTTTCTCAATCCGCTACTAGATCTAGGCCTAGATCGCAGTGCAAACGAAACCGAAACTAAGCTTGCTTGTAGAGCTGTAGCGCGAAGCCACTCGTGTCAGACCCCCTCATCCTCCCCACCCTGCTTGCCCGCGAAGCCACTTCCGTCAGAAAGAGAGAGAGAGAGATGGAAGACCCCGCTCGAAGCGCGGGCGAACCGCAAAGAGGGGAAAACACGCAATGGACTCGCCAGCCAACCGGAGGACCGGATCTATAGATCTATCATGACGTCACATGACCTAGAGACCTGACCCGATTTTCACGCACGAGACTGTCAGTGAACCGTGTGTGTATTAATCGGGCTTGCTACATTTTAAGGACAATTTTGTCTTCCTTTTTTTTTTTTTTTGGTCACGACCAGTCTCTTACTAGATTCTAGTAAAACCATTGGTCATGACAATCCTGAAAAAAATAAACGGGGGGTGCGGAATAAGAAACGTCGGGGTGCGCACAAAATCCGAAAATTAATAAGCGTCCCCCCCCGCTTATTTGGAACCTTAGAGTATGGAATGTTCTACCACCTGCAGGTCAAAAGGTTGCCCTGGCGCCCGAAGCTCTTTGCTCATCCAGATGGGAGGACATTATCCAATGGTGGCATTAGATAACAAATATTTTCAATAGGCTGAAAAGGGGATGAAAAGATAACCTTGGTTTTTTTTTTTTGTTGCCTTTTTTTTTTTTTTCAAGGCAGTGGGAGATGGGGGACGAGAAGTTCTGAAACATAAGACTTGATGGAGAGATTAGAGTTTGTGAAAAGAAAATCGATGACGACAAAATTAACGCTGATGGCCAGGAACATGGACCAGAGACATGGCATGCTCTTGGTGTGTTCAAAAAGGAAGTGCCTCATTCATTGGAAGTGGAAAAAAATAGAAAGATATATTTATGAGAAACAGAAATACTCCCTTGGAGGGGAAGTCAAGAAAAAAAATAAAAAATTGTAGTACTCTCCTCCAGGGGAGTAATTTTGAAAAAAAGGGGGGGGGGGGAGAGCCCAAAGTAAAATAAAGCACCCCCTCCCCCAAGTGAATGAAGAAAAGATGATTCAGGAGCTCTCGGATGAGAATTTCTAACAAAAGAAAATGAGGAAATTGTGGAAAACGGAAACAAGTAAGATTTGCTCTTTCATTGCTGGGGCATAGAGGAAGGAACAAAAAGAGATAAAACTTTGCCCTAGCTGGGGTAGGGATGAAAATGGACTTACAAAAGGTTGTCAGTCTGGAATAGGTTTGAATTGGCAAAAGAGATGGACAGTTTTTTTCTCGGGAAACGGGCTTTTCACACAGCAAAGAAATAGGGCTATCAGTGGCAACAAAATAATAGTATAGCTGTAAAAATTTTTCCGAAAAGACATGAGTGAAGGATACTTGTAAATGTATTAGGGAATTGGAGCTGATAATGAATGGTCAGAGGCATTGGTAAATATTTTGGCCAAATGAGTTTATAAAACACACGTTCCAAATTTTCTGATATGCATATTAACGTTATCATGATAAAGATGCGATGCTGATAAATTTGTAAGGCAGCCAGAATAGATTGTTGTAGATATTTTGATCTTTGGCCGTTCATGGAACCAGGAGTAAAACATTGTGTGAAGATAGCATTCATTTGAGTTCAAAATTTCTCCACAGTTTAAATGATAGGAAGTGCATTTGCTATTTTAATTGTGAAGCAAATTTTTATTTTATAGTGATTGTCAGTGAACTGATTCGAGCACATCATAGCCGTTATTAGTTTTAAAAATTGTAGTAGGACCTAAGCATATAATAGTACCTTAAAGAAAAACTAAAATCAAGTATTTTTTTTAATTTTCAAGCAATATGATATTGAGGTCGAACTAAATTTAATTCAGGTTCTCAGTGTGCTGTTTCTCATCTCAATTTTCTGAAATTTTGCCACTAAAAACAGCAATTTCTGTGCTATTGGCACTCAGAAAGTCAGTGTTGCCCAGTCATAAGATTGAATGTTCCATAATGTTCTAGAAAGGGCTTGGATAGCTTTATTGGGCATTAATCAGCTGTAGAAATTGACTTGATGTCAGTAAAAAGGTAAACTTCACTATTGAAATGGAGAAATACATGAATGATCCAAGCTTTTTACCAACTGTACTAACCCGCATGTAGCCCCAAGCATGTGACTCACATTTCACAGTCTGCATGTCAAGAAACTTCAAATTTTGTGACTGGTGTAATACTGGAACATGGTACATTTACCTAATCAATTTCAAGATTTTGCAAATAATGCACAGACAATTAAAGGTTGAGATGAGAAATACTCTTGCAGGTTTTTCAAAAAGTTAACGCTTGACAGAAATATTATTTTCAGTTTTATCTTTCTACAAATGAAAGGTTTTCTCAATTGTTACTTCAACATTTGTTTCATGCAAAGGAAAGAAGGGCGGAGTGGGGTTGAAATTAAATGTATTTAGCAAATTACTCTTAATGGTACACAGCCAGATATTTCTTTCCTGAAATGATCAACCAGGAGTCATAGTTAGCATGCCGGTTGTTGTGCCTCTGTGGAAATAATCTGTGTGAACATTTGGAAATATTTAAGAAGAAATTTAGTAAACTTGATCCATTTGTTGCAAAAGGTATCAGTTCACTGGCAGTGTTTAGTTACTATAATATAAAACCAATATACTTGGACCTGTCAAGACAGAATGTCCAATCTTTGCTAATTGAAATTTAGTAAATTTGATCCATTTGTTGCAAAAGGTATCAGTTCACTGGCAGTGTTTAGTTACTATAATATAAAACCAATATACTTGGACCTGTCAAGACAGAATGTTCAATCTTTGCTAATTGAAATTTAGTAAATTTGATCCATTTGTTGCAAAAGGTATCAGTTCACTGGCAGTGTTTAATTACTATAATATAAAACCAATATACTTGGACCTGTCAAGACAGAATGCCCAATCTTTGCCAATTGAAATTTAGTAAATTTGATCCATTTGTTGCAAAAGGTATCACTTCACTGGCAGTGTTTAGTTACTATAATATAAAACCAATATACTTGGACCTGTCAAGACAGAATGTCCAATCTTTGCTAATTGAAATTTAGTAAATATTTGATCCATTTGTTGCAAAAGGTATCAGTTCACTGGCAGTGTTTAGTTACTATAATATAAAACCAATATACTTGGACCTGTCAAGACAGAATGTCCAATCTTTGCTAATTGAAATTTAGTAAATTTGATCCATTTGTTGCAAAAGGTATCAGTTCACTGGCAGTGTTTAATTACTATAATATAAAACCAATATACTTGGACCTGTCAAGACAGAATGCCCAATCTTTGCCAATTGAAATTTAGTAAATTTGATCCATTTGTTGCAAAAGGTATCAGTTCACTGGCAGTGTTTAGTTACTATAATATAAAACCAATATACTTGGACCTGTCAAGACAGAATGTCCAATCTTTGCTAATTGAAATTTAGTAAATTTGATCCATTTGTTGCAAAAGGTATCAGTTCACTGGCAGTGTTTAGTTACTATAATATAAAACCAATATTGGTAGGAGGCGATGGAGATGGATCGGCCACACTCTCAGGAGGCCAGGAAACAGCATCACGAAGAAGGTATTGGATTGGAATCCCCAGGGCAAGAGATCAAGAGGAAGGCCGCGCGGAACGTGGAGAAGAGCCAGAGAAAATGATGTGCAACGAAGCGGAAAGACTTGGAATAATGTAAAGAGGCTGGCCCATGATAGAGAGGGATGGAAAGTGTTTGTTGGTGGCCTATACCCTGATCCAGGGTGAGAAAGGCAATGATGATGATGATGAAAACCAATATACTTGGACCTGTCAAGACAGAATGCCCAATCTTTGCCAATTGAAATTTAGTAAATTTGATCCATTTGTTGCAAAAGGTATCAGTTCACTGGCAGTGTTTAATTACTATAATATAAAACCAATATACTTGGACCTGTTAAGACAGAATGTTCAATCTTTGCTAATTGAAATTTAGTAAATTTGATCCATTTGTTGCAAAAGGTATCAGTTCACTGGCAGTGTTTAATTACTATAATATAAAACCAATATACTTGGACCTGTCAAGACAGAATGCCCAATCTTTGCAAATTGAAATTTAGTAAATTTGATCCATTTGTTGCAAAAGGTATCACTTCACTGGCAGTGTTTAGTTACTATAATATAAAACCAATATACTTGGACCTGTCAAGACAGAATGTCCAATCTTTGCTAATTGAAATTTAGTAAATATTTGATCCATTTGTTGCAAAAGGTATCAGTTCACTGGCAGTGTTTAGTTACTATAATATAAAACCAATATACTTGGACCTGTCAAGACAGAATGTCCAATCTTTGCTAATTGAAATTTAGTAAATTTGATCCATTTGTTGCAAAAGGTATCAGTTCACTGGCAGTGTTTAATTACTATAATATAAAACCAATATACTTGGACCTGTCAAGACAGAATGCCCAATCTTTGCCAATTGAAATTTAGTAAATTTGATCCATTTGTTGCAAAAGGTATCAGTTCACTGGCAGTGTTTAGTTACTATAATATAAAACCAATATACTTGGACCTGTCAAGACAGAATGTCCAATCTTTGCTAATTGAAATTTAGTAAATTTGATCCATTTGTTGCAAAAGGTATCAGTTCACTGGCAGTGTTTAATTACTATAATATAAAACCAATATACTTGGACCTGTCAAGACAGAATGCCCAATCTTTGCCAATTGAAATTTAGTAAATTTGATCCATTTGTTGCAAAAGGTATCAGTTCACTGGCAGTGTTTAATTACTATAATATAAAACCAATATACTTGGACCTGTCAAGACAGAATGTCCAATCTTTGCTAATTGAAATTTAGTAAATTTGATCCATTTGTTGCAAAAGGTATCAGTTCACTGGCAGTGTTTAGTTACTATAATATAAAACCAATATACTTGGACCTGTCAAGACAGAATGTCCAATCTTTGCTAATTGAAATTTAGTAAATTTGATCCATTTGTTGCAAAAGGTATCAGTTCACTGGCAGTGTTTAATTACTATAATATAAAACCAATATACCTGGACCTGTCAAGACAGAATCCCAATCTTTGCCAATTGAAATTTAGTAAATTTGATCCATTTGTTGCAAAAGGTATCAGTTCACTGGCAGTGTTTAATTACTATAATATAAAACCAATATACTTGGACCTGTCAAGACAGAATGTTCAATCTTTGCTAATTGAAATTTAGTAAATTTGATCCATTTGTTGCAAAAGGTATCAGTTCACTGGCAGTGTTTAGTTACTATAATATAAAACCAATATACTTGGACCTGTCAAGACAGAATGTCCAATCTTTGCTAATTGAAATTTAGTAAATTTGATCCATTTGTTGCAAAAGGTATCAGTTCACTGGCAGTGTTTAATTACTATAATATAAAACCAATATACTTGGACCTGTCAAGACAGAATGCCCAATCTTTGCCAATTGAAATTTAGTAAATTTGATCCATTTGTTGCAAAAGGTATCAGTTCACTGGCAGTGTTTAATTACTATAATATAAAACCAATATACTTGGACCTGTCAAGACAGAATGTCCAATCTTTGCCAATTGAAATTTAGTAAATTTGATCCATTTGTTGCACAGGTTTTTTTTTCTTTTTTTTTAAAGTTAAACTCTTGTCAAGATCAATAGAGTTTAAGCAGACAATCAGCTGGGGGACTCGACTTTTTACTTAGTTATGCCACAGTTAAGTCATATTTATTACCAACTCTGACCAAATTTAAGAGGCAGAAGAGAAAACAAAAGAATGACTGAGTTAAAATTATAAAACTAATGTGCATAGGAGAGACTTTGTATGAAGTGCACAAACATTAAAATATCATGAGCATTTGGAAAGATATAGAACTTGTGCCTCGCACTTGTCAAGATAGAATATCATCATTGCCAATTGAGAATTAGTAAATTCAAACCATTGGTTGGGAAGTATGAGTTGTTTTTCCTTCTGTTCTTTTTTTTTAATTTCCAGTTTAATGTGACAGAACTTCATGAGTAATGGCGTGAAGACGTAATAGATTTTGTCTATAGTGATGCCACAGAATTTTATATTTGCGGATTGAAATTGAGTAAATTTGATCCATTTTTTTTTCATTTTTTTCCTTTACATTCCTGTTAAAGGCAGTGGAGCTTTAGCCACATACTTTTAGCAAACTTTGACCAAATGTAAGAGACAGAAGAGAAAACAATGTGAAAATAAATTTACAGAGGAGAGATTTTGGCTGAAGTGCAATAATGTTAACTTGTATAATTAACTTGATACACGGAGTGACTAGATTAGAGGATACAAATAGTGAGACAGGTGTGGATTAACTTGCAATATTGAGAGAGTAAAAATGTAACTATTTGAAACCAACAACTTAATATACAAAATGATTAGGGTAAATGAGGATACGAAGTAGTGTTACCAGGTGTAGATTAAATTCCAATATTAATGAGAAAGCGAAAAATGTAACTATTTGAAGTCAACAACTTAATACTTGTATACAGAGTGACTAGGTTAGAGGATACCAAGGAGTATTATTACGGGTATGGCTTAATAAGCAATATTAATGAGAAAGCAAAAATATAACTACTTGAAGTCAGCAGCTTAAATATACAGAGTGATTAGGTTAGAGGAGGATACCAAGTAGTGTTACAGGTATGGCTCGCAATATTAATGAGAAAGCAAAAATGTAACTACTTGAAGCCAGCAACTTAATATATAGAGTGACTAGGTGAGAAGAGGATATGAAGTAGTGTTACAAGTATGGATCACATCTGGTCAGTGAAAGGTTCAGACTGCCGATCTTATTACACCATTATAACTAAATTAAAATTTAGCACAAAAAAGGGGGGGGGGGGGAGATCAAAGGTATGTTCCAAAAATGCTATGTAAAAAACGGTAAGGAAATGTTACAGTAAATCAGAATTAAAGGATGAAAAATTGGGGGGGGGGGGGGGCTTGCATAGGGAACAGTAAAGAAACATTACAGCAAGGGGGGTGGGGTATCATTTCAGTTCTTAACAATATGAAAACAGAAAACAGTCATTGTCAAAGACAAAATGTGTTGATGATTTGAATCTGTTGAAACTATACAGATAGGGAGATGGTTTTTACTATATTTTTTATTTCTTTTGATATATCTGGGAGGGGGGGGGGTGTTTAGGTGTATTTTTTAAAATTTAAATAATTTACCGTGTTGTCTAATTATGGTAATTTCCTTTAATAAATCATATATTAAGGGACGGGGTGGGGGTAAATTTTACTGTATTTTTGGATCTAAATTATTTGCAGTATGTCTAATTATGGGAAACTTTAACTCTTGAGGTTTTTTTTTTGGGGGGGGGGGGGGTGGGGGGGGGGGTCGGTTTGAAGAGCATAGCAATATGTATGAAGGTGTCATGAGCATCAAATAATTCTGAAAAAAATACTGTTTCATTACAACTAATACAAGTTTCAGATTAAGAGCTGTTATGATACTATGTGTGTCCATAAAGACCTGTATAATGTATCCAACCTGTGTTTTATTAGAGTTGCCATAGATGAGCTAACATCTCATCTATCCAAGCAGTTATGTCATTATATAATTATGCAATTACTTGATGTGAAATATTTGTTTTTTATGTCACCAGTAGCACATGGGAGGTTGGCGGGTGCCACTGGTAGGGTTCTCCTTCTTTCCTGTCCCCTCTCATCTGCTCTGTCCTTCTTGTCCTTTTCCACCTTTCAGTGTATTATTGTTGTAATGTTGTGTGAATGAAAAAAAATGTTTAGTACATGTATAGAAAATGTTCTGCCGTTCTTTTTCCATGAATTTTATTTTCCTTGTTGAGTGGGATAGTTATCAGTTCAGTTCTGGACAATAAGAAAATGGAACACAAAGCTATTGTGGAAGACAAAGTGTTGTTTAATTATTGTATTTTGTTGTAAAGTTGGGAGGGGGGGAGGAGTTGCTGTAATTAAGCTCTAATTTGTTTCCAGCATTCTTTTAATTTGTGGTATATTTGCGTGGTTGATAAATGCAGAAGGGGGGGGGGGGAGTTTGAATCTGCGGTATTTTGGAAACTAACTTATTTGTTTTGTCTTAGGTTAGGGAAACGTTGGGGGGGGGGGGGGAGCATTGTTTAATTATGGTAATTTGTTTTGTAAATGTTATGGGGGGAGTTGCTTTAATTGAGCTAATTTATTTCCAGCATTGTGGTAATTTGGGTGGTTGATAAATGCAGAAGAAGGGGGGGGGGGGGTCTGAATCTGCTGTATTTTGGAAACATATTTAGTTTGTCTTAGGTTAGGGAAAAGTTTGGGGGGGGGGGGGCATTGTTTAATTATGGTAATTTATTTTATAAATGTTAGGGGGGGGGGGTGGAGAAAAAAATCTGTATGTGTCCACTATGTTTCATTAAAGTTACCATAAACAAGGAAATCATCTCACTCGGCCAGGCAGCAGTTATCCCACTTTTTATGCAGTTGATATGATATTTATTATTTTTATGAAATGTTTGTTTTGTATGTGACCAGTATCACGTGGGAGGTTGGCGGGTGCTACTGCTAGGGTCTCCTTCTTTCATACTCTCTCTATCTTGTCCTTTTCCTCCTCTGTGTATTTTTGTTGTCATGTTGAGTGAATGAAATTATATGTAGAAAATATTATTTTATAATTATATTTTATTTTCATTTTCATTACAATTTCTATTCTTTTTCAGGAATGCTTATTGACATTTTATATCATGTATTTGCAGGTTTCTATATATGAGGCGCTCTGTCGAAATTTTGTTCAAAACTATGAAAGTACAGACTGCTTTATTTCATGTAAAAATGTTGAAAATTGACCAAGTTATGGCAATTTCAAGGTGGCAAGATAAAAAGTCACTTTTGGGAAAAACGCGCTTAAAGTCTATGTAAATTTAAAGAGACCATTTGAATGGATCAGAAAAAATGGAAAAAAATATACATTTATAGGTGGAATTCATTAAAATCTTTTTCCCCATGCATAAAGAAATGATTGAAATCTGTTTATGCCAAAAACTGATGTAGGACCAGGAGGTCCCTATTCACCTATTTTCGGCTCTGTCTTGAAAGTGCAAAGCACTATTATATGTGGACCATTTCCCCAGAGCGCCCCACATGTTGCAGTTTGAGAAATTCAGTATGCATCTCTATAGGTTTGATGTCATTGTTCATTCATACTTTTCCATAATAAGTACAGCACTATTTAGCTTTCATAATGGCAGTGGGAACAGAAATACTAAGTGTCCTGCATGTGTTTCATGATTCACAAAGTTATCATCTGGATTGTTTATCTATCTTAGGAAGAACTGATTGACATCTTTATATAGGCCAATGGTGGATTGCTTAAATATTTGGGCCAAATTGGAGTGGGTAAAAAGTAAATTTGAAACACTGGAAATCTCATAAATCTGAAATATGATCTGTTACACTTGATAAATGTGACATTGAAAGGTTTGGGAAATCAAATGTAGCTTTGATACAAGAAATAAATTTTAAACTTAACATGTTGAACATTGTCCTCATAAGTCATTATTTCTGACAGGTTAAGATATATTACATGTACATTTTAGATTATTGAATGTTTGCATTTTGATTTCTACAGTGTAATGATAACAGGAAACATGATTACCAGTAGATAAGCTGATTTAGTAATGTGGAAGCAAACTTGGGAGGAAGGTGGGGCACTTGGAATATATGCAAAAGGTGTTTAAAATTAATTTAATTCATTGAATCTCATCATTTCCAGGGTGGGGGATGGAGGGTAGCACTGGATGTCAGAGGTACAAAGTTGTTTACGCTTTTTGCAGTGTGCATTACCATTGGTTCAAATGTGAATTCTCACGGGTTACGACTGGCTATACAGATGTTGTTATAAATGATAGAGATGTTGAAGAGGCTGTGGATTATTTTGTTGATTTTTAACTCTCACGTAGGTTTGATCAAGGTGCTCAGGTTTTATGTGTCATAAGCTGTGCATTTTATAGTTCAAGGGTTTTAATGTTGGCTGGTTTTGCTTTTAAAGTTTTTATGAGTAGAGGATAATCGGCATTTTGCATTTTAGGTTCTGAGGGAGTAGTTGATCAGCACCTTGTTTTTAAGTTGTTTTTAGGAATTGAGGCTGATTCGCTTTTAGTGTTATTCATTGGTTCTTCTTGTAAATTTTTGTAGATAGGAGTTGGCAGTGTTGTTTTTAGAAGTTTCATGCTAAAGTTATGACGGTATTGATGTTGGTTCTTGACCTACCAGTTTCATTGATTTTCTTCATATAGATTATTGAGTCTGACAAGTTGGAATTTAATTCTGTTGGAGTTTGACTGACGGATTTTTCTGTCGGGATGTTCTCTGATTCAGATGCTGTTAAGTGATTTGAGCATTGTTGTCGAAAAGGGCAGATTTTCTTTCACTTGAACAATGGAGTGCACACTGTAAATTATTATGCAATGAAAATTTGGCCACAAATGACGTACAAGTATAGAATATCCAGTGTTTATTCTGCCATGGAAATTATTAAGGCTGCAAAATAGGGTGCCAATGATAGATGTGAGCAGTTTATAGGGATGATTAGGCTTTCAAACCCAATGCAAGGGAATGCAGATGCAACAGGGCATATATGCTTGAATACCTTTATGAATAGAAAATAACAGGCATTGCAGAACTCGTACAACACCTTTATCTGACACATGCATTTAAAATTTTTTTTTGAAAATCATATTACATCTAATCTTATGAGGACAATATATTCATTTCTAAAGGGAAATTGAAACCTGAAAATCATGGGGTAAACTTTTTTCTGACGGGTGAGCTGGCATAGACAGCGTGACATTATTTTTTTTTAGGAATTTGGGTTGAGATGGTTTATCTTTATATCATTTTTGTTTTTAGTTCCACCTAATTCATAGAGCTAATTTATGCTGGAGATGAAACTGGATTAAAAAATTCAGAATTGTTCTTTATGGTGTGGACATTTAAATGTTCAAAGCAGAGAATATTGACAATTAAGATGTCGGTGAATTTGGTTGTGCAATAATGGTAGGACAATAATGTTGATTTATGATGCAGGTGACAATTTGCAGAATTGGAGAGCAAGATCTCAACCCAGCATCAGTGCTTAAATGTTGACACATGCAGGACATATGACAAACACAATGATAAAAATAATGGTGGTTGTTTTTATTTTTTGTTGTTGTTTCTTTTTCTCTGAGGTTGATTTATCTTGATAGAACTTTTTTTTTTGTTAATGGGGTCTGTTAGATTCAAAAGGGAAGGGGTGAGGGGCTAAGCATCTGAACCACCATTGAAACTGATATAAATTCATATAAATTTCTGTTTCACAATGTAGATGGAAATGGGATGCCTAAAATAAACTTCTGGAAAATTATTTTCACAACCAAGTCGACTTTCAAGTTTGAGTAATTCTTATGCATTTATTCTATAATATAGTGGTTTGTGTATGAATTGTTATAGATGACTGATATATTATTTATGATTGATATATTGTCACTGCTCTACGCTACTCACATATGGATTTGTCAGACTTATGCCAAAAGACAACTGACGGTTCATTGCACTCCTGAGCCTGAGGTTCTATCAGATAATATCACAGAAAAGGAAATGCACCAATAGGAAAAGGTCATAATCTAATGGAATCATAATGGCATAAGTCACCAAATGGCAGGAAAAGAAAGTTTTCTCTTAATACTTGATGTATCTCAAAAGTGTCAAAAATGACTTATGCCTTTAGTGTGGGGCATTGAGGATTATAATATGATTGATGTATTGTATGTGATTGATGTATTGTATGTGATTGATGTATTGTATGTGATTGATGATTTATGTTGTTTACAAATGGTCAGTGATCAGGATACACAATTGATCCAGTTGGAAACTAAACATAATCAAGTTTTGGCATTATGGGGGCAGTAGAGGTTGCTTGAAGAATATAAAATTGATTTAGTGGGGACAGAAATTTTCTAGGCTGGAGAAACAATTGTATATTCTGTATCCAATGCTTTAATCTGCTCTATGTATAACAGTTGCCTACACTTTGCTTAGTCAATAATGTTATTACATGAACAGTTTAGGGAAAGGGAATCTGTGGTTTTCTGGGTGTTGTTTCATCATGTTTAACTTGATATGATTAGAACTTTGTGTTAGAAATTGACACTTTGTAAGGAAATATTTGTAAGTCCATGAAATGTCCATCATGTCAGTACGAAACACAAATATTTTATCGTCAATTTTGTTGTCAGGATGACCCATCACGCAATATCTTATGTAAATCACGGCATATCAGTCTATACTCTATAGTACTACTGCACTTGTAAACTGTTGACTTTCATATCTTGAGTGTTAGATCTAGCCAGGGGGGGGACTTAAATTTACTATTTCTTGGCTACAGAAATTTTGTTTTTTACAGAGACGTAGCCAATAAATTGTACAGGTTGCAGGAGGGTCTAGTAAATTGTAAGGTGATGCGCAGCAAAAGCCCAAACTGAAACTAAATTTGTGTAATTTTTCAAATATTTTCCCTGATTCTGAAAATTGAAATTTCTCAGCTTGTTAAAATGTAGGTTATCCATGCCTGTTAAAATTTAAGAATACACAAGTTCATTTATTTATCCCCTATTTCATGTTAATCAGTACCCTTTACTCAGTTAATTCATATTGTCAGATTAGAAATCCCAACTCAGCTGTTTTATTGTTAGACTTGCACACCAAATTGTTTTTATTATCAGAGCCCTATATGTATACACATGTATGTATACATCTGCCTGTGGACATTGAGTCAAGGCACTTGCCAGTTTGTGCACAATATATACTCATCCTGACTTTGAGCCATTGGAAGCAATGACCAAAGTTTGAGAGAAGTTGTGCAGGCAATTGGGGTCTGAAACAGGTAAGTATAGTGTGCAAGATATGCAAACTAAGGTCTCTGACTCAATTAAGATTTATTTTAGTCCTTCCCTAATGTTGAATTAAATGTGACATGTGAGATGGAAAATCTTTGGTCCTTACATTTGGGCTCTCCTGCCTAATCAAAGTTGGGAGGAAGAGGGGAGGTTTCTATAATCTAAGTTTTTATATATATTTGGGGGGGGGGGGGGCAGAAGGTGAGAGGGGTTTTTCACTCAAGTTGTAAACGATAGCCCTGTACAGATCCATTATTTCTCTTGTTAAAATTTCTTAGCATTTCAATTTGCTGTGTTTAGTACATTCTGCAGTTCAAGCAACTGAGGTGTGCTTAATTATTTTCTTCAGACTAATCGTGCAATTTGGTGGGCATAATTATGCTTTATTACTCCGTCATAAACAATTGACATCCTATACGTGTGTGCACACCATCTAATTTAGTCAGATGTTGTTTCTGGATTTCTTTTGTTATTCAATATGGGACTGACAGGATGCAAGTTAAAATATGAGAGGGTGGGACAATGGGGGTTGAAACACCCTTCTCTTTTCAAAAGCCTGTGAGAACTTTGAATCACGTCCTAGTATTGATTCTTCATGTAACAAATGTTAAGTTTTTGAGAATTAAATTTTAAAAAAGCATGGAATTTGTTGGTTGTTTGTTTCTGTATTTTGATTTCCCATGGGAGGGATGAAATGAGAGATTTGTTAGTTTGGTTGAAAGCTGGAGTAAGACATAGTAATAATAATGATCATTTCTCTAGATAAGTTGGCAGTTGGAAATTGTAAAGAGCAGGCCGAACAGGCCGCTGCCCGGGCAAAATTGAAATTAATAGATTAAAATTTATCCATATCATGCGCCCACCAGCAACAACAAAATTTATTATTCATTATTAAATATATATTAATAAATATTCAAATATTGTTTGTATTGTGAGTTGTGAACTGTTGTGAGTTGTGTACTGCGCCTAACAGCCTGCGTCACAAATTGACAATTTGCTCTGAGATAGAGTGAGCGAGCGAGGCAGGGAGAGAGAAAGAAGCAGTGTAGTGTGTTGAGTGCTTCGCCGGCGCTCCATTCTGCTCTGTGGTTGACAGCTTTCTTCTGTAAAGCGCATAGAGCATTTTAAAAATGGATATGCGCTATATAAAATAATAATATTAATAATAATAACCCAATCCAAAAATTGGTACAGAACATATATCGATATCTTTCTCTCTCTCTCTCTCTCTCACCACGTATACTTTGTAATTAAAAAATATTGACCAAGATGTTTAGCACTTAGTTGTACCCGAGACACTGAATACTGGGACGAATTAATTTGTCATATTCCGTCCATCGACTTGCACGCATATCATTGATGTCAACAGTGCAACAATTTGAGCCATATCTCTTCATAATTGAATGAAAAAGTAGTCTCACCATATTGATTCGCGCGCAATTTGTGGACGTATAGTGGGAGAAGGAATGGTTTGTTTCGGTATTCTATGTCTCGGGTTGTACTTCCTAAAATCTATTTGATAGGTGCAGAATACAACCATTCATCAAAACGTGGGAGGAGGGGAAGCTTATTTCTGACAAGACTTCATATTCAAAATTGGGCAAAAAGAACAAAATGTATGTTGCAAAGCCCTACGTGAGAAATAAAACCCAAACGATACAAAGCAAACTAAAGAGAAGACAGAAAATACACAAAATTGCTGCGACCCCACAGTTTTTCTGTGGTTTTTATATTTCGCCAAATAATAATATAAATGCAAAAACAGTACAGTGAAAGCAAGAAGTGTAAAAAATTTTTTTTAACAAACTGTAAAGCTGTTACGCAAATTCAAATACATCATAATTTTACATAATACTCACCATTGTGGAGGTTTGGTAGTCATGGTTACTTTCAAGGGAAACAATCCATACTTATACAATATAAAAACTGAGAAATTTATTGGTTACTGCCCTTACCCCACCCGCACATTTTCATCGGAAAATCAATAGACGGCGTTTTTCGCATGCAAAAAAAATCCTGTGAGTTATTTCCACTGCAGCTGTCGAAAAAAAACAAAAACAATTCCACTCCTTTCAATGTTGTATTGGTCAGGATTGTGGAGCGCGTGTATGTGTGTTATTGTTGTTGTGGGGGGGGGGGGGGGGGAGGGGGTGGTATAGATCTCTGAGGACACTTTAAAAGATAAGTTATTTCCTGCGGCAACGTGACTTCAGCTCCAATTCAAATCTTTTTACCTTTTATAATTTGTTTGCATGTTTGCTGAGTGTGCCAGTGTGACGAAGTATTTGGTTACCCATGTACAAAACCATTTGGACGGACAAAAACATAACCCCCTCAGACAAAAGTTAGAGTGATACAGCCCTTGGTCATCTCGATATTCCCATTATATGCCTGCGAAACATGGACACTCACATCAGATCTCCAGAGAAAGATTTGCGCGATGGAGATAAGATGCTATCGTAAGCTTATTATGAACATCCCATACAAGGACCACGCCACCAATGAAGAAGCCCGCAGTAGAATCACCCAAGCCATTGGCCCTCACGAAGATCTTCTGACCGTTGTCTAGAAGCGCAAGCTGCGCTGGTATGGCCACGTGTCGCGGTCAGAGGGCCTCTCTAAAACCATCTTGTTGTCCCTGGGCTGTGAGTATGGAGAAAGTGCCTAGCCCATGGTGCACTTTCCCCCTCTCGACAGTGTTGATTTGATCCATTGGAACGACATGGTCGATAAGCGTGGAATCAACAGTGTTGCAAGAGGTGCATTCTTCCGCGTAGTCTGCCTTTAGGGTTCTCCCTATTTTTAATAATTAATAATGAATTATATACATTTTTTTTTGTTGGAGATATGGAGGGAGGAGGTGATATGGCTGAATTTTAATCTATTAATTTTTAGTTTCTATTTTGCCCCCTGCACGGCCTACTCCTTACGATTTCCAACTGCCAGTTAGGTTTCTTTAACGTTCGCAACGTGCACACCGGCCCTCCGAATATTTCATCCTTATCCGAGAAGACTAGGTACTCTATCCCACCCCCCAATAGAATCAGGGACACGAAAATATGAGAAAAATCTCAATTTCCAACATGCCTGCACAGCCGGGGTTTTGAACCTCGGACCCTTGGCACGAGAGGCGAGCACCTTGCCTCTAGACCACCTTGTCCCCAGTACAATAATATATGTACATAATATTCAGACTTAAGATGTAAGTACGAGCTGGTCTTTTTTTTTCTTCTTAATCACGACTGGCGTGAGTTTTCTGTTTTGATAAAACAATAAAATGGTAGCAACACGGTTGAATGTGTGATTATGGATTTCATGCAATGTGTTAGATTATCTGTTTGAAGACTGCTCCGTTACCATGATGATGATGATGGTGGTGGTGGTGGTGGTGATTATTGTGATGATGATGATGATGATAGTGATGATAATGTTGATGATGTTGATGTGCAGATGACGCGGTGACGAATGAGATCCGAGTAGTTGGCTGATTCGCGAGGTCTCATTGAAACCAGAGAGTATATATATATATATATAGAGAGAGAGAGACAGAGAGGGTTCACTATCGGTCGATTTGCACTGCTAGACAGGGGAGGCTCTGCGAAACCACTGTTAGCATGGAGCGGAAAGTAGGTCGCTGCGGTAAACAATGCCCGTTTGTGCATTTCCACGGGGCCTAAGAGCTTACAAACGGTTTTAAGCAGTTTCAATCAGCCCCAAAATATGAACAAACCACAGTAAACAGATATGCACACTATCTTTGGTGAAGAAGGTCTCTTTCAATTCTTCAGTTTCTTACCGCAGCGACCGAGTTTCGCGATTTGGTGGAAGTGAACCCTCTCTATACATCTATACTCTCTGTTGAAACTCAATATCGTGACGTCATCACCCAACTACCTGGCAGATCAAACTCGGCTAGTGCTCGGCGCCACAACAATGAAGATGCACTTTCAATCAGAACTCTCCAGCCTTAGGGTAGCCACACAAAGGCCACCGAATTCGGTCACCGAGCCACGGACTAGGCGCTTTAGGTGAGAAGAATTGCACTATATAATTTCAACAACTGCACATAGAGCCCGCCTAGATTCGGTCCGTTTATATGGTGCAATTCTTCTCACCTAAAGCGCCTAGTGGCTCGGTGACCGAATTCGGTGGCCTTTGTGTGGCTACCCTTAGGACGAAAAGGGTTAATGACCGGGCATTAAAAAAGATTAACCCTAAATTAGTGCGCCTCAACCCCTTTCAGACAATCACCCCCTCAGGCTCCAAATTCTCTCTCCCCCCTCCCCCCCCCTACACTTTTTTTGTATTAAAGGTCTTTCAGGGGTCATAGTTCTCCGCGGATCCACGAATTTCCGTGGTTCGCGCGAGGATTTTGAGGCTTTCCGTGGTAGAGGCGTCCTCTGCGGTTAAAAAAAAAATTTTTTTTTTGTGAAGGTAAGCATTTTTATGCCATTTATTTAGTGTTTTTTTTAATGCATGTATGAGTAGTCAATATCAATTCTCATTGTACTATTCAGGTTTTCCTGACAAGTTTAATTTCATATGTATTAAGTACTGTTAAGGGGGGCGGGGGGGGGGGGGGGGGAGAGAGGAGGTGAGGGTTACGCGCATATAGAAACTGGCGACCCGAAAAATTTTTCAGTGGTTCAAAACATTGTGTACTCTGACCCCTGGTCATTATTTTAGGAGGTTCGCTGGCCTTGGCATTTACACTTCAATTTTGTTGTTGATTTTTTTCTTCTTCTTCTTGTTTCTATGTGTTTTTGTGGTAGAGATTCGTTTTCTTTTAGAATTTTGTTTGCCCGGGCAGCCGCCTTGTTCAGCCTGCTTTTCTCGATTTTAAACTGCCAAGGTATCTTTAACGTGCACATGGGCCCTTCCAGTTTTTTGTCCGTATCAGAGAAGACTAGGTGTTCGATCCAATCCACCATAGAATCAAAGACAGGAATTCTAGACAAAAAAAAAAATAAAAAAATCAAACATGCCTGTACCGACCGGGGATCGAACCAGGTACCTTCGGCATGCGAGGCGAGCACCTTGCCTCTAGACCAACGTCTCCCCTGGGACCCCCCCCCCTCCCCCCTACTCAAACCCAACAGATGCATTTTACAAGAAGACAGACTACACACAAAATATAATGTAAATGTTTTCACACCCTTATTAATGACAATACGCGTGCTAACTGGGTGCATTAAGTTTCTCCACCCGTCCATTGTTCTCGGTTGCGTCACCAAAAATACTGTAAGGTTTCTCCACCCAAACCATCGTATAGAATATTTATTATATCTCAAGAATGAGTAAGTGAATGTGAATGAATACAAAACATTTTCCCTCTGTGTTACGGGCTGGGGACCGTCACATATTATGAACTATTTTTCAATAGTTATTTATATGTGGCCACATACCCTAACCCTAACCCTAATCGAGTATGGTCGAGTATCAACCAACAGGGTATATCGATACTTGGGTGGAGAAACCTTGATTCAGGCCTCTCAACATTTCAGCTGTTACGTCACGGGTGGAGAAACCTTGAGACCCCGTGCTAATTATTCATTATAAGCAGAAAGCATTTTTTTTATCAAACACACTTTTTAAACAGTACTATAGGCCTTTGCTGTTCATAATACCACCTGCGTATACTGTTGAACACGTCAGTGGCTATCCTGTATTTGACGACTTTAGTTTTTGTTTGGTGTATCTCCATTTTCTGTAAAACTGGAGATCTTTTACTATGTAGAAGGGGCATAACAAATGCACACTTGGACATTTATTTAAAATGCGTTGTGACAAAGCACAGTTCCGGTATATTGTAACTCCTTCCCATAATACTAAAGCCGCAAAAACTACAAAATTAATAAATATATTTCCAGCGCAATCGGCACACCGCCATGACCGTCTCTCCCTCCCCCCCCTTTTTGGGGGGGGGGGGCACACTGCTGTGGCTGATTCCCCCCCCCCCCCAACAAAACCCAATACAACCAATAAATAAAAGAATGTAACTAAATCAACAACATTTACCGCCCTTGCCATGGGCTTAACTCCTGTCATACTGTAAGGATCCCCCATTACCCCCACCCCCACCCCCACCCATGATAGGAATCCTTGGTCATGTCAGTTTTTTTGGGGGGGGGGCGGGGGGGGGGCGCCAGCCTGATATCAAAGAATAAAGCTGGAAGAAAGCAAGAAAGAAAGAACAAGTATACTCATATGGGAGCCCTTCTGAGGGCTAAGAAAGCTACAAGACGAACAGGGACAAGAACTCAACAAGGAACAAGAAAAACATGAAAAAGCGAGGTGTAAATGCCTAGTGCAGAGATCCTCCCCAAAAAGAAAGATCGACAATCCCATTAATACTTAAATCCGCAAACGTTCAACGTCGGGATTTGTCAGTTGTGCAAAATGAAGAGTTGGAACAAACAAGAACTAAGTTCGAGATTTCCCCTAATTCTGTGATTTGCCGCCCCCCCCCCCACCCCATCAGTTCCATTCGTAAAAACCACAGAAAAACTGTGGGGTCTCAGCAGGACTATAAGCAATGTTAAAATTGGGCAAAAAGAAAAGGTTGTATGTTGCAAAACCCTGCGTGAGAAATAAAACCCAAACGATACAAAGCAAACTAAAGAGATGACAGAAAATGTTCGAAGTTTCGGCTTTCGCCTTCATCAAGAAAAAAAAATGGAACAGAGTACAATTGAACAATAAAAGGTTTCAACAGGAAATGTGTAGAATCGAAGCGAAACAGAATATGGTACTTAGCTGCGAGTTCTTGCTTGGAGCAGCACAAAAGCACGTCCGTCTGCCAAATGCATGGAATTGATTCTTTTTGCTCGATTTTAACAGTTCCATTCATGTTTTACCCCCCCCCCCCACCTTGTACTTCATCGTTTTGCCCCCCTTGTCACCATTTTCTTCGTTTTCACCCCTTAAAAATCAAACTCGTTCCCGGGGGTTGATATAGTCCATATTGAGAACCATTGATCTAAATTTTTGTTTCTTGGTTTCGGTATCAGCGGTGAACAGTTTTTTTTCCACGCAGCTCACGTGATACATTATTGTTTCAGACTAAGCCAAGGCCGGCAGGAGACACGTGGAAAGAACCCGGTCAGTTCATAGTTTCAGCTCATAGCGACAACATCGGCGTGAGATAGGGGGAAAGGTTTTCGCAGTTGATCAAGGATTATTTGATGTCTTCATGGATGGACTTAGACGCTGATATCTGCGGACGGCGTCCAGCCAGCGTGTCCACTTCAGTTGGACGTAAGATTTATGTAGGATTTCTGTGGAGATTGTAGGCTTACCGTGGCCGGCGTGGGTGCCGGTTCCTTAATTCAATCGGACGTACTTTTGTGTAGGATTTCTGTACGGTTGGTGCGATTATCATATAGAGGCAGATTTCCTGCATCAGACTGACGTCGGCGTCATGCCTTGACCGGTCGATCTACGTAGGAAGCCATTCCTATGAGCAAACTTGAAGTCAATCCCACGCATCGGATGTCCTTAGGGTTGCTGACTGAGTAAAAAGCTGATAGCCTTTCTATTCTGCTGAAGTTGTAGCTTCTACAAGGTAAGTGCATGCATGTGCTTTTATTTCTAGTATTGATTTGATCATTTGCTACGGATTCGTGCATGTTGATAGATCTAGGCAGGCCAGTGTAAAGCTGGTCATAGGCCCAGACCAGAATGGGAAATCGCGGGAAGGTCTTCCGCCCGTCCGCGCCAGTCAAGAAAACCCAACTACCCCAGCCCCTTTTCGCCTGATTAGTCAATCTGACTACCGCCCATTGATACAAACTGACTAGACCCTCACGCCCCCAGGTCCATCTGACCATTCCAATGCAAGTTGTTTAAGCTTAGATCTATATCTTAATCATATTGTTCAACTTTTTGGTAAGTGGCGCGGACGGGGGGGGGGGGGGGGGAAGGGTTAGATCTAGGGTTACAATTACTAAACCCAACCTTTTGATAAGCCCGCTCAAGTCCCCTCTTTAGTGTGTTTTCTTGACTGACGCGGACGCGCGGAAGCGCGGAAGACCTACCCCAACTCCACATTTTCTGCACAATTGAAAAGTTCAACGTTAAACGTTTGGGGTTTTGGTATTATGATAAGGCGATAGAATAAACCGGAACTGTGAAACAGTTTGATAAGTGCCACAACGCATTTTAAACAAACAAGTGTCAAAGTGTGCATGTGTTATACCTCTTCCACATACTAAAAGATCTCCCCGGTTTTTCAGAAAATAGAGACAGAACATACAAAAACTAAGATCACGAAAATGTAGGCCGCCATTTCAAACTGCTCATTAAGAGTTTTTGCTTTAAGCATTTGTGAATCTTCTCTTAAATATTTAGTGCTAATGACCCCCTCCCCTCTCTCTGAACTCACTTTGCAGTTCCCGTATCATTATTGTCTACCAACCTCTTTGCCCTTTGCATATATTAGGGCGTTGCAAACCTTTTCCTTACCCCATCGAAACCTATTATTAATTCCATTCATAACCCCACCCAAAATTATAATGAAACTTATTAATAACCTCATCCAAACCTAGTATTTAATCTGTTCCTAACCTCATCCAAAGCTATTAAACCCGATCCTAACAGCACCCATGTCTATTATTAAACCCGTCCTAATCCCATCCAAACTTATTATTAAACCCATTCCTAACGGCAATAAAACTTAATAGTAAAACCTGTTACTAACCCAATCCAAATCTATTATTAAACCCGTTCTTAACCCCATTCAAAGTTATCACAAAAACAGTTCTTAACCCCATCCAAACCTATTATTGAACCTATTCCTAACCCTATCCAAACCTATTCTGCCGTGCAAAGGCAGAGCGACTTATGTGCTCTATTTATACTTTATCAGTTACGTCGCTCTGCCTTTGCATGGCAGTATTATTAAGCCTGTCAATAACCCCATCCAAACTTATTATTAAATCTATTCTTAATCACATCCAAACATAATATTAAACACTTTCCTAGCCCCGTCCAAATCTTATCATTAAACTCGTTCCTAATATCATACAAACCTATTACTAAACTCATTCCTAACCCCATCCAAACCTATTAGTAAACCCATTCCTAACCCCATTCCTAACCCCATCCAAACCTATTATCGAACCTATTCCTAACCCTATCCGAACCTATTCTGCCGTGCAAAGGCAGAGCGATGTATCTCCTCTGTTTATACCTTATCAGTTACGTCGCTCTGCCTTTGCATGGCAGTATTATTAAGCCTGTCGATAACCCCATCCAAGCTTATTATTAAATCTATCCTTAATCACATCCAAACATAATATTAAACACTTTCCTAGCCCCGTCCAAATCTTATCATTAAACTCGTTCCTAACAATACTAACATCATACAAACCTATTACTAAACTCATTCCTAACCCCATCCAAACCTATTAGTAAACCCATTCCTAACCCCATCCAAACCTGTCAGTAAACCCATTCCTAACCCCATCCAAACCTATTATTAAACCCATTCCTAATCCGATCTAAACCTATTCTGCCGTGCAAAGGCAGAGCAACGTATCTGCTCTCTTTATACTTTATCAGTTACGTCGTGCTACCATTGCATGGCATTGTTATTAAACTTGTCTCTAATCCCATCCAAACGTATTATTAAAGCTTTTCTTAACCATATTCAAACCTATTATCAAAACCATTCCTAACTCCAACCAAACCTATAATGAAACCTATTCCTAATCCCATCCAAACTTATTATTAATCCCATTCCTAAATCCACCCAAACCTACTATCAAACCTATTCATAACCCCACTCAACGTATTAAAAACGTATTCCTAATCCCATCCAAACCTATGATTAAGTTCATTATTAACCCCATCCAAAAGGTATTATTAAATCCGATCCTAACTGCACCCAAGCCTATTAATCGACCCGTCCTAATCCCATGCAAAGCTGTTGTTTAAACCACCCCTAATCCCGTCCAAAACTATTGTTAAACCCTTCCTAACCGAATCCAAACTTATTATTAAACCTGTTACTAACCCAATCGAATTCTATTTTGAAACCCATCCCTAACCCCATTCAAATTTGTCATTAAACCTCTATTTAATTAACATCATACAAACCTATCATTAAAAGTGTTGAACTTGTTAACCCCATTCAAACCTATTCTGTCGCGCAAAGGCAGGGCGTCGTATGTGCTCTTTATACTTTATCAGTTACGTCTCTCTGCCTTTGCATGGCATTATCATTAAACCTCTCCCTAATCCCATCCAAATTTATGATTAAACATGTTTTTAACCTTGTCCAAACCTATTATTAAGCCTATTCCTTACCCTATCCAAATCTATTGCATGTATTAAACCCGTTCCTAATCCCCCCCCCCCCCCACCTGATATTAAACCCATTCCTGACCCCATCAAAACCCTAACCTACTGTTAAACTCATTCTTAACCCCATCCAAACCTATTATTAAACCTGTTCCTAACCTCATCCAAAGCTGTTATTAAACCCGATTCTAACCGTGTACATGTACAAGTCTATTATTAAACCCGTCTTAATCCCAACCAAACCAATGATTAAACCTGTTGCTAACCTCATTCAAACCTTTCAAGTCCGTTACTAACCCAATCAAAATCTATTAGTAAACTTGTTGCTAACCCCAGCCAAACTTATCATTATACCCGTTCTTTACCGAATTCAAATTTATCATTAAAAGTGTTAACACCATCCCAATCTATTATTAAACCCGTTCCTAACCGCATCCAAACCTATTACAGTGTATTAAACTCGTTCTTAACCCTATCCAAATGTATTATTAGCCTGTTATATGAACCCCATCCAAACCTGTTATTAACCCGTTATTAATCCTATCCGAACCTATTATTATTCTGTTATGAACCTCATTCAAACCTATTATTGAACCTATTCCTAACCCCATCCAAACCTATTCTGCCATGCAAAGACAGAGGGACGTATGTGCTGTCTTTATACTTTATCAGTTACGTCGCTCAACCTTTGCATGGCGGTATTGTTCATCTGTCCCTAATCCTTTCCAAACCTATTATTAAACATATTCTTAACCATACTGAAACATGATGCTAAACACGTTCTTAACTCCATCCAAACCAATTTATCATACTCGTTCTTAACCCCGTCCAAACCAATTATATAACCCGTCACTAACCACACCCAAACATAATTATTATTAAGCCTGTTCCTAAACCCATCCAAACCTATGATTAAACCCATTCTTAATCCCATTCAAACCCATTATTTATTAAACCTTACTAACCCCAACCAAATATGTCATTAATCTGTTATTAACTCCATCAAAACCTATTATTAATCTGTTCTTAACCCCATCCACATGTATTGTTGAACGGATTGTTAACCTCATCCAAACCGTGTAAAGGCAGAACGACGTATATGCTCTCTTTATAACCCACCAGTTACGTCACTCTGCCTTTGCATGGCAGTTTTATTAAGCCTGTCCCTAATCCCATTCAAACATATTATTAAACCTGTTCTTAACCACATCCAAACTTAATATTAAACACGTTCCTAACATATCCAAACATAATATTAAACCCGTTCCTAACCCCATCCAAATTTATCATTAAACCCATTCTTAACCCCATCCAAACTTATTAGTAAACCAATTCCTAACCCCATTTAATCCTATCAGTGAACCGTTCCTAACCCCATCCAAACCCATTATTTAATCATTTCCTAACATCATCCAAACCCATTATTTAATCCTTTCTTAACCCCGTCCAAACCCATTTATTAAACCCACGGTAATCCCCCATCCACACCTATTATTAAACCCACTCTAATCCCATCCACACCTATTATTAAACCTGTTCTCAACTTCATCCAAATCCAAGATTAAATCCGTTCCCAACCCCATCCAAACCTATTATTAAATCCGTTCCCAACCCCATCCAAACCTATTATTAAATCTGTTCCCAACCCCATCCAAACCTATTATATCAAATCTGTTCTTAATCCCATCCAAACCTATTATATCAAATCCGTTCCCAACCCCATCCAAACCTATTATATCAAATCCGTTCCCAACCCCATCCAAACCTATTATATCAAACCCGTTCTTAATCCCATCCAAACGTATTATATCAAATCCGTTCTTAATCCCATCCAAACCTATTATCAAAACATTTTCGTATTCATCTTTTTCACCTATTCACCTGGGCATTGTCCATCCACTGCAGAATGTAGCCCTCCGACAATGACTTCCATTCCTTTCTGTCTGATGTCTTCATTTATGTTGTTCCCCCTCTTTTTTGAATATCCTCCTGCCATCTTCCTCCTGGTGGTCCTCGTGTTCTCTTTCCCGTCTGTGGTTGCCATTCAGGGCAGCGTTTTGTCTATCGATTGTCATTCATCCTTTCCACATGTCCGGTCCAATTCCACTTTTGTTGTAGAATGAATTTTATTGTGTCCGTTAGCTTTGTTTGTTTGCGTATTTCGGCATGGGGAATTTTATTTTGTAATCTGATATCAAGCATTCTCCTTTCCACTGCACTCTGAGCAGTTCTTAAATTGTTCATGAGTTGTTTTATAACCGACTTTGTCTAGCAACCATCGGTAATCGTTGGAATAATGCACTGGTTGAATACGTGTTTCTTAAGGGGCACTGGCAGGTTTCGGTCCAGGAATATCTCTTGTTTTTCGAAAGCAGTTCCATGCTGCTCTTATTCTAGAATTTATTTCAGTTATTATGTTGTGTTCCATATGTATTGTCTGGCCTAGGTATTTATATTCCGTGACTTTTTCAATGGTTTTGCAGGGCTGCCAAGTGTCCCGCATTGCGCGGAACACTCCCGCATTTTGGATGCTCGTCCCGCTGTCCCGCATGCACGTGTAATGTCTCGCACAAATTCCAAATCATGTGAAAATAATTGTTTGTAGTGTATAATAGAGTGGGCAAGTAATAATACGCAATGTACAGCATGACACAAAGGGGACATGGACTCAGTTCCACTACAACAACTTTTGATCAAATTCTAGGTAAGTCTTTATTTACCATACATTTTATTTGAACATAAATAATATCATGATGAGGAAAACAAATCTTTTCCAGCTCACCCGTGCATCACTGCATGTGTCCCTCGAGTAATTTTTACCCAACCTGGCAGCCCTGGTTTTGTTTTCAATTATAACTTTTCATCTGTCTCGTAGTTTGTCATGTAATTTGTTTTGTCTTTGTGGATTTTCAGGCCAGCTTTCTTGCTCTGTTTGTTTATTGTATTCCAGGTTGGCCTCTATCTGCTGTACGCTCTGCGGGCAATGTGCTGCTCCAAATGGGCCTAACTGAATCATCTACTGAGAAAACATGTGGGCTATGGTCAGACCGGGTCTAACAGCGCTGGAACATCGGGTAGGGTTGTACACATTAATTTGGCGACTTTAGTTCTTGTTGTTCCAACTCCACTTTTTGCACAACTGAGAAATTTGACACGAAACGTTTGCGGTTTTAGTATTACGAAAAGGGGTTAGAATAAACCTGAACCGTGAAACAGGTTGATAAGTGCCACAACGTATTTTACACAGGTGTCAAAGTGTGCATTTGTTATACCTCTTCAGAAAATGGAGATAGAACAAACAAGAACTGAGGTCGCGATTGAACATGCGTTGCCATCCATAAAGTCTGTCCGTTTGGTTTGAGCGGTTTGTATCCCTCCGCCCCCCCTCCTCCTCCCCCCCCCCCATTTGGCATGAATTATTCCACTGTTTTTTTTTTTTTTCGGAGTTCAATTTCCATTTTGTGATGATCAAAAGAACCTGTTAGTCATACAAAATTAGAAAACCCAGTTAGAAAGACAGAACACCAGAACACTTTGCTTTGCTAAAACTGATGTTGAAATGTGAATTTTACCTAAACTGGAATATACCCTATTTTCCGTAACACGGCAATATCCGGCCATTATCCCTAAGTTAATCCAACGAATATTTGTATAAGATTTTCGTAGGATTGGTTGGATGATCGTAGGGGCGGTTTAGTGGCATCAGACCGACGTCGTAGCCATGTCGCACACCAGCGGATCGAGCTTAGGCTTGCTGGCTGGGTAGATAGGACAATGAAAACTGCAGCAGTGGAAGTCTAAGCACGTGAACTCACCCCCCCCACCCACCCTCACCACTACCCCCTCAGCCCACCCCCCGCCTCCACACACCAATCCACCACCATCTCCACTTCCACCTCCCACCCCAATACTCCTATCCACTCCCCACCTCCCATCACACACCCTAACCCCAGCCCTCCACCCCCTTTGCCCCAATCCACCCCCTTTGCCCCAATCCACCCCACCTCCCACTCCGATACCCCAATTCCATCCCACCTCCACCCGCAGACCCCAGTCCACCAGATCCCCATCAGCATACCCCAATCTACTCCACCCCATCCTCTACTCCAATCCACCCCACCCCATCCGCATACCCCAATCCACCTCACTTCCCACCCACACCCGCACACCCCAATCCACCCCACCCCCATCCGCATACCCCAATCCACCCCACCCATACCGGCACACCCCAATCCACCCACCCCCACCCCCATCCCCCAATATACCTCACCCCTATCCCCATACCCCAATCCACCCCCTCCTCCCACCCTACAACCCAGTTCACTCACCCACAACCCCACCCTCATCCCCATTCACCCCCTGCCACCTCCCCCACAGGCAAAAATTGAGAGCAACCTCAATCAAAATAAACCTGTCTTTCGAATTTCTCTCTCAACCACACCCTCCTAGAAAAACCAATGGGTACCCCTGGTTTCTCCCTACTCATGACGTGTTGTTCAACTTGTGCATGCTGATAGACTTCTCACCACCCTCTCGACCACCTGAACCAATGGGGCAGGTTGAGTCTGGAAATCAAGGCCACACCCACAGGGAATTGGGGTGGGGCAGGCAGGGGGCAGAGAGTCAAAGGGTGTCGGGTATCATGTTGGGGTGTGTGTAACATGATGTACATTGCATGAGCTTCAGTGAGATGTCTCGGGATCTTTCAGAACTGGACTTGGGGCTTTGTCGAGTCTTTTTTCGGCTCGGAGTTAAGATTTGTCACGTCCTTGAATGTGTTTGTCCATCGCTAGGGTTTTGGTTCGTTTAGAAATTTGTGCCCTCAGACTTCTGAAATGTTCTCGAAAACTGAGTTAAAAAAATGGCAAAAAAAGAAAAAAAGGTTGTACGTAGCAAAGCCTCACGTAAAAAAAAAAGGCCGTTATTACAAGAACGTACGTGCCCCAAGCGTTTTGCGTCTTCTATGCTCTAGAACAATTAAGCAAGGCGTTATTTACAAGGCATACCTTGAAACTCACTCCAGCGTTATTTACAAGGCATACCTTGAAACTCACTCCAGCGTTATTTACAAGGCATACCTTGAAACTCACTCCAGCGTTATTTTCAAGGCATACCTTGAAACTCACTCCAGCGTTATTTACAAGGCATACCTTGAAACTCACTCCAGCGTTATTTTCAAGGCATACCTTGAAACTCACTCCAGCGTTATTTTCAAGGCATACCTTGAAACTCACTCCAGCGTTATTTACAAGGCATACCTTGAAACTCACTCCAGCGTTATTTTCAAGGCATACCTTGAAACTCACTCCAGCGTTATTTACAAGGCATACCTTGAAACTCACTCCAGCGTTATTTACAAGGCATACCTTGAAACTCACTCCAGCGTTATTTACAAGGCATACCTTGAAACTCACTCCAGCGTTATTTACAAGGCATACCTTGAAACTCACTCCAGCGTTATTTACAAGACATACCTTGAAACTCACTCCAGCGTTATTTACAAGACATACCTTGAAACTCACTCCAGCGTTATTTACAAGACATACCTTGAAACTCACTCCAGCGTTATTTACAAGGCATACCTTGAAACTCACTCCAGCGTTATTTACAAGACATACCTTGAAACTCACTCCAGCGTTATTTACAAGGCATACCTTGAAACTCACTCCAGCGTTATTTACAAGACATACATTGAAACTCACTCCAGCGTTATTTACAAGGCATACATTGAAACTCACTCCAGCGTTATTTACAAGGCATACATTGAAACTCACTCCAGCGTTATTTACAAGGCATACATTGAAACTCACTCCAGCGTTATTTACAAGGCATACATTGAAACTCACTCCAGCGTTATTTACAAGGCATACATTGAAACTCACTCCAGCGTTATTTACAAGGCATACATTGAAACTCACTCCAGCGTTATTTACAAGGCATACATTGAAACTCACTCCAGCGTTATTTACAAGGCATACATTGAAACTCACTCCAGCGTTATTTACAAGGCATACATTGAAACTCACTCCAGCCTTATTTACAAGGCATACATTGAAACTCACTCCAGCGTTATTTACAAGGCATACATTGAAACTCACTCCAGCCTTATTTACAAGGCATACATTGAAACTCACTCCAGCGTTATTTACAAGGCATACATTGAAACTCACTCCAGCGTTATTTACAAGGCATACATTGAAACTCACTCCAGCCTTATTTACAAGGCATACATTGAAACTCACTCCAGCGTTATTTTCAAGGCATACATTGAAACTCACTCCAGCGTTATTTACAAGGCATACATTGAAACTCACTCCAGCGTTATTTACAAGGCATACATTGAAACTCACTCCAGCGTTATTTACAAGGCATACATTGAAACTCACTCCAGCGTTATTTTCAAGGCATACATTGAAACTCACTCCAGCGTTATTTACAAGGCATACATTGAAACTCACTCCAGCGTTATTTACAAGGCATACATTGAAACTCACTCCAGCGTTATTTACAAGGCATACATTGAAACTCACTCCAGCGTTATTTACAAGGCATACATTGAAACTCACTCCAGCGTTATTTACAAGGCATACATTGAAACTCACTCCAGCGTTATTTACAAGACATACATTGAAACTCACTCCAGCGTTATTTACAAGGCATACATTGAAACTCACTCCAGCGTTATTTACAAGGCATACATTGAAACTCACTCCAGCGTTATTTACAAGGCATACATTGAAACTCACTCCAGCGTTATTTACAAGGCATACATTGAAACTCACTCCAGCGTTATTTACAAGGCATACATTGAAACTCACTCCAGCGTTATTTACAAGGCATACATTGAAACTCACTCCAGCGTTATTTACAAGGCATACATTGAAACTCACTCCAGCGTTATTTTCAAGGCATACATTGAAACTCACTCCAGCGTTATTTACAAGGCATACATTGAAACTCACTCCAGCGTTATTTACAAGGCATACATTGAAACTCACTCCAGCGTTATTTACAAGGCATACATTGAAACTCACTCCAGCCTTATTTACAAGGCATACATTGAAACTCACTCCAGCGTTATTTTCAAGGCATACATTGAAACTCACTCCAGCGTTATTTACAAGGCATACCTTGAAACTCACTCCAGCGTTATTTTCAAGGCATACATTGACAGCTTGTGATTGGTCAATGAAACATGAATTGAAAATAACGCTGGCGTTAGTTCCAAGGCATACCCCGAGTCCAATAAACAATACATAGCTACCCCGGCGGCTTTCCCTGATATGTCAATCTGACTACTGCCCAGACGAACATCGGCCTACGGCCTCGATGATACAAACTGACTAGACCCTCACGTGGTTACATGTCAATCTGACAATGCACAGTCTTTAAAAGCTTCACGTTTAGGAATACTGAAACAGTTTCTGATTGGTCAATGAAGCATACCTTGAAAATAACCACTTTGAATAATTAATCTAGGCGGTTATCAAGGAGTATTTCGGGAGGAGCTCTCTACTTCTGGAGTCACAAAGGGCCTTAAAATACGTACCTCTAGCGCAAAAAAAAAAGACAACAAAAAAACTCGGGGGACTACGTACTTGCAGAGAGTATAGATGTATAGAGAGGGTTCACTTCCGCCAAATCGCGAAACTAGGTCTCTGCGGTAAACAAGAAATTGAAGAATTGAGACTTTCTTCACCAAAGACGGTGTGCATATCTCTTTAGTATGGTTTGTTCATATTTTTGGGCTGACTGAAACTATTTAGAGCCGTTTGTAAGTTCTTACGCCCCGTGGAAATGCATAAACCGGTTTTGTTTACCGCAGCGACCTACTTTCCGCTCCATGCTAACAATGGTTTCGCGGCGCCTCCCGTGTCTCGCAGTGCAAATCAACCAATAGTGAACCCTCTCTATATATCTATACTCTCTGGTACTTGTAATAACATTTAAAAAAACGCAAAAAAAAAGAGAGAAAAAAAAATGAATATTTCAGTTAAAAACTTTCTTCAGGAAGAAAAACAACAGAAAAAAAAAAAAAATTGAAAGGATAAAATAATCTCTCTCACACACAAAAAAAATGTGGAAAATGAGAGATTTGTCGAATATTAGATCAACACGATGTCTTATCTTCGAGTACTGACTTGTATTTCCGCAGTGCAGCATGTCCGCCAATGTGTGGAGGCTCGAAGTGACGTCATTTCTGTGGTTTTTATAAATCTGGAAAAATTAATTGTGGTATGTAATGGTTGGTGTTAGGGGAGCGTAGACTAATTACAAAGCCGTAGAGAGAAAATACTGAGCTCTGTGTTCTGAATGGTAAATCCATCAGCAACGTGCTTTTTTCAAAACGGCGAATTTCGTTGATCATTTTCTAGAATATTACAAAAAAAAAACCCCAAAAGAACAGCCATTGTTTGTTGTATTGCAATCTGAGATTTTCCTTGACCTTTAGATTTTTTGAATGGTAAATCCATAGCATAAGCCAGAGCGGAGAATTTCGTTGATCATTTTCTAAAATAGTAACAAAAAAAAATTGCCTGAAACAGTTGTTCTCAACGAGGATGATATCGCCCCCCCCCCCCAAGCGATTTTGATCTCGGGGGGGGGGGGGCGAAAACAATGACGGAAGACTTTCTGGGGGGGGGGGCAAATACGGGGGCAGCCACTGACTTGTTCAACAGCACATGTAGGTGGGTTTTATAGGCCTTTTTTTTTCCTTTTTAAATGCATTTGATAAAGAATTCTCTGTTTTATAATTAACCAATAAGGCTTTGAAAAACTGAACATCATAGGTTGTGATTTTCTTGTGAAATGTATCTGTTTGGGTTTGACTAAGGATTTTGAGGGGTGGGGTGGGAGGAGAGAAAGGGGCTGATGATGAAAGAAAACCCGGAGCCTAAGGGGGCGATTCCTTGAAAAAGGTTGAGAACCACTGACGTAAATATTCAAGTTACAGTAAAGACTTCATAATAACTTCACATCTATTCCGCATTCAATGTTGCTGATTTGGTCAGATCCAAAGAAAATCATTGTCGTTTAATAGGAAAAAAAATCCCGTTCAAGCGTGTTTTGTTTTTTTTTTTGTTGGTCCGGTGAGCAGAAGTTGTGCATTTTCTTAACGGAAATGGTGACTTTTTATTTCGTCACTGCTCTACGATAATGGCATATATGTCAGACTTAAGCAAAAAGGCAACTGACGGTTCATTTCATTCCTGAGCATGAGAGCTATCAGATAAGAAAAAAAGATATGCGCCTATAGACCCTTTTCACTTCCGCGTTACGGTTGTTTGCGGGGAGCCGCACGGCTTCGAAAAGCACCGTGTATGGCAAAAACCTCCACTTGCCTTAGTGGTGGCATCTGAATGTGTTTGAATTTGAGTTTGGAGAGAGCATGTCGGTACGATCAAGGTGCGGACACACCTAGGCAATTTTCTGCTTCACACACTTTGAGAAAACTGTCGTGAAATCGTTTGTGACCATAAACTAGAGCATAAAACGGAAAGCATTTTTTGCGACGGCTGTTTCCGATCGTTTTTCTGCCAATATACCGATTTAGATCATAATTATTCTAATTCCAGGATATTTTATGAACGTGCAACGTCACTTTTCGACTGCTGTCACTGCTCGACTGCTAATTTCACCTACTTTTGCGGCAAAAGCAAAACATTAAACTGACGATAAACGAAACTTTCATCAATGAATTTGAGAAGCTGCCGTGTCTTTGGGACACAAAGGCCGAAATTTACCATGATAAAGTCAAAAGAGGGCAAGCTTTACACTCGATGTGCACGGCTTTAGGCATGCCGATGTCCACAAAAATCACATGACATGATTAGTCTTTCTCAAAAGATGAATCGATTCGAACGAACTGGTAAACCGTAATAACATGTTCGTTTCCCGACTGAGCGCGGTTCTGCTTCACATCATTTGCATTGAAGGCAACTTTAGGCAAACGTAAAATATACCGCAGTTGCCCTAGTGTGTAATGGCCTGTACGGTCATTTTGTGCCAGAAAAAAGCAAGACGACAGACAGAATAATAACAGAACGATGGGAAACAGAAGGAGGAGGAGCCTACCAGAAGCGTCCACTAGTTACCCGCTACTCAAATCTTGAAGACCAGGAATTCACATAGGCCTACCAACTTCAGAAATATTCAGATAGAGTTTTAAAGTTATAACTTTCGGAAGAAGGGCACAGGTTTCTGAACGAACTGCAATTAGGCTACCTACAAAATAGTTCGTACGTCCACACGGGAGGAGGGAGGATTTCTTTTTTCTTTTTTTTTTGGGGGGGGGCGGGGGGGGGGGGGAGAGGGGGAGTTTGACTTTGGGTTTTACAGTGCATCAGTTCGATGACAGCCATCAGTATACTCTTAGATCGGGGTTCCCTTTAATTCTTTAGAAATACGATCGTGCAAATTGTTCTCCATATTACATTGCACCCTCCCTTTTTGCACCCTTGTGTGGGCGGAGCTAGGTTAAGCACAGGAGTACAAATTGTCAAGTGTGGGAGCGGAGTTTGACTACGCCTTTATGTGAGATGGCGAATCATTAACTAGATGTCATCTAAGTAGACAGTTTAGTCCTTAAAAAATATATCTGTTTTTAATTCAAAGAATTGCTAGTTATCAAACTGTAAAGTAGAATAAAAGGAATTTGGTAACTAGAAACTCATGGGGGAGCCGGACAACAGAGAGTCTTCAGAGAAGAAACCCCCCTTGTTCAAGTGTTTCGGCCCTGAACTCCTTACACTCTAAGGGGGCCGGGCCACACACCTCGGTCATGACTCCCAGGTGCCTCTCTGCTGCCTTTTATCACTAGAAAGTGTCTCCGGGCGGATTCGAACCCGCGTTTTTAACGCTAGGGGAATTCTAATCCGACGTCTTATCATTTGCGCTAAATACGCTCCCGTATTGTTGGGAAATTTAATCCTTATATAGCAAATATTTTGCCAGTAAATTGAATAATCCCCTTTAGACATCCCCCATGGGTGGTTCTTTTACAAGAAGTCTCACCGTTGGGGCACGAGAGACACGAAATAGCAGAGGGTGGGGGTGGGTGGGGTATTTTTAAATTAAACATTAATGAAGACATAATTATTATTTGAGTTTGAGTTTGGGTTTGGGTTTAAGGTGGGTCGGCAATATAACGAACATTTTACGCCTATCACGATCTATTTGGGCACGTCATTTATGTTTGGTATTCAGAGCTTCTGAATTTGGCAAATAGAATTAAATAGTTGAGCTTAAAGTTTACCACATTGGTAAAATTCTCAAAAGTTGTTTTATATGGATCTGAAAAAGAGGTTTTGTAACTGAGTATAAATGTTTTATAATAGGAAATGTCTGAAAAGGGGTGAGACTGGGCATACTGTTAAATTCAGTATAATTATTCAACATTTGTTATAGAGAACAGCAAGGCACGGAGCCACCCCCAGACGTTGGCTTACTTGGGACGTTAAAATCCAGGGACATTTTTACTATTCATACGGACTTGCGAGGCGTTCTCTGGAACTCGTTCACTGTCGTAGACAATAGAGAAACGGAATTTTTAGGAATAATAGTTCATCTTACACTGGATTTTGAAAATAGAATGGTTTTTCTTTTTCTCCGAAATAAAAATTTTCTCGTAGAGTATACAATTGATGTCAGTTTTTTAGGCCACAAGAACTAGAATTGGGAGGGGTAGGTAACAGTTAGCTCCTGGCAGACATGAAGTGCACACCATAATTTCTTATATTTTCTGAGTAAATCCAGGAAGACCCTATCATGCGAAGCCTGGTCAGACGCAGTCAGTTTCTGCCACTATTTCTTGGATGTACATTTTGCTGGCAGCAACTGGCTGTGACGTTGTGCCATTAGCTCGTGACATACTGCTGTTCACTACAAGTCCCGCACACTTGCGCAACATAGGAGAACGGATCAGAATTGATGCGAGATCATAGACTAATATTCATAAATTAGAAAGTGTTTCACAAATTATGGAAAAACTTCGATAGGGACAATTTTTATTCATCCCAAGGTTTTTTTATTTTTTTTATGGCAATAAGATTGTTTCGTATTTTACAAGAATGCTCGTGCAACTTTTGTGCATTTTTGATTAAGCCGTGGTTACATTCTATCTTCTTCTTTCGTTCACCAATCTAAATCTGCAGGTTTGTTCTTTTAAGAAAATCTACGGTTTTCTGCAGTTCTGGCAGAGCACCATAGAGTTTGATATTCAGGTCGGTGGATTGGGGCCAATACGTTTCTCGCAGTGCTGAGAAGAGTGTGCAGTTCAGCAATATATGCTCCGTGTTCTGAGGAGACTGGCTGCACTCACATATGGCAGATGTTCCTATTTTAAACTTGGTGAACATATGGTGGTGGAGCCTATTGTGGCCAGTTCTTAGTCTGAACAATATCACTTGATCCTGTCTGTTCAGGATATTTATCCTGTTGGTTTATTTGCTGCCGTCTGTTATTTTTAATGAGGTTTTTCTTCTCATAATAGTTTAAGAGGCACTGTGGCTGCTCCAAGCCGGAACCCTCCTTGGCCAGTTGCTCTGCCGTCTCACTGCCTGGTACATACTTCATACAAAAATATCTTCTCTTGTCATTAGCCAAGGTGACTGTTAAATCAAGACAGTTGCTTGTAAACTTTACATTAATATATTTTTACTTATTTCTGAACACAATGTGAAGTCACACTTGAAATCTAATTTGGTTCAAGTTCCTTGTTACTACCAAGACTGTCATTGTTATCACAATCCAAACACTGACACAAATCTGTGCAGGGGACATCAGCATTCCTGCATGAGCACTTTTTATTATTATTGCAGCCATTTTTCTTACATTGGCAATGGGCAAATGTAAGAATGTTCTCTGGTACAGGAGGGAGAGTCATCCAGTCAATGACCAAGTCACTGTTTTGTAATAACCAGCCATGTTGGGTTGGAGAGGGGGCATTTATCCATTGTTGCAATGCTTTTCTATAAATACAAGCTTGGTTGTTTGCACACTTAATATGCAATAACAGCGAGTCTTTGTTTGGGGGCAAAGAAACCTCGGATTCGCTCCCAAGACGAAACCAGTTGTATCGAGCTTGGTGGACAGACTCGCAAGAGTTATGTCCATAAAACTGGCAAGTGAACTTCTCCAAGGCATCGACAGTGGAATCCTGACAATCCCATGACAACCCCAGCTTTTGAAAAGCATCAGTATGTTTGGAGAGAAGACTGACACCTTTTATTTTTCCTTTGTTACGGAAAGCGCTCACACTGTCACATCCTGTGAAAACATGAAGACCGCTGCAAGTAGCTTCATCTTTTTGACTGACAATCTCTGAAACCGAAATGGTGCGATTACCAGGGTTTACAAAAATCTTTGCAATTATATTCTTCTGGTGACACAAGGAAAGTACCAATACATCAGTGTCGAGAGTGTGGATGGTGATCTGATTAGACCTGGTAGAAGCATGAGAGGCATGGAGCAGCATTCTGGTATCTGCCTCTTCATGATCACATTCCAGTTCAGGGATTTCTTGGACTGTCATAACATCATATGGAGTGCTGAATGAGTGACAGAAAGAACCATGTGCAACGAACAGAATCTTGTTTTCAAGAAGTTGAGATGGAACTAGACACCACTGCTCAAAGAGGAATTGAACAAGTGACTCTTTATTCTTTCCTGAAGACAGAAACTTGTGAAACTGCTTTGGTGTTTTTTGTTCAAGGCTTGTGATCTTGATAACCTGTACACCCTTCTGACATCTCTTCATTCTTCCCTGCCCTTTGATGCTTTCATGTAGGTAGTTGTCAGTAACAAAGTCTACCCGGTCTGATGCATCTCTCCGACCACAGGCAACAATCTTCCTCAGGGCCTCTGTTGCAAGTTCATCAATTGTGCAAGAAATGTTCTTCATTTGTTGCAGCATGGCCATACCATCTATCACTGTCACAGATGTGGTATCAACGGGTGGTGTGGTGAGCTGTTGCGACTGTTGTTCTAAGTTAAGCATAAGTGCTGCCTTCCTGGTTTTACACATAGTTCCATCATAATTGGCAAGAGACTGTAGAACGGTGCACAGATTGCATCTAAGCAAGCCTTTTACATCCACATTTCTAACTTTTGCTATCATCAGCAGACGCATAAGCAGGTTTCGATTTCCTTTCAGTGTGACAATTTCACTCTTTGTTTTTGTCACGCTGACCTTTCCGATGAATGAAAATGATTTAAGTTTCTGGAGTTTTATGGGTTGTAGAATATTCTTCGAATCTGACTGGAGGCGTTCTCGATCTCTTGCAAACTGGAGAAAGGCAGTTTTCGCTTTTTTCGTGAGCATTTCAAATGTCAGACTAGACATCTTCTGGTGCAACACAGCCACTGCTAATGTTGAATAAGCTATCATCTTTTTCATCAGCACTGAAAGGATTGCACATGGCTTCTATGGTTGAACACACTTCTCTCACCTGTTTCTCGTCATTTTCAATGCGGGTGTGATCCAATTCCTTTTTACATCTGGCTTCTTCTGTTTTGCCAGCCATTTCTTCACAGTTTTGGCTTATGCTGCCGTCTGTTGCTTTTAATGAGGTTTTTCTTCTCATAGTAGTTTAAGAGGCACTGTGGCTGCTCCAGGCCGGAGCCCTCCTTGGTCTGCCTTCTCATTGCCTGGGACTCCACAATGTGATGGTATCCACTGTAGGACTATCCTGCTTAAATTTTCCAAGGTGTGTAAAACATTTCTTCAGGTCGTTAAGCTTGCCAGCTTGAAGAGCCTCAAGGACTGATCTTGCATCTGTGAGGAAGACAATGTTGCTGTCCTCTAGTTGAAGCTCTGTGGCAGCTGCCATGAGGGCTTTTGCTTCAGATCCGTAATTATTGCAGAAGGTTCCGGTTGGCATGCTAATTGCCGTTCTTCTCGAGTCTAGATACTCTATATACACTCCGGCACCTCCGTTTGTTACAGCATTCTCAGCAGAGTCATCTGTGTAGACTCGAATCCATGATTCACTTGGATACTTGTCATCAAGTAGGCTGAGTACAGCAGTTCTTCTTTCTACTTCACTTTGTTCTCCCTTGTTGAAGACACCACCAACGTCTGTGTGTATCTGAACTTAGGTCTCTGTCTCCTCCTTCCAAAGGGTCTGTTCAGGTACAGATGTCAGTGGATGGCCAATCTGGGGAAGGTGTGATAGCTGTCTTCTTATTCGCTTTGCCTTGTGAATAAAGCTCGTACGTTTCAGCCTTCCCCTTGCCAGGTGAGAGTGATTCTCTATGCTGTTGAATTTCTCTGCCTGGATTGCCACCCTGGTTTCTCTTCGTTCTGCAAGTGTTGCTATCTGGGTGATCTTCTCCATCTCCACAGAGGGTGTTGACTTCATTGCTCCTGTGATGATGCGCAGAGCCTGGTTCTGAACTTTGTCTAACATCTGAAGGGCTGAGTTGGACGCTGAACTCCAAGCTGCTGATCCATATTCGAGGTGAGGGCGAATCCCTTGCTGATATACATTCTTGAGAATTCTTTCTGTTGCTCCCCATGATGTGCCGCTCAGTTTCCTCAATATGGCTAGCTTTCTTCTAGCTTTTGTCAATTTTAAAGGTGTTTTCAGGCGTTTCTGAAAAGTGTTACATGGTGTGTTGAGTGTTCTTATAGATAACCTGTCCAGACGTGTACGCTGTGGGTGCGAATATGCCGGTTCTGTCGTTGTGGAACACGGTGCAGTGCTGTGCTGGCTGTTTACCTGCACAATATACTAAACCATCCGGACTTTGCGCCGCTGAATTACCAATCGGTGGCCGAAGTTTGAGAAAAGTTGTGCAGGCAATTTGGGAAAATAGACAAAATCAGTACGTCAAACTGTGTGTTCTTCGGCAACAAAGTCCTCAGGACCGAAGTCCTTAAGGCCAAAGTCCTTACAGTGAGGCCCTAGGGAAATGAAGAATGATCATGACCAAAGTCTACTTATGACATTGGTCCAGTCAGCAGAAAGAATGCACAGCAGCCTTGCTCTGTACGTCTGGGCTCTGCTCGTTTGTCGGGGCGGGGAGAATGTTGTGCACTTCTAAACCAGGGCTAAACAATGTACCAGCTACATGTGATACAATTTTCCCACTCACAGTGATAGCCAGCTAAAAGTGTTACATGGTGTGTTGAGTGTTCTTATAGATAACCTGTCCAGACGTGTACGCTGTGGGTGCGAATATGCCCGTTCTGTCGTTGTGGACCACGGTGCAGTGCTGTGCTGGCTGTTTACCTGCACAATATACTAAACCATCCGGACTTTGCGCCGCTGAATTACCAATCGGTGGCCGAAGTTTGAGAAAAGTTGTGCAGGCAATTTGGGAAAATAGACAAAATCAGTACGTCAAACTGTGTGTTCTTCGGCAACAAAGTCCTCAGGACCGAAGTCCTTAAGGCCAAAGTCCTTACAGTGAGGCCCTAGGGAAATGAAGAATGATCATGACCAAAGTCTACTTATGACATTGGTCCAGTCAGCAGAAAGAATGCACAGCAGCCTTGCTCTGTACGTCTGGGCTCTGCTCGTTTGTCGGGGCGGGGAGAATGTTGTGCACTTCTAAACCAGGGCTAAACAATGTACCAGCTACATGTGATACAATTTTCCCACTCACAGTGATAGCCAGCTAAACCAGAATGCACAAAGGTCTACCCTCTATACCTCTGGACTCTGCTCCGTTACTCGGGGTAGGAAGAAAGCTGTGTGTTTATAAACAGTGACAGAACAATGTACCAACTAAATGTAACCTGATTTTCGCACTCACAAGCAGGGACGTCCAAATGCACACAAAGGTTTCATACTCGGTATTGCTGAGCCCTGCTCGGTAGTCGGACCGAAGGAAACTGTGCACTTATAAACCATGACTTAACAACGTACCAGCTACATATAACATGATTTTCCCATTCAATCAGCTAAGGCGAAACGCACAAAGGTCCACATTCTGAGCACTTTTTATTATTATTGCAGCCAGTTTTCTTACATTGGCAATGGGCAAATGTAAGAATGTTCTCTGGTACAGGAGGGAGAGTCATCCAATCAATGACCAAGTCACTGTTTTGTAATGACCAATCATATTGGGTTGGAGAGGGGGCATTTATCAATTGTTGCAATGCTTTTCTATAAATACAAGCCTTGTGGTTTGCACGCTTAATATGCAATAACAGCGAGTCTTTGTTTGGGGGCAAAGAAACCTCGGATTCGCTCCCAAGACGAAACCAGTTGTATCGAGCTTGGTGGACAGACTCGCAAGAGTTATGTCCATAAAACTGGCAAGTGAACTTCTCCAAGGCATCGACAGTGGAATCCTGACAATCCCATGACAACCCCAGCTTTTGAAAAGTCACTGTTTTGTAGTTCTGGACTCTCCTTTAGTATCCAGGGTGAGAGAAAAGTTTTGCAGATAATTTTCCCACTCACAGCGAGTCGGCAAATTTAAAATGCACAAAAGTCCACATTTTCTCTTGCTGGGCTCTCGTCTGGCAGTCGGGATGAAGGTGTAAAAAAATCATAAATAAACAGTCTAATAGCCAAATGTACCATGACATTCCCACTCACAGATACCCAGTTAAATTCAACATGCACACAGGCCGAGGCTCCGTATTGGTGGAATCCCCCCCCTTAGTGGTCTAAGCTTTGAACAAAAAATGTGCTTCATGTCTCTAAAGCAAACTGATATTAATAATAAATATTAATGTACCGCATTATCTCGTCAAAAGGTAAGGCCTAAGCCTTTGAAAGAGTAATTTCTTCAACTCATATTCAATTCGCCTGTACAAAGAAGATGCTAAGCATATGGGACAACGGTCAGAAACGGATATGGTCGCATTCCATCAATTGTAAAAGGTGTGTTTTCGGGCGTATGTTAAACGTATTACAAAACGTGTTACGTGTTCTTTCAATACGTTGTCCAAACATGTAGGCTTTGGGTGTGAATATTTACATTGACCTTGTCTGTATTCTATGTATGTAAACAATCTGACACTAGCATGCAGTCTTTGAGACAACCATCGTTGGGTTTCAGAAAAGGTAAAAAATGCGCGAACTGCAAAGAGTTAACAAGCCGTATGATCTGATGTTGGCTCCGTGTCAATGGCATGCAGAGGTTTGGTGATGCCCCATCATGCCCTTGATTAGTATGCCCCAAGACTCAAGTATAGGGCCTAGATACTCGTTGATTGGATACCCCCTGAAATAGACACACGGGGCCTATGCCCCCTTCTGTCCGCCCTTTCTGCACGCCATTGCTCCGTGCAACAATCTTCATAGGGATGAATCTCAGAGTAAGGGCGTTGGCTCCCATGGGAGGGAATTCAAACCTAAAGGGAGGCATTTGGGAGGAATTTCAGTCCCGGGCTGTTTTAACATCATTTGGGCCAAGCAATAGGATTTTCTTCACCGTTTTAAAAAGCAATGTAAATTTGCATGCATGGGGCCCCCTAAACCCTTGGGGCCTCTGGACAACTGCCTAGTGTGCCCATGCGTTAAGACGGCCCTGTTTCAGTCAGAATAGAACTGCAAACTGGTAAAGAATGTACTCACTGTGTATAGTTTTATGATCCGGTGAAACAGGGATTTTCTTTTTTTCCATTTGATTTCAATTAATAAAGGAATTTAGTTTCATAAATTCTTTCAATAGTTACCAGTGTCAAAGTCTAATGATGAAAAATTATCAGTTGAAAATTTAAAATGGGAGAGGGGGTCAGGAAACTTGGGATGGCAAAAGGGGGGGGGGGGGGAGAGGGATAGGGCTGGGACTGTTTAAAGCCACCGTTTTATAGGTGCTGGGATTTTTGTTTTCGGGGAGGGGGTGGGGGTCGGGGGGGGGGGGGTCAGTGGGCAAACCCATTTCAGGATGTGACAAATCTTAACTTCCGAACCGAACAAGGCTTGACAAAGTCTCAGCTCCAGTTCTGAAAAACTCGAGACATCTCACTGAATCTCGTGTGATGTCCATTGTGTTGCACATATCACATTGTGATATCCGGCACCCTTTGGCTTTCTGGTCTCTGTCTGTCTTATCTCAATTGCCTGTGTGTGTGGTCTTGGTTGTCAGCCTTGATCTGTTGCCATTGTTTCAGGTCGTCAGTGGGAGGGGGGAGTGTCTGTGAGTATGTACAAGTTCAGCAACTCATCATGGTGGGTGGGAAGCAAGGTTGTCCAGTTTTTTTTTCTGGGTTGGGGTGTGAGGGGTTGGGGGGAGGGGGGGGGGAGGGAGGGAAGAGGAATTCGAAAAATTGTTTCGTTTTTTTTATTGGGTTGACTTTTTAATTTTTTGGAAAGAATTCCGTGCGTCCTGACCACTTTCAACTCTGGACAGTTTTTTTTTAAAGACTTTTGGCAGGGGGCAGGTTAGGAAATTAGGATTTCAGACTAGTGACAAGGAACAGAGTTAGGGATATGTTAAGGATTAAGGATAGTATGGACTAGGGATGGATTTAGCATAAGGCATAAGGACAGGGGTTAAGGATGAGAGATAAGGAATCAGAGGATAGGTTTAGGATTAGGGATAAGACAGAGTGAGGGGTAGGTCTAGGATTTGGGACAAGTTCAGATTTAGGATTGGGAATAAAGACAAGAGTTAGGGGTGGGTGAAGGATTAGGCATGCGTTTAGAGTTTAGTATCAGGGATGCGGGCGCTTTAGGGATGAGATCAGGTTTAGAATTAGGGATAAGGAAGAATACAATTGAAGATTGGTTCAGGATAAAGGATAGCATGGATTAAGGGTAGGTTTAGCATTAGGCATAGGACAGGGGTTAAATGTAATGCTTGGGATGAGAGATGAAGAGTGAGGGATAGGTTTAGTATTACTGATAAAGACTGGGTTAGGGATAGTTTTAGGGTTAGGGATAAGGACAGGGTTAGGGATAGGTTTAGAGTTCGGGATAAGTTCAGGGTTGAGGAATAGGGATACGAACAGGGTTTGGGATTAGGGTTGAGGAAGGACAAAGCTTTTGAGGATAGCATTACGCATAAGCCTAGTTTGTATTACGGACAGGATTAGTATTAGGCATATAGATAGGGGTTACTGGCGGTTTAGGGTTAGAGATAAGGACGGGATTGGGGATGGGCTTAGAGTCAAGGATAAAATTAGGATTAGGGTTAAGCACAGGATTATGGATAGCATCTGGGATCAGTGAGTGGTCGGGACGTACGAAAATCTTCTCCAATTTTAGTCCAAGTCACTCCGCCACCTGTTATGCTTCCACCACTGCAGTTTTCATACCTTCTCTCATGTCAGTGTCTATTTTATACGGCCGGGAAAAAAAAGGCAAGGGGGAAAAAGTCAAGTGAAAAAGGAAAAAAAAGTAACTTAACATTAGTTGTTGTTTTCACTATAAACTAAAACCATCCATCAAGGAGACTTATCCCCTTCCTAAAGTTGTAGCTTTTTGTTTTGATTTTACGTGCCCGTTTTGTTTAAGCGCTTAACTTTTTTCTTTAAACGCTTAACTTTTTTTAAAGTTTTTGTTTAAATGCTAAACTTTTTAATGTCCAACTTTTTTCGTGTCTTAACTTTTTTTTTTATTACGTTTTACGCCCACCCACCCCACCCCCCCCCCCCCAACTTAAAAAAACAAACTGTATTTACTGTATTTTTCTGTCTTCCATTATTTCTAGTCCTAAAAGTTTGTCTTTTTTAATCAGGAACTGAGTTTCTCTCTGTCTTTCCCTGTCTCTTTCGTTCTGTCTATCTCTCTCACCTTCTCTCTCTTTCTCTCTCTCTCTTCCTTTCTCTCTCTTTCTCTCTCTCTTTCTCTCTATCTCTCTCTCTCTCTTTCTTTCTCTCTCTTTCTCTCCTGTTCCTCCATCCTTCCTTTTATTTTTCTCTATCTGTACTGGCAGAGATAATGAATTTTTCCTCAAAAGTATTTCTGTAAATTACCTAATTAAGTTTACATAACAAATTACCAGTCATAAAGGAGATGGAAAGCTTGTCAGGCTTCACAATTAAGGGTAAGTAAGGTAAAGGTAAGCAGAAAGACAGTGTGACTAAAAAGGAGGACGGAAAGGTAGAAAGACAGAGTGACAATAAAGGAAAATGGCGCGATAGAAAGATGGAGTGACGGAAAAGGAGGACGGTAAGATAGAAAGAAAGAGTGACTAAAAAAAAAAAAAGCAAGATAGAGTGACTAAAATGGAAAATGGCAAGACAGAAAGACAGACTGACTTTAAAAAAGGATGGAGAGATAGAAGGGCAGAGTGACTAAAAAGGATAATGGAGAGATAGAAAGACAGTGTCTAAAAAGGAGGACGGAGAGATAGAAAGACAGAGTGACTAAAAGGAAAATCAAGAGATAGAAGGACAGAGTGACTAAAAAGGATGTCGGAGAAATAGAAAGACATAGTGACTAAAAAGGATGACGGCGAGATAGAAAGGCAGAGTGTCTAAAAAAAATGTTGCAGAGATAGAATGACAGTGACTAAAAAGGATGACGGAGAAATAGAAAGGCAGAGTGTCTAAAAAAAATGTTGCAGAGATAGAATGACAGAGTGACTAAAAAGGATGACGGAGAAATAGAAAGACAGAGTGACTAAAAAGGATGACGGAGAAATAGAAAGACAGAGTGACTAAAAAGGATGACGGAGAAATAGAAAGGCAGAGTGTCTAAAAAAAATGTTGCAGAGATAGAATGACAGAGTGACTAAAAAGGATGTCGGAGAAATAGAAAGACAGAGTGACTAAAAAGGATGACGGAGAAATAGAATGACAGAGTGTCTAAAAAAAATGTTGCAGAGATAGAATGACAGAGTGACTAAAAAGGATGACGGAGAAATAGAAAGGCAGAGTGTCTAAAAAAAATGTTGCAGAGATAGAATGACAGAGTGACTAAAAAGGATGACGGAGAAATAGAAAGGCAGAGTGTCTAAAAAAAATGTTGCAGAGATAGAATGACAGAGTGACTAAAAAGGATGACGGAGAAATAGAAAGGCAGAGTGTCTAAAAAAAATGTTGCAGAGATAGAATGACAGAGTGACTAAAAAGGATGACGGACAAATAGAAAGACAGACTGATTAAAAGAAAATTAGGAGATAGAAGGATAGACTGTCATTAAAAATAGTGTCGGAGAGATAGAAAGATAGAGTGACTAAAAATGATTACGGAGAGATAGAAAACAGAGTGACTAAAAATGATTATGGAGAGATAGAAAACAGAGTGACTAAAAATGATTACGGAGAGATAGAAAACAGAGACTAAAAAGGACGACGGAGAGATAGAAAGACAGTGACTAAAAAGGATGACGGAGAGATAGAAAAGACAGTGACTAAAAAGGATGACGGAGAGATAGAAAGATAGAGTGACTAAAAATGATTACGGAGAGATAGAAAGACAGTGACTAAAAAGGATGACGGAGAGATAGAAAGGCAGAGTGACTAAAAAAGATGACGGAGAGATAGAAAGACAGTGTGACTAAATAGGAGGACGGAAAAATGGAACAACAGAGTGACTAAACAAGAGGAAGTAGAAATAGAAAGACATAGTGACTTAAAAGGACGATGGCGAGCTAGAAAGACAGAGTGACTAAAAGGAAAATGTCGAGATAGAAAGACAGGGTGACTGAAAGGAAAAATGGTGAGACAGAAAGACAGACTGACTAAAAATGACAATGGAGAGATAGAAAGACAGAGTAACTTAAAAGGAGGATGGTGAGACAGAATGACAAAGTGACTAAAAACGAGGATGGCGAGATAGAAAGACAGAAAAACTAAAATGGAGGGGGTAGAGAAAGAAAGACAGATTGACTAAAAAGGAGCATGGCACGATAGAAAGGCAGAGTGACTAAAAGAAAAATGGAGAGATAGAAATACAAAGTGACTAAAAAGGAGGATGGCGAGATAGAAAGACAGAGTGACTAAAAAGGAGAATGGCGAGATAGAAAGGCAGAAAAACTAAAAAGGAGGGGGTAGAGAGAGAAATAGTAAAAGGAGGATGGCCGATAGAAAAGCAGAGTGACTGAAAGAAAAATGGAGAGATAGAAAAGCAGAGTGACTAAAAGAAAAATGGAGAGATAGAAAAGCAGAGTGACTAAAAGAAAATTGGAGAGATAGAAAAGCAGAGTGACTAAAAGAAAAATGGAGAGATAGAAAAGCAGAGTGACTGAAAGAAAAATGGAGAGATAGAAAAGCAGAGTGACTGAAAGAAAAATGGAGAGATAGAAAAGCAGAGTGACTAAAAGAAAAATGGAGAGATAGAAAAGCAGAGTGACTAAAAGAAAAATGGAGAGATAGAAAAGCAGAGTGACTAAAAGAAAAATGGAGAGATAGAAAAGCAGAGTGACTAAAAGAAAAATGGAGAGATAGAAAAGCAGAGTGACTGAAAGAAAAATGGAGAGATAGAAAAGCAGAGTGACTGAAAGAAAAATGGAGAGATAGAAAAGCAGAGTGACTAAAAGAAAAATGGAGAGATAGAAAAGCAGAGTGACTAAAAGAAAAATGGAGAGATAGAAAAGCAGAGTGACTAAAAGAAAAATGGAGAGATAGAAAAGCAGAGTGACTAAAAGAAAAATGGAGAGATAGAAAAGCAGAGTGACTAAAAGAAAAATGGAGAGATAGAAAAGCAGAGTGACTAAAAGAAAAATGGAGAGATAGAAAAGCAGAGTGACTAAAAGAAAAATGGAGAGATAGAAAAGCAGAGTGACTAAAAGAAAAATGGAGAGATAGAAAAGCAGAGTGACTAAAAGAAAAATGGAGAGATAGAAAAGCAGAGTGACTAAAAGAAAAATGGAGAGATAGAAAAGCAGAGTGACTAAAAGAAAAATGGAGAGATAGAAAAGCAGAGTGACTAAAAGAAAAATGGAGAGATAGAAAAGCAGAGTGACTAAAAGAAAAATGGAGAGATAGAAAAGCAGAGTGACTAAAAGAAAAATGGAGAGATAGAAAAGCAGAGTGACTAAAAGAAAAATGGAGAGATAGCAGAGTGACTAAAAGAAAAATGGAGAGATAGAAAAGCAGAGTGACTAAAAGAAAAATGGAGAGATAGAAAAGCAGAGTGACTAAAAGAAAAATGGAGAGATAGAAAAGCAGAGTGACTAAAAGAAAAATGGAGAGATAGAAAGACAGATTGACTAAAAGGAAAATGGAGAAATAGAATGACAGATTGACAAAAAAGGATGACGGAAAGATAGATAGAAAGACTGATTAAAACGAATATTGAGAAATAGAATGACAGAGTGACTTAAAAGAATGTCGAAGAGATAGAAAGAAAAAATGACTAAAAAAGATCAAGAGATAGGAAGACATTGTGATTAAAAAGGATGACCTACAGATAGAAAGACAGAGTAACTAAAATGAAAATGGAGACATAAAAAGACTGAGTGAATAAAAAGGATGACGGAGAGCTAGGAAGACTGAGTGACTAAAAAGAAAAATGACAAGATAGAAAGACAGATTGTCTAAAAAAAAAAAGAGAGATAGAAAGACAGAGTGAATAAAAAGGGTGACGGAAAGATAGATAGACAGATTTATTAAAACGGAGATTAAGAAATAGAATGACAAATTAACTTAAAATGATGACAAAGAGATAGAAAGACAAAATGACTAAAAAAGATGGAGAGATAGGAAGACAGAGTGAATAAAAAGGATGACCTAGAGATATAAAGACAGAGTGACTAAAATGAAAATGGGAAGATCAAAAGACAGAGTTAATTAAAAGTATGTCAGAGAGATAGAAAGACCATGTGTCTATAAAGTCTGATTAAGATATAGAAAGACAGATTGACTAAAGAGAAAATGGAGATATAGAAAGACACAGTGAATAAAAAGAAAAATGTCGAGATAGAAAAACAGATTGACTAAAAAATAATGAGAGATAGGAAGACTGAGTGAATAAAAAGGGTGACGGAAAGATAGATAAACTGAGTGAATAAAAAGGATGACAGAGAGATAGAAAGACCGAGTAACTAAAAAGTCTGACTAAGATATAGAAAGACATAGTGAATAAAGGGAAAATAGAGACATAGAAAGACAGATTGACTTAAAAGAAAAATGGCGAGATAGAAAGACAGATTGACTAAAAAGGATGATTAAAGATAGAAAGACAGACTGACTAAAAAAGGATGACGGAAAGATAGATAGAAAGACTGACTAAAATGGAAATTCAGAAAAAGAACGAAAGAGTGACTTAAAAGGATGACGAAGAGATAGAAAGACAAAATGACTAACAAAGATGGAGAGATATGAAGATATTGTGACTAAAAAGGGTGACCTACAGATAGAAAGACAGAGTGACTAAAATGAAAAAGGAGAAATAAAAAGACAAAGTGAATAAAAAGGATGACAGAGAGATAGAAAGACCGAGTGAATAAAAAACAAATTGAGAGATAAAAAGAACTAAAAAGGATGACAGAGAGCTAGAAAGACCGAGTGACTAAAAAGTCTGATTAAGATATAGAAAGACAGGGTGAATACAGGGAAAATGGAGATATTGAAAGAGATAGTGACTAAAACGAAAAATGACGAGATAGAAAGACAGATTGATTAAAAAAATAAATGGAGAGATAAAAAGGCAGGTTCACTAAAAAGGATGACGGAAAGATAGACAGACAGACTGACTAAAACGAAAATTGAGAAATAGAACGACAGAGTGACTTAAAAGGATGACGAAGAGAAAGAAAGACAAAATGACTAAAAGAGATGGAGAGATAGGAAGACATTGTGATTAAAAATTATGACCTACAGATAGAAAGACAGAGTGACTAAAATGAAAATGGAGAGATAAAAACACAGAGTGAAAAAAATGGACGACAGAGAGATAGAAAGACCGATTGAGTAAAAAGTGTGTCTAAGATACAGAAAGACAGATTGACTAAAAAAGATGATGGAAAGATAGATAGAATAGTGACTAGAAGGAAAATGGAGAAATATAAAGACAAAGTGATTAAAAAGCATGACGGAAAGATAGATAGAATAGTGACTAGAAGGAAAATGGAGAAATAGAAAGCCAGATTGACCAAAAAGGATGACGGAAAGATAGATAGAATAGTGACTAGAACGAAAATGGAGAAATAGAAAGACAGAGTGATTAAAAAGGATGACGGAGAGATAGATAGAATAGTGATTAGAATGAAAATGGTGAAACAGGAAGACAGAATGCCTAAAAAGGATGACGGAAAGAAAGATAGAATAATGATTAGAAGGAAAACGGAGAAATATAAAGACAGTGTGATTAAAAAAGGATGACGGAAAGACAGCTAGAATAGTGTCTAGAAGGAAAATGGAGAAATATAAAGACAGATGACTTAATAGGATGACGGAGAGATAGAAAGACGGAGTTAGTAATAAGGATGATGAAGAGATAGAAAGACAGAGTGACTAAAAAGGATGACAGAAAGATCGATAGAGTAGTGACTAGAATGAAAATTGAGAAATAGAAAGACAGAGTGAATAAAAAGGATGACGGAAAGATAGCTAGAATAGTGACTAGAAGGAAAATAGAGAGATAGAAAGACAGACTACCTAAAAAGGATGACGGAAAGATAGATAGAATAGTGATTAGAAGGAAAATGGAGAAATAGAAAAGACAGAGTGATTAGAAGGAAAATGGAGAAATAGAAAAGACAGAGTGATCAGAAAGGATGACCGAAAGATAGATAGAATAGTGACTCGAATGAAATTGGTGAAATAGAAAGACAGATTGCCTAAAAATGATGACGGAAAGATAGATAGAATAGTGATTAGAAGGAAAACGGAGAAATAGAAAACAAGAGTGACTAAAAAAGATGACGGAAAGATAGATAGAATAGTGACTAGAAGGAAAATGGAGAAATAGGATTTCAGATGACTTAATCGGATAACATAGAAATGGAAAGACCGAGTTAGTAATAAGGATGATGGAGAGATGGAAAGAACGCGTTAGTAATGAGGATGATGGAGAGATAGATAGAATATTGACTATAAGGAAAATGGAGAAATAGAAAGACAGAGTGATTAAAAAGGATGACCGAAAGATAGATAGAATAGTGACTAGAAGGAAAATGGTGAAATAGAAAGACAGAGTGATTAAAAAGGATGACGGAAAGATAGATAGAATAGTGTGTCACAAATCCCAGACTGGGAGATGTAATAAGTTATGACAGGACAACAATCACGAACGAACAAGTTTAACACTTAACAGAACAACCCATCAGACTCACACATTTATTATACATAAATTATACAGATAATAGCGCAATTACATACATTATATTATTGAACTTCACTGCCGTACAACGGCCTTACTCTCACATGCACTCTTCCTCGGATCGACGATCCGGTAGTTACTTCCTCAAGGCACTTCGGCCTCAGCCTCTCCCCTCAGGGTCTTAATAGTACATTAATGATTCACTGGCACCGCAGTCTCTCAACATCACCTTCCTATTGTCATACACCTTATCAGTTCACTTGCCCATCAACATGGCAATAATCTAGTATCTCATTCACTCTCATATCTACGTCCCTGTCCGTGGCCTGACTGCCACGACTTTATGTGCCTCTACTGTCCTGCACCGACAGTCTCACTTCTGGCCTATGTATGGCCTCCGGCCCTATGCTGGCCTATCACTTGGGCTCATCGAGGTGGCTCTTCGGCCCGTCCCCGACACCTACAAGAATAACATTACATTGGTATAACACCCTTCCATTTCTATTCACTCCACCTCTCCTTACAACTCAAGCGTACACATAATAGTTCACCTTTCACTCACCACACATCTTACGGTAACACATCTCCATCGGAGTACACAATCCTCACTCGTGCTACAAATCCATGAACTCACTTTCGTCTATCGCTCATGGCGCACATTGCTATATCCAATATCAAGGACTTCCACATTCCTCACATATACTTATTTACATCATGGTAATAGACGAATATCATATAATACATCAATCATAATTATCAATCAACGTCCTACCTACCAGTCATCACTGGAACAACACTCATCCGTCTCCCGACTGCTTTCACTTATGTCCGCCCCCTGGGCTCTTACTATCGTCCGTTCAGTAGGACCCTCTAACTTGCAGTGATAGTAATGCAGCGCTTTCGTCTCATTCAGACCCCCCACTCATGACATGCACGACTTTTCTTCCCTGTCTCCGTGCGTTAATTTTACTCTCCTCCTTTCCCCCCCCCCCCCGTAATTATTAACTATCGCTCACTCCACTCGTGACATAGTGATTAGAAGGAAAATGGTGAAATAGAAAGACAGAGTGATTAAAAAGGATGACGGAAAGATAGATAGAATAGTGACTAGAAGGAAAATGGTGAAATAGAAAGACAGAGTGATTAAAAAGGATGACTGAAAGATAGATATTATAGTGGCTAGAAGGAAAATGGTGAAATAGACAGAGTGACTAAAAAGGATGACGGAAAGAGAGATAGAATAGTGATTAGAAGGAAAACGGAGAAATATAAAGACAGAATGACTAAAACGTATGATCAAAAGACAGATAGAATAGTGATTAGAAAAATAGATAGATAGAAAAACAGAGTGACTAAAAAGGATGACGGAAAGAAAGATAGAATAGTAACTATAAGGAAAATGGAGAAATAGAAAGATAGAAGACTTAATAGGATGACGGAGAGATAGAAAGACAGAGTTAGTAATCAGAATGATGAAGAGATAGAGAGACAGAGTGTCTAAAAAGGATTACAGAAAGATCGATAGAGTAGTGACTAGAAGGAAAATGGAGAAATAGAAAGACAGAGTGACTAAAAAGGATAACGGAAAGATAGGTAGAATAGTGACTAGAAGGAAAATAGAGAAATAGAAAGACAGGGTGACTAAAAATGATGACGGAAAGATAGATAGAATAGTGATTAGAAGGAAAACGTAGAAATAGAAAGACAGACTCAATAAATAGGATGACGGACAGAGTGACTAAAAAGGATGACGGAAAGATAGGTAGAATAGTGACTAGAAGGAAAATGGAGAAATAGAAAACGAGAGTGACTAAAAAAGATGACGGAAAGATAGATAGAATAGTGACCAGAAGGAAAACGGAGAAATATAAAGACAGAATGACTAAAAATGAAGACGGAAAGATATATAGAATTATGACTCGAAGGAAAATAGAGAAATTAAAAGACAGAGTGAGTAAAAAGGATGACGGAAAGATAGATAGAATAGTGACTAGAAGGAAAATTGAGAAATAGAAAGACAGGGTTAATAAAAAGGATGACGGAAAGATAGATAGAATAGTGACTAGAAGGAAAATGGAGAAATATAAAGACATTGTGACTAAAAAGCATTACGGAAAGACAGATAGAATAGTGACTAGAAGGAAAATGTAGAAATAGAAAGGCAGAGTGACTTAATAGGATGACAGAGAAATAGAAAGACCGATTTAGTAATAAGTATGATGGAGAGATGGAAAGAGCCAGTTAGTAATAAGGATGATGGAGAGATAGATAGAATAGTGACTAGAAGGAAAATTGAGAAATAGAAAGACAGAGTGATTAAAAACAATGACAGAAAGATAGATAGCATAGTGACTAGAAGGAAAATAGAGAAATAGAAAGACAGAGTGAATAAAAATGAAGACGGAAAGATAGATAGAATAGTGACTCGAAGGAAAATAGAAGAATTAAAACACAGAGTGATTAAAAAAGATGACGGAAAGATCGATAGAATAGTGGTTAGAAGGAAAATGGCGAAATAGAAAGACAAAGTGAATAAAAAGGAAGACGGAAAGATAGACAGAATAGTGACTAGAAGGAAATGGGGAGAATTATAAATGCAGAATGACTAAAACGGATGATCAAAAGACAGATAGAATAGTGATTAGAAGGAAAATGAAGAAATAGAAAGACAGAGTGATTAGAAAGGATGACCGAAAGATAGATAGAATAGTGACTAGAATGAAATTGGTGAAATAGAAAGACAGATTGCCTAAAAATGATGACGGAAAGATAGATAGAATAGTGATTAGAAGGAAAATGGAGAAATAGAAAACGAGAGTGATTAAAAAAGATGACGGAAAGATAGATAGAATAGTGATTAGAAGGAAAACGGAGAAATAGAAAACGAGAGTGACTAAAAAAGATGACGGAAAGATAGATAGAATAGTGACTAGAAGGAAAATGGAGAAATAGAAAGACAGACGACTTAATAGGATGACGGAGAGATAGAAAGACGAATTAGTAATAAGGATGATGAAGAAATAGAGAGACAGAGTGACTAAAAAGGATTACAGAAAGATCGATAGAGTAGTGACTAGAAGGAAAATGGAGAAATAGAAAGACAGTGTCACTAAAAAGGATGAAAGAAAAATAGGTAGAATAGTGACTAGAAGAAAAATAGAGAAATAGAAAGACAGTATGACTAAAAAGAATGACGGAAAGATAGATAGAATAGTGACTAGAACGAAAATGAAGAAATAGAAAGACAGAGACTAAAAAGGATGACGGAAAGATAGACAGAATAATGACTAGAAGGAAAATGGAGAAATATAAAGACAGTGACTAAAACGGATGGCGGAAAGACAGATAGCATAGTGACTAGAAGGAAATTGGAGAAATAGAAAGACAGAGTGACTAAAAAGGATGACGGAAAGATAGATAGAATAGTGACTAGAAGGAAAATGGAGAAATATAAAGACAGAATGACTGAGACGGATGATCAAAAGACAGATAGAATAGTGAATAGAAAAATAGATAGATAGAAAGACAGAGTGATTAAAAAGCATGACGGAAAGATAGATATAATAGTGACTCGAAGGATAATGGAGAAATATAAAGACAGTGACTAAAACGGATGGCGGAAAGACAGATAGCATAGTGACTAGAAGGAAATTGGAGAAATAGAAAGACAGAGTGACTAAAAAGGATGACGGAAAGATAGATAGAATAGTGACTAGAAGGAAAATGGAGAAATATAAAGACAGAATGACTGAGACGGATGATCAAAAGACAGATAGAATAGTGAAGAGAAAAATAGATAGATAGAAAGACAGAGTGATTAAAAAGGATGACGGAAAGATAGATATAATAGTGACTCGAAGGAAAATGGAGAAATATAAAGACATAGTGTCTAAAAAGAATTACGGAAAGACAGATAGAATAGTGACTAGAAGGACAATGCAGAAATAGAAAGGCAGACTGATTTAATAGAATGACAGAGAAATAGAAAGACTGATTTAGTAATAAGGATGATGGAGAGATGGAAAGACCCATTTAGTAATAAGGATGATGGAGAGATAGATAGAATAGTGACTAGAAGGAAAATGGAGAAATAGAAAGAATGATTAAAAACAATGACAGAAAGATGGATAGAATACTGACTAGAACGAAAATGGAGAAATAGAAAAATAGAGTGAATAAAAAGGATGACGGAAAGATAGGTAGATTATTGGCTAGAAGGAAAATAGAGAAATAGAAAGACAGAGTGACTAAAAAGGATGACGGAAAGATAGATAGAATAGTGTCTAAAAGGAAAATGGAGAAATAGAAAGACAGAGTGATTAGAAAGGACGACCGAAAGATAGATAGAATAGCGACTAGAATAAAAATGGTGAAATAGAAAGACAGATTGCCTAAAAATTATAACGGAAAGATAGATAGAATAGTGACTAGAAGGAAAATGGAGAAATAGAAAGACAGTGAATAAAACCTATGACGGAAAGATAGATTGAATAGTGACTAGAAAAATAGATAGATAGAAAGACAGAGTGACTAAAAAGGACGACGGAAAGACAGATAGCATAGCGACTAGAAGGAAAATGAGAAATGGAAAGACATAGTGACTAAAAAGGATGACGGAAAGATAGATAGAATAGTGACTAGAAGGAAAATGGAGAAACAGAAAGACAGAGTGACTAAAAAAGATGACGAGAAGATAGATAGAATAGTGATTAGAAGGAAAACGTAGAAATATAAAGACAGAATGATTAAAACTGAAAACGGAAAGATAGATAGAATTGTGACTCGAAGGAAAATAGAGAAATTAAAAGACAGAGCGACTAAAAATTATGACGGAAAGATAGATAGAATAGTGACTAGAAGGAAAATGGAGAAATATAAAGACATAGTGACTAAAAAGCATTAACGAAAGACAGATAGAATAGTGACTAGCAGGAAAATGCAGAAATAGAAAGGCAGAGTGACTTAATAGGATGACAGAGAAATAGAAAGACCGATTTAGTAATAAGGATGATGGGGAGATGGAAAGACCCAGTTAGTAATAAGGATGATGGAGAGATAGATAGAATAGTGACTAGAAGGAAAATGGAGAAATAGAAAGAGTGATTAAAAACAATGACAGAAAGATAGATAGAATAGTGACTAGAACGAAAATGGAGAAATAGAAAGATAGAGTGAATAAAAAGGATGACGGAAAGATAGGTAGAATAGTGACTAGAAGGAAATTAGAGAAATAGAAAGAAAGAGTGACTAAAAGGGATAACAGAAAGACAGATAAAATAGTGACTAAAAGGAAAATGGAGAAATAGAAAGACAGAGTGATTAGAAAGGATGGCCGAAAGATAGATAAAATCGCGACTAGAATGAAAATGATGAAATAGAAAGACAGAGTGACTAGAAGGAAAACGGAGAAATATAAAGACAGAATGATTAAAAATGAAGACGGAAAGATAGATAGAATTGTGACTCGAAGGAAAATAGAGAAATTAAAAGACAGAGTGACTAAAAAGGATGACGGAAAGATAGATAGAATAGTGACTAGAAGGAAAATAGAGAAATAGAAAGACAGGGTGACTAAAAATGATGACGGAAAGATAGATAGAATAGTGACTAAAAGGAAAATGGAGAAATAGAAAGACAGATTGCCTAAAAATGATGACGGAAAGATAGATAGAATAGTGACTAGAAGGAAAATGGAGAAATAGAAAGACAGAGTGAATAAAACCTATGACGGAAAGAAAGATAGAATAGTGACTAGAAAAATATATAGATAGAAAGACAGAGTGACTAAAAAGGATGACGGAAAGATAGATAGCATAGTGACTAGAAGGAAAATGAGAAATGGAAAGACATAGTGACTAAAAAGGATGACGGAAAGATAGATAGAATAGTGACTAGAAAGAAAATGGAAAAATCTAAAGACAGAGTGACTAAAAAAGATGACGGGAAGATAGATAGAATAGCGACCAGAAGGAAAACGGAGAAATATAAAGACAGAATTACTAAAAATGAAGACGGAAAGATACATAGAATTGTGACTCGAAGGAAAATAGAGAAATTAAAAGACAGAGTGACTAAAAAGGATGACGGAAAGATAGATAGAATAGGGACTAGAAGGAAAATTGAGAAATAGAAAGACAGGGTTAATAAAAAGGATGACGGAAAGATAGATAGAATAGTGACTACAAGGAAAATGGAGAAATATAAAGACATAGTGACTAAAAAGCATTACGGAAAGACAGATAGAATAGTGACTAGAAGGAAAATGCAGAAATAGAAAGGCAGAGTGACTTAATAGGATGACAGAGAAATAGAAAGAACAATTTAGTAATAAGGATGTTGGAGAGATGGAAAGACCCAGTTAGTAATAAAGATGATGGAGAGATAGATAGAATAGTGACTAGAAGGAAAATTGAGAAATAGAAAGACAGAGTGACTAAAAATGAAGACGGAAAGATAGATAGAATAGTGACTCGAAGGAAAATAGAAGAATTAAAACACAGAGTGATTAAAAAAGATGACGGAAAGATCGATAGAATAGTGGTTAGAAGGAAAATGGAGAAATAGAAAGACAGAGTGACTAAAAAGGAAGACGGAAAGATAGATAGAATAGTGACTAGAAGAAAAATGGAGAAATATAAAGACAGAGTGACTAAAAAAGAAGACGGAAAGATAGACAGAATAGTGACTAGAAGGAAAATGGAGAAATATAAAGACAGAATGACTGAAACGGATGATCAAAAGACAGATAGAATAGTGAATAGAAAAATAGATAGATAGAAAGACAGAGTGATTAAAAAGCATGACGGAAAGATAGATATAATAGTGACTCGAAGGATAATGGAGAAATATAAAGACATAGTGACTAAAACGGAATGCGGAAAGACAGAAGAATTAATAGGATGACGGAGAGATAGAAAGACAGAGTTAGTAATAAGGATGATGAAGAGATGGAAAGACAGAGTGTCTAAAAAGGATTACAGAAAGATCGATAGAGTAGTGACTAGAAGGAAAATGGAGAAATAGAAAGACAGAGTGACAAAAAATGATGACGGAAAGATAGATAGAATAGTGATTAGAAGGAAAATGGAGAAATAGAAAGACAGACTCAATAAAAAGGATGACGGAAAGATAGATAGAATAGTGATTAGAAGGAAAACGGAGAAATAGAAAGACAGACTCAATAAATAGGATGACGGAAAGATAGATAGAATAGTGAGTAGAAGGAAAATGGAGAAATAGAAAACGAGAGTGACTAAAAAAGATGACGGAAAGATAGATAGAATAGTGACTAGAAGGAAAATGGAGAAATAGAAAACGAGAGTGACTAAAAAATATGACGGAAAGATAGATAGAATAGTGACTAGAAGGAAAATGGAGAAATAGAAAACGAGAGTGACTAAAAAAGATGACGGAAAGATAGATAGAATAATGACTAGAAGGAAAATGGAGAAATAGAAAACGAGAGTGACTAAAAAATATGACGGAAAGATAGATAGAATAGTGACTAGAAGGAAAATGGAGAAATAGAAAACGAGAGTGACTAAAAAAGATGACGGAAAGATAGATAGAATAATGACTAGAAGGAAAATGGAGAAATAGAAAACGAGAGTGACTAAAAAAGATGACGGAAAGATAGATAGAATAGTGACTAGAAGGAAAATGGAGAAATAGAAAACGAGAGTGACTAAAAAAGATGACGGAAAGATAGATAGAATAATGACTAGAAGGAAAATGAAGAAATAGAAAACTGACTAAAAAAGATGACGGAAAGATAGATAGAATAATGACTAGAAGGAAAATGGAGAAATAGAAAACGAGAGTGACTAAAAAAGATGACTTAAAGATAGATAGAATAATGACTAGAAGGAAAATGGAGAAATAGAAAACGAGAGTGACTAAAAAAGATGACTTAAAGATAGATAGAATAATGACTAGAAGGAAAATGGAGAAATAGAAAACGAGAGTGACTAAAAAAGATGACGGAAAGATAGATAGAATAGTGACTAGAAGGAAAATGGAGAAATAGAAAACGAGAGTGACTAAAAAAGATGACGGAAAGATAGATAGAATAATGACTAGAAGGAAAATGGAGAAATAGAAAACGAGAGTGACTAAAAAAGATGACGGAAAGATAGATAGAATAGTGACTAGAAGGAAAATGGAGAAATAGAAAACGAGAGTGACTAAAAAAGATGACGGAAAGATAGATAGAATAGTGACTAGAAGGAAAATGGAGAAATAGAAAGACAGATGACTTAATAGGATGACGGAGAGATAGAAAGACGGACTTAGTAATAAGGATGATGAAGAAATAGAAAACGAGAGTGACTAAAAAAGATGACGGAAAGATAGATAGAATAGTGACTAGAAGGAAAATGGAGAAATAGAAAGACAGATGACTTAATGGGATGACGGAGAGATATGTAGAATAGTGACTAGAAGAAAAATAGAGAAATAGAAAGATAGGGTGAATAAAAAGGATGACGGAAAGAGAGATAGAATAGTGACTCAAATGAAATTGGTGACGCAGAGAAACAGATTGCCTAAAAATGATGACGGAAAGATAGATAGAATAGTGATTAGAAGGAAAACGGAGAAATAGAAAACGAGAGTGACTAAAAAAGATGACGGAAAGATGGATAGAATAGTGACTAGAAGGAAAATGGAGAAAAAGGAAGACAGAAGACTTAATAGGATGACGGAGAGATAGAAAGACGGAGTTAGTAATAAGGATGATGAAGAGATAGAAAGACAGGGTGACTAAAAAAGATTACAGAAAGATCGATAGAGTAGTGAGTAGAAAGAAAATGGAGAAATAGAATGACAGAGTGACTAAAAAGGATGACGGAAAGATAGGTAGAATAGTGACTAGAAGAAAAATAGAGAAATAGAAAGACATAGTGACTAAAAAGCATTACGGAAAGACAGATAGAATAGTGACTAGAAGGAAAATGCAGAAATAGAAAGGCAGAGTGACTTTATAGGATGACAGAGAAATAGAAAGACCGATTTAGTAATAAAGATGATGGAGAGATGGAAAGACCCAGTTAGTAATAAAGATGATGGAGAGATAGATAGAATAGTGACTAGAAGGAAAATTGAGAAATAGAAAGACAGAGTGACTAAAAATGAAGACGGAAAGATAGATAGAACAGTGACTCGAAGGAAAATAGAAGAATTAAAACACAGAGTGACTAAAAAGAATGACGGAAAGATAGATAGAATAGTTACTAGAAGAAAAATGGAGAAATAGAAAGACAAAGTGACTAAAAAGAATGACGGAAAGATAGATAGAATAGTTACTAGAAGAAAAATGGAGAAATAGAAAGACAGAGTGAATAAAAAGGAAGACGGAAAGATAGACAGAATAGTGACTAGAAGGAAAATGGAGAAATATAAAGACAGAATGACTGAAACGGATGATCAAAAGACAGATAGAATAGTGAATAGAAAAATAGATAGATAGAAAGACAGAGTGATTAAAAAACATGACGGAAAGATAGATATAATAGTGACTCGAAGGATAATGGAGAAATATAAAGACATAGTGACTAAAACGGATGGCGGAAAGATAGATAGAATAGTGAATAGAAGGAAAATGGAGAAATAGAAAGACATACTCAATAGGATGACGGAGAGATAGAAAGACAGAGTTAGTAATAAGGATGATGAAGAGATGGAAAGAAAGAGTGTCTAAAAAGGATTACAGAAAGATCGATAGAGTAGTGACTAGAAGGAAAATGGAGAAATAGAAAGACAGAGTGACTAAAAATGATGACGGAAAGACAGATAGAATAGTGATTAGAAGGAAAATGGAGAAATAGAAAGACATACTCAATAAATAGGATGACGGAAAGATAGCTAGAATAGTGACTAGAAGGAAAATGAAGAAATAGAAAACGAGAGTGACTAAAAAAGATGACGGAAAGATAGATAGAATAGTGACCAGAAGGAAAACGGAGAAATATAAAGACAGAATGACTAAAAATGAAGACGGAAAGATATATAGAATTATGACTCGAAGGAAAATAGAGAAATTAAAAGACAGAGTGAGTAAAAAGGATGACGGAAAGATAGATAGAATAGTGACTAGAAGGAAAATTGAGAAATAGAAAGACAGGGTTAATAAAAAGGATGACGGAAAGATAGATAGAATAGTGACTAGAAGGAAAATGGAGAAATATAAACACATTGTGACTAAAAAGCATTACGGAAAGACAGATAGAATAGTGACTAGAAGGAAAATGTAGAAATAGAAAGGCAGAGTGACTTAATAGGATGACAGAGAAATAGAAAGACCGATTTAGTAATAAGTATGATGGAGAGATGGAAAGAGCCAGTTAGTAATAAGGATGATGGAGAGATAGATAGAATAGTGACTAGAAGGAAAATTGAGAAATAGAAAGACAGAGTGATTAAAAACAATGACAGAAAGATAGATAGCATAGTGACTAGAAGGAAAATAGAGAAATAGAAAGACAGAGTGAATAAAAATGAAGACGGAAAGATAGATAGAATAGTGACTCGAAGGAAAATAGAAGAATTAAAACACAGAGTGATTAAAAAAGATGACGGAAAGATCGATAGAATAGTGGTTAGAAGGAAAATGGCGAAATAGAAAGACAAAGTGAATAAAAAGGAAGACGGAAAGATAGACAGAATAGTGACTAGAAGGAAATGGGGAGAATTATAAATGCAGAATGACTAAAACGGATGATCAAAAGACAGATAGAATAGTGATTAGAAGGAAAATGAAGAAATAGAAAGACAGAGTGATTAGAAAGGATGACCGAAAGATAGATAGAATAGTGACTAGAATGAAATTGGTGAAATAGAAAGACAGATTGCCTAAAAATGATGACGGAAAGATAGATAGAATAGTGATTAGAAGGAAAATGGAGAAATAGAAAACGAGAGTGATTAAAAAAGATGACGGAAAGATAGATAGAATAGTGATTAGAAGGAAAACGGAGAAATAGAAAACGAGAGTGACTAAAAAAGATGACGGAAAGATAGATAGAATAGTGACTAGAAGGAAAATGGAGAAATAGAAAGACAGACGACTTAATATAATGACGGAGAGATAGAAAGACGAATTAGTAATAAGGATGATGAAGAAATAGAGAGACAGAGTGACTAAAAAGGATTACAGAAAGATCGATAGAGTAGTGACTAGAAGGAAAATGGAGAAATAGAAAGACAGTGTCACTAAAAAGGATGAAAGAAAAATAGGTAGAATAGTGACTAGAAGAAAAATAGAGAAATAGAAAGACAGTATGACTAAAAAGAATGACGGAAAGATAGATAGAATAGTGACTAGAACGAAAATGAAGAAATAGAAAGACAGAGACTAAAAAGGATGACGGAAAGATAGACAGAATAATGACTAGAAGGAAAATGGAGAAATATAAAGACAGTGACTAAAACGGATGGCGGAAAGACAGATAGCATAGTGACTAGAAGGAAATTGGAGAAATAGAAAGACAGAGTGACTAAAAAGGATGACGGAAAGATAGATAGAATAGTGACTAGAAGGAAAATGGAGAAATATAAAGACAGAATGACTGAGACGGATGATCAAAAGACAGATAGAATAGTGAATAGAAAAATAGATAGATAGAAAGACAGAGTGATTAAAAAGCATGACGGAAAGATAGATATAATAGTGACTCGAAGGATAATGGAGAAATATAAAGACAGTGACTAAAACGGATGGCGGAAAGACAGATAGCATAGTGACTAGAAGGAAATTGGAGAAATAGAAAGACAGAGTGACTAAAAAGGATGACGGAAAGATAGATAGAATAGTGACTAGAAGGAAAATGGAGAAATATAAAGACAGAATGACTGAGACGGATGATCAAAAGACAGATAGAATAGTGAAGAGAAAAATAGATAGATAGAAAGACAGAGTGATTAAAAAGGATGACGGAAAGATAGATATAATAGTGACTCGAAGGAAAATGGAGAAATATAAAGACATAGTGTCTAAAAAGAATTACGGAAAGACAGATAGAATAGTGACTAGAAGGACAATGCAGAAATAGAAAGGCAGACTGATTTAATAGAATGACAGAGAAATAGAAAGACTGATTTAGTAATAAGGATGATGGAGAGATGGAAAGACCCATTTAGTAATAAGGATGATGGAGAGATAGATAGAATAGTGACTAGAAGGAAAATGGAGAAATAGAAAGAATGATTAAAAACAATGACAGAAAGATGGATAGAATACTGACTAGAACGAAAATGGAGAAATAGAAAAATAGAGTGAATAAAAAGGATGACGGAAAGATAGGTAGATTATTGGCTAGAAGGAAAATAGAGAAATAGAAAGACAGAGTGACTAAAAAGGATGACGGAAAGATAGATAGAATAGTGTCTAAAAGGAAAATGGAGAAATAGAAAGACAGAGTGATTAGAAAGGACGACCGAAAGATAGATAGAATAGCGACTAGAATAAAAATGGTGAAATAGAAAGACAGATTGCCTAAAAATTATAACGGAAAGATAGATAGAATAGTGACTAGAAGGAAAATGGAGAAATAGAAAGACAGTGAATAAAACCTATGACGGAAAGATAGATTGAATAGTGACTAGAAAAATAGATAGATAGAAAGACAGAGTGACTAAAAAGGACGACGGAAAGACAGATAGCATAGCGACTAGAAGGAAAATGAGAAATGGAAAGACATAGTGACTAAAAAGGATGACGGAAAGATAGATAGAATAGTGACTAGAAGGAAAATGGAGAAACAGAAAGACAGAGTTACTAAAAAAGATGACGAGAAGATAGATAGAATAGTGATTAGAAGGAAAACGTAGAAATATAAAGACAGAATGATTAAAACTGAAAACGGAAAGATAGATAGAATTGTGACTCGAAGGAAAATAGAGAAATTAAAAGACAGAGCGACTAAAAATTATGACGGAAAGATAGATAGAATAGTGACTAGAAGGAAAATGGAGAAATATAAAGACATAGTGACTAAAAAGCATTAACGAAAGACAGATAGAATAGTGACTAGCAGGAAAATGCAGAAATAGAAAGGCAGAGTGACTTAATAGGATGACAGAGAAATAGAAAGACCGATTTAGTAATAAGGATGATGGGGAGATGGAAAGACCCAGTTAGTAATAAGGATGATGGAGAGATAGATAGAATAGTGACTAGAAGGAAAATGGAGAAATAGAAAGAGTGATTAAAAACAATGACAGAAAGATAGATAGAATAGTGACTAGAACGAAAATGGAGAAATAGAAAGATAGAGTGAATAAAAAGGATGACGGAAAGATAGGTAGAATAGTGACTAGAAGGAAATTAGAGAAATAGAAAGAAAGAGTGACTAAAAGGGATAACAGAAAGACAGATAAAATAGTGACTAAAAGGAAAATGGAGAAATAGAAAGACAAGAGTGATTAGAAAGGATGGCCGAAAGATAGATAAAATCGCGACTAGAATGAAAATGATGAAATAGAAAGACAGAGTGACTAGAAGGAAAACGGAGAAATATAAAGACAGAATGATTAAAAATGAAGACGGAAAGATAGATAGAATTGTGACTCGAAGGAAAATAGAGAAATTAAAAGACAGAGTGACTAAAAAGGATGACGGAAAGATAGATAGAATAGTGACTAGAAGGAAAATAGAGAAATAGAAAGACAGGGTGACTAAAAATGATGACGGAAAGACAGATAGAATAGTGATTAGAAGGAAAATGGAGAAATAGAAAGACATACTCAATAAATAGTATGACGGAAAGATAGCTAGAATAGTGACTAGAAGGAAAATGAAGAAATAGAAAACGAGAGTGACTAAAAAAGATGACGGAAAGATAGATAGAATAGTGACCAGAAGGAAAACGGAGAAATATAAAGACAGAATGACTAAAAATGAAGACGGAAAGATATATAGAATTATGACTCGAAGGAAAATAGAGAAATTAAAAGACAGAGTGAGTAAAAAGGATGACGGAAAGATAGATAGAATAGTGACTAGAAGGAAAATTGAGAAATAGAAAGACAGGGTTAATAAAAAGGATGACGGAAAGATAGATAGAATAGTGACTAGAAGGAAAATGGAGAAATATAAACACATTGTGACTAAAAAGCATTACGGAAAGACAGATAGAATAGTGACTAGAAGGAAAATGTAGAAATAGAAAGGCAGAGTGACTTAATAGGATGACAGAGAAATAGAAAGACCGATTTAGTAATAAGTATGATGGAGAGATGGAAAGAGCCAGTTAGTAATAAGGATGATGGAGAGATAGATAGAATAGTGACTAGAAGGAAAATTGAGAAATAGAAAGACAGAGTGATTAAAAACAATGACAGAAAGATAGATAGCATAGTGACTAGAAGGAAAATAGAGAAATAGAAAGACAGAGTGAATAAAAATGAAGACGGAAAGATAGATAGAATAGTGACTCGAAGGAAAATAGAAGAATTAAAACACAGAGTGATTAAAAAAGATGACGGAAAGATCGATAGAATAGTGGTTAGAAGGAAAATGGCGAAATAGAAAGACAAAGTGAATAAAAAGGAAGACGGAAAGATAGACAGAATAGTGACTAGAAGGAAATGGGGAGAATTATAAATGCAGAATGACTAAAACGGATGATCAAAAGACAGATAGAATAGTGATTAGAAGGAAAATGAAGAAATAGAAAGACAGAGTGATTAGAAAGGATGACCGAAAGATAGATAGAATAGTGACTAGAATGAAATTGGTGAAATAGAAAGACAGACTGCCTAAAAATGATGACGGAAAGATAGATAGAATAGTGATTAGAAGGAAAATGGAGAAATAGAAAACGAGAGTGATTAAAAAAGATGACGGAAAGATAGATAGAATAGTGATTAGAAGGAAAACGGAGAAATAGAAAACGAGAGTGACTAAAAAAGATGACGGAAAGATAGATAGAATAGTGACTAGAAGGAAAATGGAGAAATAGAAAGACAGACGACTTAATAGGATGACGGAGAGATAGAAAGACGAATTAGTAATAAGGATGATGAAGAAATAGAGAGACAGAGTGACTAAAAAGGATTACAGAAAGATCGATAGAGTAGTGACTAGAAGGAAAATGGAGAAATAGAAAGACAGTGTCACTAAAAAGGATGAAAGAAAAATAGGTAGAATAGTGACTAGAAGAAAAATAGAGAAATAGAAAGACAGTATGACTAAAAAGAATGACGGAAAGATAGATAGAATAGTGACTAGAACGAAAATGAAGAAATAGAAAGACAGAGACTAAAAAGGATGACGGAAAGATAGACAGAATAATGACTAGAAGGAAAATGGAGAAATATAAAGACAGTGACTAAAACGGATGGCGGAAAGACAGATAGCATAGTGACTAGAAGGAAATTGGAGAAATAGAAAGACAGAGTGACTAAAAAGGATGACGGAAAGATAGATAGAATAGTGACTAGAAGGAAAATGGAGAAATATAAAGACAGAATGACTGAGACGGTTGATCAAAAGACAGATAGAATAGTGAATAGAAAAATAGATAGATAGAAAGACAGAGTGATTAAAAAGCATGACGGAAAGATAGATATAATAGTGACTCGAAGGATAATGGAGAAATATAAAGACAGTGACTAAAACGGATGGCGGAAAGACAGATAGCATAGTGACTAGAAGGAAATTGGAGAAATAGAAAGACAGAGTGACTAAAAAGGATGACGGAAAGATAGATAGAATAGTGACTAGAAGGAAAATGGAGAAATATAAAGACAGAATGACTGAGACGGATGATCAAAAGACAGATAGAATAGTGAAGAGAAAAATAGATAGATAGAAAGACAGAGTGATTAAAAAGGATGACGGAAAGATAGATATAATAGTGACTCGAAGGAAAATGGAGAAATATAAAGACATAGTGTCTAAAAAGAATTACGGAAAGACAGATAGAATAGTGACTAGAAGGACAATGCAGAAATAGAAAGGCAGACTGATTTAATAGAATGACAGAGAAATAGAAAGACTGATTTAGTAATAAGGATGATGGAGAGATGGAAAGACCCATTTAGTAATAAGGATGATGGAGAGATAGATAGAATAGTGACTAGAAGGAAAATGGAGAAATAGAAAGAATGATTAAAAACAATGACAGAAAGATGGATAGAATACTGACTAGAACGAAAATGGAGAAATAGAAAAATAGAGTGAATAAAAAGGATGACGGAAAGATAGGTAGATTATTGGCTAGAAGGAAAATAGAGAAATAGAAAGACAGAGTGACTAAAAAGGATGACGGAAAGATAGATAGAATAGTGTCTAAAAGGAAAATGGAGAAATAGAAAGACAGAGTGATTAGAAAGGACGACCGAAAGATAGATAGAATAGCGACTAGAATAAAAATGGTGAAATAGAAAGACAGATTGCCTAAAAATTATAACGGAAAGATAGATAGAATAGTGACTAGAAGGAAAATGGAGAAATAGAAAGACAGTGAATAAAACCTATGACGGAAAGATAGATTGAATAGTGACTAGAAAAATAGATAGATAGAAAGACAGAGTGACTAAAAAGGACGACGGAAAGACAGATAGCATAGCGACTAGAAGGAAAATGAGAAATGGAAAGACATAGTGACTAAAAAGGATGACGGAAAGATAGATAGAATAGTGACTAGAAGGAAAATGGAGAAACAGAAAGACAGAGTGACTAAAAAAGATGACGAGAAGATAGATAGAATAGTGATTAGAAGGAAAACGTAGAAATATAAAGACAGAATGATTAAAACTGAAAACGGAAAGATAGATAGAATTGTGACTCGAAGGAAAATAGAGAAATTAAAAGACAGAGCGACTAAAAATTATGACGGAAAGATAGATAGAATAGTGACTAGAAGGAAAATGGAGAAATATAAAGACATAGTGACTAAAAAGCATTAACGAAAGACAGATAGAATAGTGACTAGCAGGAAAATGCAGAAATAGAAAGGCAGAGTGACTTAATAGGATGACAGAGAAATAGAAAGACCGATTTAGTAATAAGGATGATGGGGAGATGGAAAGACCCAGTTAGTAATAAGGATGATGGAGAGATAGATAGAATAGTGACTAGAAGGAAAATGGAGAAATAGAAAGAGTGATTAAAAACAATGACAGAAAGATAGATAGAATAGTGACTAGAACGAAAATGGAGAAATAGAAAGATAGAGTGAATAAAAAGGATGACGGAAAGATAGGTAGAATAGTGACTAGAAGGAAATTAGAGAAATAGAAAGAAAGAGTGACTAAAAGGGATAACAGAAAGACAGATAAAATAGTGACTAAAAGGAAAATGGAGAAATAGAAAGACAGAGTGATTAGAAAGGATGGCCGAAAGATAGATAAAATCGCGACTAGAATGAAAATGATGAAATAGAAAGACAGAGTGACTAGAAGGAAAACGGAGAAATATAAAGACAGAATGATTAAAAATGAAGACGGAAAGATAGATAGAATTGTGACTCGAAGGAAAATAGAGAAATTAAAAGACAGAGTGACTAAAAAGGATGACGGAAAGATAGATAGAATAGTGACTAGAAGGAAAATAGAGAAATAGAAAGACAGGGTGACTAAAAATGATGACGGAAAGATAGATAGAATAGTGACTAAAAGGAAAATGGAGAAATAGAAAGACAGATTGCCTAAAAATGATGACGGAAAGATAGATAGAATAGTGACTAGAAGGAAAATGGAGAAATAGAAAGACAGAGTGAATAAAACCTATGACGGAAAGAAAGATAGAATAGTGACTAGAAAAATATATAGATAGAAAGACAGAGTGACTAAAAAGGATGACGGAAAGATAGATAGCATAGTGACTAGAAGGAAAATGAGAAATGGAAAGACATAGTGACTAAAAAGGATGACGGAAAGATAGATAGAATAGTGACTAGAAAGAAAATGGAAAAATCTAAAGACAGAGTGACTAAAAAAGATGACGGGAAGATAGATAGAATAGCGACCAGAAGGAAAACGGAGAAATATAAAGACAGAATTATTAAAAATGAAGACGGAAAGATACATAGAATTGTGACTCGAAGGAAAATAGAGAAATTAAAAGACAGAGTGACTAAAAAGGATGACGGAAAGATAGATAGAATAGGGACTAGAAGGAAAATTGAGAAATAGAAAGACAGGGTTAATAAAAAGGATGACGGAAAGATAGATAGAATAGTGACTAGAAGGAAAATGGAGAAATATAAAGACATAGTGACTAAAAAGCATTACGGGAAGACAGATAGAATAGTGACTAGAAGGAAAATGCAGAAATAGAAAGGCAGAGTGACTTAATAGGATGACAGAGAAATAGAAAGAACAATTTAGTAATAAGGATGTTGGAGAGATGGAAAGACCCAGTTAGTAATAAAGATGATGGAGAGATAGATAGAATAGTGACTAGAAGGAAAATTGAGAAATAGAAAGACAGAGTGACTAAAAATGAAGACGGAAAGATAGATAGAATAGTGACTCGAAGGAAAATAGAAGAATTAAAACACAGAGTGATTAAAAAAGATGACGGAAAGATCGATAGAATAGTGGTTAGAAGGAAAATGGAGAAATAGAAAGACAGAGTGACTAAAAAGGAAGACGGAAAGATAGATAGAATAGTGACTAGAAGAAAAATGGAGAAATAGAAAGACAGAGTGACTAAAAAAGAAGACGGAAAGATAGACAGAATAGTGACTAGAAGGAAAATGGAGAAATATAAAGACAGAATGACTGAAACGGATGATCAAAAGACAGATAGAATAGTGAATAGAAAAATAGATAGATAGAAAGACAGAGTGATTAAAAAGCATGACGGAAAGATAGATATAATAGTGACTCGAAGGATAATGGAGAAATATAAAGACATAGTGACTAAAACGGAATGCGGAAAGACAGAAGAATTAATAGGATGACGGAGAGATAGAAAGACAGAGTTAGTAATAAGGATGATGAAGAGATGGAAAGACAGAGTGTCTAAAAAGGATTACAGAAAGATCGATAGAGTAGTGACTAGAAGGAAAATGGAGAAATAGAAAGACAGAGTGACAAAAAATGATGACGGAAAGATAGATAGAATAGTGATTAGAAGGAAAATGGAGAAATAGAAAGACAGACTCAATAAAAAGGATGACGGAAAGATAGATAGAATAGTGATTAGAAGGAAAACGGAGAAATAGAAAGACAGACTCAATAAATAGGATGACGGAAAGATAGATAGAATAGTGAGTAGAAGGAAAATGGAGAAATAGAAAACGAGAGTGACTAAAAAAGATGACGGAAAGATAGATAGAATAGTGACTAGAAGGAAAATGCAGAAATAGAAAACGAGAGTGACTAAAAAAGATGACGGAAAGTCAGATAGAATAGTGACTAGAAGGAAAATGGAGAAATAGAAAACGAGAGTGACTAAAGAAGATGACGGAAAGACAGATAGAATAGTGACTAGAAGGAAAATGGAGAAATAGAAAACGAGAGTGACTAAAAAAGATGACGGAAAGACAGATAGAATAGTGACTAGAAGGAAAATGGAGAAATAGAAAACGAGAGTGACTAAAAAAGATGACGGAAAGATAGATAGAATAGTGAATAGAAGGAAAATGGAGAAATAGAAAACGAGAGTGACTAAAAAAGATGACGGAAAGACAGATAGAATAGTGACTAGAAGGAAAATGGAGAAATAGAAAACGAGAGTGACTAAAAAAGATGACGGAAAGACAGATAGAATAGTGACTAGAAGGAAAATGGAGAAATAGAAAACGAGAGTGACTAAAAAAGATGACGGAAAGACAGATAGAATAGTGACTAGAAGGAAAATGGAGAAATAGAAAACGAGAGTGACTAAAAAAGATGACGGAAAGATAGATAGAATAGTGAATAGAAGGAAAATGAAGAAATAGAAAACGAGAGTGACTAATAAGGATGACGGAAAGATAGATAGATTAGTGACTAGAAGGAAAACGGAGAAATAGAAAGACAGACTCAATAAATAGGATGACGGCAAGATAGATAGAATAGTGACTAGAAGGAAAATGGAGAAATAGAAAGACAGACTCAATAAATAGGATGACGGAAAGATAGATAGAATAGTGACTAGAAGGAAAATGGAGAAATAGAAAGACAGACTCAATAAATAGGATGACGGAAAGATAGATAGAATAGTGACTAGAAGGAAAATGAAGAAATAGAAAGACAGAGTGACTAAAAAAGATGACGGAAAGATAGGTAGAATAGTGACTAGAAGGAAAATGGAGAAATAGAAAGACAGACTCAATAAATAGGATGACGGAAAGATAGATAGAATAGTGACTAGAAGGAAAATGGAGAAATAGAAAGACAGACTCAATAAATAGGATGACGGAAAGATAGATAGAATAGTGACTAGAAGGAAAATGGAGAAATATAAAGACAGACTCAATAAATAGGATGACGGAAAGATAGATAGAATAGTGACTAGAAGGAAAATGGAGAAATAGAAAGACAGACTCAATAAATAGGATGACGGAAAGATAGATAGAATAGTGACTAGAAGGAAAATGGAGAAATAGAAAGACAGACTCAATAAATAGGATGACGGAAAGATAGATAGAATAGTGACTAGAAGGAAAATGGAGAAATAGAAAGACAGATGACTTAATGGGACGACGGAGAGATAGAAAGACGGAATTAGTAATAATGATGATGAAGAGATAGAAAGACAGAGTGACTAAAAAAGATGACTGAAAGATAGATATAATAATGACTAGAAGGAAATTTGAGAAATAGAAAGACAGATGACTTAATGGGATGACGGAGAGATAGAAAGACGGACTTAGTAATAAGGATGATGAAGAGATAGAAAGACAGAGTGACTAAAAAAGATGACGGAAAGATAGATAGAATAATGACTAGAAGGAAATTTGAGAAATAGAAGGACAGATGACTTAATGGGATGGCGGAGAGATAGAAAGACGGACTTAGTAATAAGGATGATGAAGAGATAGAAAGACAGAGTGACTAAAAAAGATGACGGAAAGATAGATAGAATAATGACTAGAAGGAAATTTGAGAAATAGAAAGACAGATGACTTAATGGGATGACGGAGAGATAGAAAGACGGACTTAGTAATAAGGATGATGAAGAGATAGAAAGACAGAGTGACTAAAAAAGATGACGGAAAGATAGATAGAATAGTGACTAGAAGGAAATTTGAGAAATAGAAGGACAGATGACTTAATGGGATGACGGATAGATAGAAAGTCGGACTTATTAATAAGGATGATGAAGAGATAGAAAGACAGAGTGACTAAAAAGGATGACAGAAAGATCGATGGAGTAATGACTAGAAGGAAAATTGAGAAATAAAAAGACAGAGTGAATAAAAAGGATGACGCAAAGATAGGTAGAATAGTGACGAGAAGGAAAATGGAGAAATAGAAAGACAGAGTGAATAAAAAGGATGATGGAAAAATATGTAGAATAGTGACTAGAAGAAAAATAGAGAAATATAAAGATAGGGTGAATAAAAAGGATGACGGAAAGATAGATAGAATAGTGACTTGAATGAAATTGGTGAAATAGAAAGACAGATTGCCTAAAAATGATGACGGAAAGATAGATAGAATAGTAATTAGAAGGAAAACGGAGAAATAGAAAACGAGAGTGAATAAAAAAGATGACGGAAAGACGGATAGAATAGTGACTAGAAGGAAAATGGAGAAAAAGAAAGACAGAAGACTTAATAGGATGAGGGAGAGATAGAAAGTCGGAGTTAGTAATAAGGATGATGAGGAGATAGAAAGACAGAGTGACTAAAAAAGATTACAGAAAGATCGATAAAGTAGTGACTAGAAAGAAAATGGAGAAATTGAATGACAGAGTGAATAAAAAAGATTACAGAAAGATCGATAGAGTAGTGACTAGAAAGAAAATGGAGAAATAGAATGACAGAGTGACTAAAAAGGATGACGGAAAGAAAGGTAGAATAGTGACTAGAAGAAAAATAGAGAAATAGAAAGACAGGGTGACTAAAAAGGATGACGGAAAGATAGACAGAATAGTGACTAAAAGACAAATGAGAAATAGAAAGACAGAGTGACTAAAACGGATGGCGGAAAGACAGATAGCATGGTGACTAGAAGGAAACTGGAGAAATAGAAAGACAGAGTGGCTAAAAACGATGGCGGAAAGATAGATAGAATAATGACTAGAAGGAAAATGGAGAAATAGAAAGACAGAGTGACTAGAAAAGATGACGGGAAGACAGATAGAATAGTGACTAGATAGAAAACCGAGAAATATAAAGACAGAATGAATAAAAATGAAGACGAAAAGATAGATAGAATAGTGACTCGAAGGAAAATAGAGAAATTAAAAGACAGAGTGATTAAAAAGGATGACGGAAAGATCGATAGAATAGTGACTAGAAGGAAAATGAAGAAATAGAAAGACAGAGTGACTTAAAAGGATGACGGAAAGATATATAGAAGAGTGAATAGAAGAAAAATGGAGAAATAGAAAGACAGAGTGACTAAAAAGGAAGACGGAAAGATAGACAGAATAGTGACTAGAAGGAAAATGGAGAAATAGAAAAACAGAATGACTAAAACGGATGATCAAAAAACAGATAGAATAGTGATTAGAAAAATAGATAGATAGAAAGACAGAGTGACTAAAAAGGATGACGGAAAGATAGAAAGAATAGTGACTAGAAGGGAAATGAAGAAATAGAAAGACATAGTGATTAGAAAGGATGACCGAAAGATAGATAGAATAGTGACTAGAATGAAATTGGTGAAATAGAAAGACAGATTGCCTAAAAATGATGACGGAAAGATAGATAGAATAGTGATTAGAAGGAAAACGTAGAAATAGAAAGACAGACTCAATAAATAGGATGACGGAAAGACAACTAGAATAGTGACTAGAAGGAAAATGAAGAAATAGAAAACGAGAGTGACTAATAAAGATGACGGAAAGATAGATAGAATAGTGACTAGAAGGAAAATTGAGAAATAGAAAGACAGATGACTTAATAGGATGACGGAGAGATATGAAGTCCGAGTTAGTAATAAGGATGATGAAGAGATAGAAAGACAGAGTGACTAAAAAGGATGACAGAAAGATCGATAGAGTAGTGACTAGAAGGAAAATGGAGAAATAGAAAGACAGAGTGACTTAAAAGGATGACGGAAAGATAGATAGAAGAGTGACTAGAAGAAAAATGGAGAAATAGAAAGACAGAGTGACTAAAAAGGAAGACGGAAAGATAGACAGAATAGTGACTAGAAGGGAAATGGAGAAATAGAAAAACAGAATGACTAAAACGGATGATCAAAAGACAGATAGACTAGTGACTAGAATGAAATTGGTGAAATAGAAAGACAGATTGCCTAAAAATGATGACGGAAAGATAGATAGAATAGTGATTAGAAGGAAAACGTAGAAATAGAAAGACAGATTCAATAAATAGGATGACGGAAAGACAGCTAGAATAGTGACTAGAAGGAAAATGGAGAAATAGAAAACGAGAGTGACTAATAAAGATGACGGAAAGATAGATAGAATAGTGACTAGAAGGAAAATTGAGAAATAGAAAGACAGATGACTTAATAGGATGACCGAGAGATAGAAAGACGGAGTTAGTAATAAGGATGATGAAGAGATAGAAAGACAGAGTGACTAAAAAGGATGACAGAAAGATCGATAGAGTAGTGACTAGAAGGAAAATTGAGAAATAGAAAGACAGACTGAATAAAAAGGATGACGGAAAGATAGCTAGAATATTGACTAGAAGGAAAATAGAGAAATAGAAAGACAGATTGCCTAAAAATGATGACGGAAAGATAGATAGAATAGTGATTAGAAGGAAAATGGAGAAATAGAAAAGACAGAGTGATTGGAAAGGATGACCGAAAGATAGATAGAATAGTGATTCGAATGAAATTGATTAAATAGAAAGACAGATTGCCTAAAAATGATGACGGAAAGATCGATAGAATAGTGATTAGAAGGAAAACGGAGAAATAGAAAACAAGAGTGACTAAAAAAGATGACGAAAAGCTAGATAGAATAGTGACTAGAAGGAAAATGGAGAAATAGGAAGACAGATGACTTAATAGGATGACAGAGAGATAGAAAGACGGAGTTAGTAATAAGGATGATGAAGAGATAGAAAGACAGAGTGACTAAAAACGATTACAGAAAGATCGATAGAGTAGTGACTAGAAGGAAAATGGAGAAATAGAAAGACAGTGTGAATAAAAATGATGACGGAAAAATAGGTAGAATAGTGACTAGAAGAAAAATAGAGAAATAGAAAGACAGGGTGACTAAAAAGGATGACGGAAAGATAGATAGAATAGTGACTATAAGAAAAATGAGAAATGGAAAGACAGAGTGACTAAAACGGATGGCGGAAAGAGAGATAGCATAGTGACTAGAAGGAAACTGGAGAAATATAAAGACAGAATGACTGAGACGGATGATCAAAAGACAGATAGAATAGTGAATAGAAAAATAGATAGATAGAAAGACAGTGTGATTAAAAAGGATGACGGAAAGATAGATATAATAGTGACTAGAAGGAAAATGGAGAAATATAAAGACATAGTGGCTAAAAAGCATTACGGAAAGACATATAGAATAGTGACTAGAAGGAAAATGGAGAAATAGAAAGGCAGAGTGACTTAATAGAATGACAGAGAAATAGAAAGACCGATTTAGTAATAAGGATGATGGAGAGATGGAAAGACCCAGTTAGTAATAAGGATGATGGAGAGATATATAGAATAGTGACCAGAAGGAAAATTGAGAAATAGAAAGAATGATTAAAAACAATGACAGAAAGATAGATAGAATATTGACTAGAACGAAAATGGAGAAATAGAAAGATAGAGTGAATTAAAAAAAAAATGACGGAAAGATAGATAGATTAGTGGCTAGAAGGAAAATAGAGAAATAGAAAGACAGAGTGACTAAAAAGGATGACGGAAAGATAGATAGAATAGTGACTAAAAGGAAAATGGAGAAATAGAAAGACATAGTGATTATAAAGGATGACCGAAAGATAGATAGAATAGCGACCAGAAGGAAAATGGTGAAATAGAAAGACGGATTGCCTAAAAATGATGACGGAAAGATAGATAGAATAGTGACTAGAAGGAAAATGGAGAAATAGAAAGACAGAGTGAATAAAACCTATGACGGAAAGAAAGATAGAATAGTGACTAGAAAAATAGATAGATAGAAAGACAGAGTGACTAAAAAGGATGACGGAAAGATAGATAGAATAGTGACTAGAAGGAAAATGGAGAAATAGAAGACAGAGTGACTAAAAATGAAGACGGAAAGATATATAGAATTATGACTCGAAGGAAAATAGAGAAATTAAAAGACAGAGTGACTAAAAAGGATGACGGAAATATAGATAGAATAGTGACTAGAAGGAAAATGTAGAAATAGAAAGGCAGAGTGACTTAATAGGATGACAGAGAAATAGAAAGACCGATTTAGTAATAAGTATGATGGAGATATGGAAAGACCCAGTTAGTAATAAGGATGATGGAGAGATAGATAGAATAGTGACTAGAAGGAAAATTGAGAAATAGAAAGACAGAGTGATTAAAAACAATGACAGAAAGATAGATAGCATAGTGACTAGAAGGAAAATAGAGAAATAGAAAGACAGAGTGAATAAAAATGAAGACGGAAAGATAGATAGAATAGTGACCAGAAGGAAAACGGAGAAATATAAAGACAGAATGACTAAAAATGAAGACGGAAAGATATATAGAATTATGACTCGAAGGAAAATAGAGAAATTAAAAGACAGAGTGACTAAAAAGGATGACGGAAATATAGATAGAATAGTGACTAGAAGGAAAATGTAGAAATAGAAAGGCAGAGTGACTTAATAGGATGACAGAGAAATAGAAAGACCGATTTAGTAATAAGTATGATGGAGAGATGGAAAGACCCAGTTAGTAATAAGGATGATGGAGAGATAGATAGAATAGTGACTAGAAGGAAAATTGAGAAATAGAAAGACAGAGTGATTAAAAACAATGACAGAAAGATAGATAGCATAGTGACTAGAAGGAAAATAGAGAAATAGAAAGACAGAGTGAATAAAAATGAAGACGGAAAGATAGATAGAATAGTGACTCGAAGGAAAATAGAAGAATTAAAACACAGAGTGATTAAAAAAGATGACGGAAAGATCGATAGAATAGTGGTTAGAAGGAAAATGGCGAAATAGAAAGACAAAGTGAATAAAAAGGAAGACGGAAAGATAGACAGAATAGTGACTAGAAGGAAATGGGGAGAATTATAAAGGCAGAATGACTAAAACGGATGATCAAAAGACAGATAGAATAGTGATTAGAAGGAAAATGAAGAAATAGAAAGACAGAGTGATTAGAAAGGATGACCGAAAGATAGATAGAATAGTGACTAGAATGAAATTGGTGAAATAGAAAGACAGATTGCCTAAAAATGATGACGGAAAGATAGATAGAATAGTGATTAGAAGGAAAACGGAGAAATAGAAAGACAGACTCAATAAATAGCATGACGGAAAGACAGCTAGAATAGTGACTAGAAGGAAAATGGAGAAATAGAAAACGAGAGTGATTAAAAAAGATGACGGAAAGATAGATAGAATAGTGATTAGAAGGAAAACGGAGAAATAGAAAACGAGAGTGACTAAAAAAGATGACGGAAAGATAGATAGAATAGTGACTAGAAGGAAAATGGAGAAATAGAAAGACAGACGACTTAATAGGATGACGGAGAGATAGAAAGACGAGTTAGTAATAAGGATGATGAAGAAATAGAGGGACAGAGTGACTAAAAAGGATTACAGAAAGATCGATAGAGTAGTGACTAGAAGGAAAATGGAGAAATAGAAAGACAGTGTCACTAAAAAGGATGAAGGAAAAATAGGTAGAATAGTGACTAGAAGAAAAATAGAGAAATAGAAAGACAGGATGACTAAAAAGAATGACGGAAAGATAGATAGAATAGTGACTAGAACGAAAATGAAGAAATAGAAAGACAGAGACTAAAAAGGATGACGGAAAGATAGACAGAATAGTGACTAGAAGGAAAATGGAGAAATATAAAGACAGTGACTAAAACGGATGGCGGAAAGACAGATAGCATAGTGACTAGAAGGAAATTGGAGAAATAGAAAGACAGAGTGACTAAAAAGGATGACGGAAAGATAGATAGAATAGTGACTAGAAGGAAAATGGAGAAATATAAAGACAGAATGACTGAGACGGATGATCAAAAGACAGATAGAATAGTGAATAGAAAAATAGATAGATAGAAAGACAGAGTGATTAAAAAGCATGACGGAAAGATAGATATAATAGTGACTCGAAGGATAATGGAGAAATATAAAGACAGTGACTAAAACGGATGGCGGAAAGACAGATAGCATAGTGACTAGAAGGAAATTGGAGAAATAGAAAGACAGAGTGACTAAAAAGGATGACTGAAACATAGATAGAATAGTGACTAGAATGAAAATGGAGAAATATAAAGACAGAATGACTGAGACGGATGATCAAAAGACAGATAGAATAGTGAATAGAAAAATAGATAGATAGAAAGACAGAGTGATTAAAAAGGATGACGGAAAGATAGATATAATAGTGACTAGAAGGAAAATGGAGAAATATAAAGACATAGTGGCTAAAAAGCATTACGGAAAGACAGATAGAATAGTGACTAGAAGGAAAATGGAGAAATAGAAAGGCAGACTGACTTAATAGAATGACAGAGAAATAGAAAGACCGATTTAGTAATAAGGATGATGGAGAGATGGAAAGACCCAGTTAGTAATAAGGATGATGGAGAGATATATAGAATAGTGACCAGAAGGAAAATTGAGAAATAGAAAGAATGATTAAAAACAATGACATAAAGATAGATAGAATAGTGACTAGAACGAAAATGGAGAAATAGAAAGATAGAGTGAATTAAAAAAAAAATGACGGAAAGATAGATAGATTAGTGGCTAGAAGGAAAATAGAGAAATAGAAAGACAGAGTGACTAAAAAGGATGACGGAAAGATAGATAGAATAGTGACTAAAAGGAAAATGGAGAAATAGAAAGACAGAGTGATTATAAAGGATGACCGAAAGATAGATAGAATAGCGACCAGAAGGAAAATGGTGAAATAGAAAGACGGATTGCCTAAAAATGATGACGGAAAGATAGATAGAATAGTGACTAGAAGGAAAATGGAGAAATAGAAAGACAGAGTGAATAAAACCTATGACGGCAAGAAAGATAGAATAGTGACTAGAAAAATAGATAGATAGAAAAACAGAATGACTAAAAAGGATGACGGAAAGATAGATAGAATAGTGACTTCAAGGAAAATGGAGAAATAGAAGACAGAGTGACTAAAAAAGATGACGGGAAGATAGATAGAATAGTGACTAGAAGGAAAATTGAGAAATAGAAAGACAGATGACTTAATAGGATGACGGAGAGATATGAAGTCCGAGTTAGTAATAAGGATGATGAAGAGATAGAAAGACAGAGTGACTAAAAAGGATGACAGAAAGATCGATAGAGTAGTGACTAGAAGGAAAATGGAGAAATAGAAAGACAGAGTGACTTAAAAGGATGACGGAAAGATAGATAGAAGAGTGACTAGAAGAAAAATGGAGAAATAGAAAGACAGAGTGACTAAAAAGGAAGACGGAAAGATAGACAGAATAGTGACTAGAAGGGAAATGGAGAAATAGAAAAACAGAATGACTAAAACGGATGATCAAAAGACAGATAGACTAGTGACTAGAATGAAATTGGTGAAATAGAAAGACAGATTGCCTAAAAATGATGACGGAAAGATAGATAGAATAGTGATTAGAAGGAAAACGTAGAAATAGAAAGACAGATTCAATAAATAGGATGACGGAAAGACAGCTAGAATAGTGACTAGAAGGAAAATGGAGAAATAGAAAACGAGAGTGACTAATAAAGATGACGGAAAGATAGATAGAATAGTGACTAGAAGGAAAATTGAGAAATAGAAAGACAGATGACTTAATAGGATGACCGAGAGATAGAAAGACGGAGTTAGTAATAAGGATGATGAAGAGATAGAAAGACAGAGTGACTAAAAAGGATGACAGAAAGATCGATAGAGTAGTGACTAGAAGGAAAATTGAGAAATAGAAAGACAGACTGAATAAAAAGGATGACGGAAAGATAGCTAGAATATTGACTAGAAGGAAAATAGAGAAATAGAAAGACAGATTGCCTAAAAATGATGACGGAAAGATAGATAGAATAGTGATTAGAAGGAAAATGGAGAAATAGAAAAGACAGAGTGATTGGAAAGGATGACCGAAAGATAGATAGAATAGTGATTCGAATGAAATTGATTAAATAGAAAGACAGATTGCCTAAAAATGATGACGGAAAGATCGATAGAATAGTGATTAGAAGGAAAACGGAGAAATAGAAAACAAGAGTGACTAAAAAAGATGACGAAAAGCTAGATAGAATAGTGACTAGAAGGAAAATGGAGAAATAGGAAGACAGATGACTTAATAGGATGACAGAGAGATAGAAAGACGGAGTTAGTAATAAGGATGATGAAGAGATAGAAAGACAGAGTGACTAAAAACGATTACAGAAAGATCGATAGAGTAGTGACTAGAAGGAAAATGGAGAAATAGAAAGACAGTGTGAATAAAAATGATGACGGAAAAATAGGTAGAATAGTGACTAGAAGAAAAATAGAGAAATAGAAAGACAGGGTGACTAAAAAGGATGACGGAAAGATAGATAGAATAGTGACTATAAGAAAAATGAGAAATGGAAAGACAGAGTGACTAAAACGGATGGCGGAAAGAGAGATAGCATAGTGACTAGAAGGAAACTGGAGAAATATAAAGACAGAATGACTGAGACGGATGATCAAAAGACAGATAGAATAGTGAATAGAAAAATAGATAGATAGAAAGACAGTGTGATTAAAAAGGATGACGGAAAGATAGATATAATAGTGACTAGAAGGAAAATGGAGAAATATAAAGACATAGTGGCTAAAAAGCATTACGGAAAGACATATAGAATAGTGACTAGAAGGAAAATGGAGAAATAGAAAGGCAGAGTGACTTAATAGAATGACAGAGAAATAGAAAGACCGATTTAGTAATAAGGATGATGGAGAGATGGAAAGACCCAGTTAGTAATAAGGATGATGGAGAGATATATAGAATAGTGACCAGAAGGAAAATTGAGAAATAGAAAGAATGATTAAAAACAATGACAGAAAGATAGATAGAATATTGACTAGAACGAAAATGGAGAAATAGAAAGATAGAGTGAATTAAAAAAAAAATGACGGAAAGATAGATAGATTAGTGGCTAGAAGGAAAATAGAGAAATAGAAAGACAGAGTGACTAAAAAGGATGACGGAAAGATAGATAGAATAGTGACTAAAAGGAAAATGGAGAAATAGAAAGACATAGTGATTATAAAGGATGACCGAAAGATAGATAGAATAGCGACCAGAAGGAAAATGGTGAAATAGAAAGACGGATTGCCTAAAAATGATGACGGAAAGATAGATAGAATAGTGACTAGAAGGAAAATGGAGAAATAGAAAGACAGAGTGAATAAAACCTATGACGGAAAGAAAGATAGAATAGTGACTAGAAAAATAGATAGATAGAAAGACAGAGTGACTAAAAAGGATGACGGAAAGATAGATAGAATAGTGACTAGAAGGAAAATGGAGAAATAGAAGACAGAGTGACTAAAAATGAAGACGGAAAGATATATAGAATTATGACTCGAAGGAAAATAGAGAAATTAAAAGACAGAGTGACTAAAAAGGATGACGGAAATATAGATAGAATAGTGACTAGAAGGAAAATGTAGAAATAGAAAGGCAGAGTGACTTAATAGGATGACAGAGAAATAGAAAGACCGATTTAGTAATAAGTATGATGGAGATATGGAAAGACCCAGTTAGTAATAAGGATGATGGAGAGATAGATAGAATAGTGACTAGAAGGAAAATTGAGAAATAGAAAGACAGAGTGATTAAAAACAATGACAGAAAGATAGATAGCATAGTGACTAGAAGGAAAATAGAGAAATAGAAAGACAGAGTGAATAAAAATGAAGACGGAAAGATAGATAGAATAGTGACCAGAAGGAAAACGGAGAAATATAAAGACAGAATGACTAAAAATGAAGACGGAAAGATATATAGAATTATGACTCGAAGGAAAATAGAGAAATTAAAAGACAGAGTGACTAAAAAGGATGACGGAAATATAGATAGAATAGTGACTAGAAGGAAAATGTAGAAATAGAAAGGCAGAGTGACTTAATAGGATGACAGAGAAATAGAAAGACCGATTTAGTAATAAGTATGATGGAGAGATGGAAAGACCCAGTTAGTAATAAGGATGATGGAGAGATAGATAGAATAGTGACTAGAAGGAAAATTGAGAAATAGAAAGACAGAGTGATTAAAAACAATGACAGAAAGATAGATAGCATAGTGACTAGAAGGAAAATAGAGAAATAGAAAGACAGAGTGAATAAAAATGAAGACGGAAAGATAGATAGAATAGTGACTCGAAGGAAAATAGAAGAATTAAAACACAGAGTGATTAAAAAAGATGACGGAAAGATCGATAGAATAGTGGTTAGAAGGAAAATGGCGAAATAGAAAGACAAAGTGAATAAAAAGGAAGACGGAAAGATAGACAGAATAGTGACTAGAAGGAAATGGGGAGAATTATAAAGGCAGAATGACTAAAACGGATGATCAAAAGACAGATAGAATAGTGATTAGAAGGAAAATGAAGAAATAGAAAGACAGAGTGATTAGAAAGGATGACCGAAAGATAGATAGAATAGTGACTAGAATGAAATTGGTGAAATAGAAAGACAGATTGCCTAAAAATGATGACGGAAAGATAGATAGAATAGTGATTAGAAGGAAAACGGAGAAATAGAAAGACAGACTCAATAAATAGCATGACGGAAAGACAGCTAGAATAGTGACTAGAAGGAAAATGGAGAAATAGAAAACGAGAGTGATTAAAAAAGATGACGGAAAGATAGATAGAATAGTGATTAGAAGGAAAACGGAGAAATAGAAAACGAGAGTGACTAAAAAAGATGACGGAAAGATAGATAGAATAGTGACTAGAAGGAAAATGGAGAAATAGAAAGACAGACGACTTAATAGGATGACGGAGAGATAGAAAGACGAGTTAGTAATAAGGATGATGAAGAAATAGAGGGACAGAGTGACTAAAAAGGATTACAGAAAGATCGATAGAGTAGTGACTAGAAGGAAAATGGAGAAATAGAAAGACAGTGTCACTAAAAAGGATGAAGGAAAAATAGGTAGAATAGTGACTAGAAGAAAAATAGAGAAATAGAAAGACAGGATGACTAAAAAGAATGACGGAAAGATAGATAGAATAGTGACTAGAACGAAAATGAAGAAATAGAAAGACAGAGACTAAAAAGGATGACGGAAAGATAGACAGAATAGTGACTAGAAGGAAAATGGAGAAATATAAAGACAGTGACTAAAACGGATGGCGGAAAGACAGATAGCATAGTGACTAGAAGGAAATTGGAGAAATAGAAAGACAGAGTGATTAAAAAGGATGACGGAAAGATAGATAGAATAGTGACTAGAAGGAAAATGGAGAAATATAAAGACAGAATGACTGAGACGGATGATCAAAAGACAGATAGAATAGTGAATAGAAAAATAGATAGATAGAAAGACAGAGTGATTAAAAAGCATGACGGAAAGATAGATATAATAGTGACTCGAAGGATAATGGAGAAATATAAAGACAGTGACTAAAACGGATGGCGGAAAGACAGATAGCATAGTGACTAGAAGGAAATTGGAGAAATAGAAAGACAGAGTGACTAAAAAGGATGACTGAAACATAGATAGAATAGTGACTAGAATGAAAATGGAGAAATATAAAGACAGAATGACTGAGACGGATGATCAAAAGACAGATAGAATAGTGAATAGAAAAATAGATAGATAGAAAGACAGAGTGATTAAAAAGGATGACGGAAAGATAGATATAATAGTGACTAGAAGGAAAATGGAGAAATATAAAGACATAGTGGCTAAAAAGCATTACGGAAAGACAGATAGAATAGTGACTAGAAGGAAAATGGAGAAATAGAAAGGCAGACTGACTTAATAGAATGACAGAGAAATAGAAAGACCGATTTAGTAATAAGGATGATGGAGAGATGGAAAGACCCAGTTAGTAATAAGGATGATGGAGAGATATATAGAATAGTGACCAGAAGGAAAATTGAGAAATAGAAAGAATGATTAAAAACAATGACATAAAGATAGATAGAATAGTGACTAGAACGAAAATGGAGAAATAGAAAGATAGAGTGAATTAAAAAAAAAATGACGGAAAGATAGATAGATTAGTGGCTAGAAGGAAAATAGAGAAATAGAAAGACAGAGTGACTAAAAAGGATGACGGAAAGATAGATAGAATAGTGACTAAAAGGAAAATGGAGAAATAGAAAGACAGAGTGATTATAAAGGATGACCGAAAGATAGATAGAATAGCGACCAGAAGGAAAATGGTGAAATAGAAAGACGGATTGCCTAAAAATGATGACGGAAAGATAGATAGAATAGTGACTAGAAGGAAAATGGAGAAATAGAAAGACAGAGTGAATAAAACCTATGACGGCAAGAAAGATAGAATAGTGACTAGAAAAATAGATAGATAGAAAAACAGAATGACTAAAAAGGATGACGGAAAGATAGATAGAATAGTGACTTCAAGGAAAATGGAGAAATAGAAGACAGAGTGACTAAAAAAGATGACGGGAAGATAGATAGAATAGTGACCAGAAGGAAAACGGAGAAATATAAAGACAGAATGATTAAAAAGGATGACGGAAAGATAGATAGAATAGTGACTAGAAGGAAAATGGAGAAATATAAAGACATTGTGATTAAAAAGCATTACGGAAAGACAGATAGAATAGTGACTAGAAGGAAAATGTAGAAATAGAAAGGCAGAGTGACTTAATAGGATGACAGAGAAATAGAAAGACCGATTTAGTAATAAGTATGATGGAGAGATGGAAAGACCCAGTTAGTAATAAGGATGATGGAGAGATAGATAGAATAGTGACTAGAAGGAAAATGGAGAAATAGAAAGACAGAGTGATTAAAAACAATGACAGAAAGATAGATAACATAGTGACTAGAAGGAAAATAGAGAAATAGAAAGACAGAGTGAATAAAAATGAAGACGGAAAGATAGATAGAATAGTGACTCGAAGGAAAATAGAAGAATTAAAACACAGAGTGATTAAAAAAGATGACGGAAAGATCGATAGAATAGTGGTTAGAAAATGGAGAAATGACTAAAAAAGATGACGGGAAGATAGATAGAATAGTGACTAGAAGAAAAACAGAGAAATATAAAAACAGAATGACTAAAAATGAAAACGAAAAGATATATAGAATTGTGACTCGAAGGAAAATAGAGAAATTAAAAGACAGAGTGACTAAAAAGGATGACGGAAAGATAGATAGAATAGTGACTAGAAGGAAAATGCAGAAATAGAAAGGCAGAGTGACTTTATAGGATGACAGAGAAATAGAAAGACCGATTTAGTAATAAGGATAATGGAGAGAAATGGCGAAATAGAAAGACAAAGTGAATAAAAAGGAAGACGGAAAGATAGACAGAATAGTGACTAGAAGGAAATGGGGAGAATTATAAAGGCAGAATGACTAAAACGGATGATCAAAAGACAGATAGAATAGTGATTAGAAGGAAAATGAAGAAATAGAAAGACAGAGTGATTAGAAAGGATGACCGAAAGATAGATAGAATAGTGACTAGAATGAAATTGGTGAAATAGAAAGACAGATTGCGTAAAAATGATGACGGAAAGATAGATAGAATAGTGATTAGAAGGAAAACGGAGAAATAGAAAGACAGACTCAATAAATAGCATGACGGAAAGACAGCTAGAATAGTGACTAGAAGGAAAATGGAGAAATAGAAAACGAGAGTGATTAAAAAAGATGACGGAAAGATAGATAGAATAGTGATTAGAAGGAAAACGGAGAAATAGAAAACGAGAGTGGAGAAAAAGAATTACGGAAAGACAGATAGAATAGTGACTAGAAGGACAATGCAGAAATAGAAAGGCAGACTGATTTAATAGAATGACAGAGAAATAGAAAGACTGATTTAGTAATAAGGATGATGGAGAAATGGAAAGACCCAGTTAGTAATAAGGATGATGGAGAGATAGATAGAATAGTGACTAGAAGGAAAATGGAGAAATAGAAAGAATGATTAAAAACAATGACAGAAAGATGGATAGAATAGTGACTAGAACGAAAATGGAGAAATAGAAAGATAGAGTGAATAAAAAGGATGACGGAAAGATAGGTACATTATTGGCTAGAAGGAAAATAGAGAAATAGAAAGACAGAGTGAATAAAAAGGATGACGGAAAGATAGATAGAATAGTGTCTAAAAGGAAAATGGAGAAATAGAAAGACAGAGTGATTAGAAAGGACGACCGAAAGATAGATAGAATAGCGACTAGAATACAAATGGTGAAATAGAAAGACAGATTGCCTAAAAATTATAACGGAAAGATAGATAGAATAGTGACTAGAAGGAAAATGGAGAAATAGAAAGACAGTGAATAAAACCTATGACGGAAAGATAGATTGAATAGTGACTAGAAAAATAGATAGATAGAAAGACAGAGTGACTAAAAAGGACGACGGAAAGACAGATAGCATAGCGAATAGAAGGAAGTTGAGAAATGGAAAGACATAGTGACTAAAAAGGATGACGGAAAGATAGATAGAATAGTGACTAGAAGGAAAATGGAGAAACAGAAAGACAGAGTGACTAAAAAAGATGACGAGAAGATAGATAGAATAGTGATTAGAAGGAAAACGTAGAAATATAAAGACAGAATGATTAAAACTGAAAACGGAAAGATAGATAGAATTGTGACTCGAAGGAAAATAGAGAAATTAAAAGACAGAGCGACTAAAAATTATGACGGAAAGATAGATAGAATAGTGACTAGAAGGAAAATGGAGAAATATAAAGACATAGTGACTAAAAAGCATTAACGAAAGACAGATAGAATAGTGACTAGAAGGAAAATGCAGAAATAGAAAGGCAGAGTGACTTAATAGGATGACAGAGAAATAGAAAGACCGATTTAGTAATAAGGATGATGGGGAGATGGAAAGACCCAGTTAGTAATAAGGATGATGGAGAGATAGATAGAATAGTGACTAGAAGGAAAATTGAGAAATAGAAAGACAGAATGATTAAAAACAATGACAGAAAGATAGATAGAATAGTGACTAGAACGAAAATGGAGAAATAGAAAGATAGAGTGAATAAAAAGGATGACGGAAAGATAGGTAGAATAGTGACTAGAAGGAAATTAGAGAAATATAAAGACAGAGTGACTAAAAGGGATAACAGAAAGACAGATAAAATAGTGACTAAAAGGAAAATGGAGAAATAGAAAGACAGAGTGATTAGAAAGGATGGCCGAAAGATAGATAGAATAGCGACTAGAATGAAAATGATGAAATAGAAAGACAGAGTGACTAGAAGGAAAACGGAGAAATATAAAGACAGAATGATTAAAAATGAAGACGGAAAGATAGATAGAATTGTGACTCGAAGGAAAATAGAGAAATTAAAAGACAGAGTGACTAAAAAGGATGACGGAAAGATAGATAGAATAGTGACTAGAAGGAAATTAGAGAAATAGAAAGACAGGGTGACTAAAAATGATGACGGAAAGATAGATAGAATAGTGATTAGAAGGAAAACGTAGAAATAGAAAGACAGACTCTATAAATAGGATGACGGACAGAGTGACTAAAAAGGATGACGGAAAGATAGGTAGAATAGTGACTAGAAGGAAAATGGAGAAATAGAAAACGAGAGTGACTAAAAAAGATGACGGAAAGATAGATAGAATAGTGAATAGAAGGAAAATTGAGAAATAGAAAGACAGATGACTTAATGGGATGACGGAGAGACAGAAAGACGGAGTTATTAATAAGGATGATGAAGAGATAGAAAGACAGAGTGGCTAAAAAGGATGACAGAAAGATCGATGGAGTAATGACTAGAAGGAAAATTGAGAAATAGAAAGACAGAGTGAATAAAAAGGATGACGGAAAGATAGACAGAATGAGTAAAACAGATGATCAAAAGACAGATAGAATAGTGATTAGAAAAATAGATAGATAGAAAGACAGAGTGACCAAAAAGGATGACGGAAAGATAGATAGAATAGTGATTAGAAGGAAAATGGAGAAATAGAAAGACAGGGTCAATAGAAAGGATGACGGAAAGATAGATAGAATAGTGACTAGAAGGAAAATGAGAAATAGAAAGGCAGAGTGACTAAAACGAATGGCGGAAAGACAGATAGAATAATGACTAGAAGGAAACTGGAGAAATAGAAAGACAGAGTGAATAAAAAGGATGATTGAAAGATAGATAGAATAGTGACTAAAAGGAAAATGGAGAAATAGAAAGACAGACTGCCTAAAAATGATGACGGAAAGATAGATAGAATAGTGACTGGAAGGAAAATGGAGAAATAGAAAGACAGAGTGAATAAAACCTATGACGGAAAGAAAGATAGAATAGTGACTAGAAAAATAGATAGATAGAAAGACAGAGTGACTAAAAAGGATGACGGAAAGACGGATATCATAGTGACTAGAAGGAAAATGAGAAATGGAAAGACATAGTGACTAAAAAGGATGACGGAAAGATAGATAGAATAGTGACTAGAAGGAAAATGGAGAAATAGAAAGCCAGAGTGACTAAAAAAGATGACGGGAAGATAGATAGAATAGTGACTAGAAGAAAAACAGAGAAATATAAAAACAGAATGACTAAAAATGAAAACGAAAAGATATATAGAATTGTGACTCGAAGGAAAATAGAGAAATTAAAAGACAGAGTGACTAAAAAGGATGACGGAAAGATAGATAGAATAGTGACTAGAAGGAAAATTGAGAAATGGAAAGTTAGGGTGAATAAAAAGGAAGACTGAAAGATAGATAGAATGGTAACTAGAAGGAAAATGGAGAAATATAAAGACATAGTGACTAAAAAGCATTACGGAAAGACAGATAGAATAGTGACTAGAAGGAAAATGCAGAAATAGAAAGGCAGAGTGACTTTATAGGATGACAGAGAAATAGAAAGACCGATTTAGTAATAAGGATGATGGAGAGATGGAAAGACCCAGTTAGTAATAAAGATGATGGAGAGATAGATAGAATAGTGACTAGAAGGAAAATTGAGAAATAGAAAGACAGAGTGACTAAAAATGAAGACGGAAAGATAGATAGAACAGTGACTCGAAGGAAAATAGAAGAATTAAAAAACAGAGTGACTAAAAAGAATGACGGAAAGATAGATAGAATAGTTACTAGAAGAAAAATGGAGAAATAGAAAGACAAAGTGACTAAAAAGAATGACGGAAAGATAGATAGAATAGTTACTAGAAGAAAAATGGAGAAATAGAAAGACAGAGTGAATAAAAAGGAAGACGGAAAGATAGACAGTATAGTGACTAGAAGGAAAATGGAGAAATATAAAGACAGAATGACTGAAACGGATGATCAAAAGACAGATAGAATAGTGAATAGAAAAATAGATAGATAGAAAGACAGAGTGATTAAAAAACATGACGGAAAGATAGATATAATAGTGACTCGAAGGATAATGGAGAAATATAAAGACATAGTGACTAAAACGGATGGCGGAAAGACAGAAGAATTAATAGGATGACGGAGAGATAGAAAGACAGAGTTAGTAATAAGGATGATGAAGAGATGGAAAGAAAGAGTGTCTAAAAAGGATTACAGAAAGATCGAGTAGTGACTAGAAGGAAAATGGAGAAATAGAAAGACAGAGTGACTAAAAATGATGACGGAAAGATAGATAGAATAGTGATTAGAAGGAAAACGGAGAAATAGAAAGACAGACTCAATAAATAGGATGACGGAAAGATAGATAGAATAGTGACTGGAAGGAAAATGGAGAAATAGAAAGACAGAGTGACTAAAAATGATGACGGAAAGATAGATAGAATAGTGACTAGAAGGAAAATGGAGAAATAGAAAGACAGACTCAATAAATAGGATGACGGAAAGATAGATAGAATAGTGACTAGAAGGAAAATGAAGAAATAGAAAACGAGAGTGACTAAAAAAGATGACGGAAAGATAGATAGAATAGTGACTAGAAGGAAAATGGAGAAATAGAAAGCGAGAGTGACTAAAAAAGGATGACGGAAAGATAGATAGAATAGTGACCAGAAGGAAAATGGTGAAATAGAAAGACGGATTGCCTAAAAATGATGACGGAAAGATAGATAGAATAGTGACTAGAAGGAAAATGGAGAAATAGAAAGACAGAGTGAATAAAACCTATGACGGCAAGAAAGATAGAATAGTGACTAGAAAAATAGATAGAAAGAAAGACAGAATGACTAAAAAGGATGACGGAAAGATAGATAGAATAGTGACTTCAAGGAAAATGGAGAAATAGAAGACAGAGTGACTAAAAAAGATGACGGAAAGATAGATAGAATAGTGACCAGAAGGAAAACGGAGAAATATAAAGACAGAATGACTAAAAAGGATGACGGAAAGATAGATAGAATAGTGACTAGAAGGAAAATGGAGAAATATAAAGACATTGTGATTAAAAAGCATTACGGAAAGACAGATAGAATAGTGACTAGAAGGAAAATGTAGAAATAGAAAGGCAGAGTGACTTAATAGGATGACAGAGAAATAGAAAGACCGATTTAGTAATAAGTATGATGGAGAGATGGAAAGACCCAGTTAGTAATAAGGATGATGGAGAGATAGATAGAATAGTGACTAGAAGGAAAATGGAGAAATAGAAAGACAGAGTGATTAAAAACAATGACAGAAAGATAGATAACATAGTGACTAGAAGGAAAATAGAGAAATAGAAAGACAGAGTGAATAAAAATGAAGGCGGAAAGATAGATAGAATAGTGACTCGAAGGAAAATAGAAGAATTAAAACACAGAGTGATTAAAAAAGATGACGGAAAGATCGATAGAATAGTGGTTAGAAAATGGAGAAATAGAAAGCCAGAGTGACTAAAAAAGATGACGCGAAGATAGATAGAATAGTGACTAGAAGAAAAACAGAGAAATATAAAAACAGAATGACTAAAAATGAAAACGAAAAGATATATAGAATTGTGACTCGAAGGAAAATAGAGAAATTAAAAGACAGAGTGACTAAAAAGGATGACGGAAAGATAGATAGAATAGTGACTAGAAGGAAAATTGAGAAATGGAAAGACAGGGTGAATAAAAAGGAAGACTGAAAGATAGATAGAATGGTAACTAGAAGGAAACTGGAGAAATATAAAGACATAGTGACTAAAAAGCATTACGGAAAGACAGATAGAATAGTGACTAGAAGGAAAATGCAGAAATAGAAAGGCAGAGTGACTTTATAGGATGACAGAGAAATAGAAAGACCGATTTAGTAATAAGGATGATGGAGAGAAATGGCGAAATAGAAAGACAAAGTGAATAAAAAGGAAGACGGAAAGATAGACAGAATAGTGACTAGAAGGAAATGGGGAGAATTATAAAGGCAGAATGACTAAAACGGATGATCAAAAGACAGATAGAATAGTGATTAGAAGGAAAATGAAGAAATGGAAAGACAGAGTGATTAGAAAGGATGACCGAAAGATAGATAGAATAGTTACTAGAATGAAATTGGTGAAATAGAAAGACAGATTGCCTAAAAATGATGACGGAAAGATAGATAGAATAGTGATTAGAAGGAAAACGGAGAAATAGAAAGACAGACTCAATAAATAGGATGACGGACAGAGTGACTAAAAAGGATGACGGAAAGATAGGTAGAATAGTGACTAGAAGGAAAATGGAGAAATAGAAAACGAGAGTGACTAAAAAAGATGACGGAAAGATAGATAGAATAGTGAATAGAAGGAAAATTGAGAAATAGAAAGACAGATGACTTAATGGGATGACGGAGAGACAGAAAGACGGAGTTATTAATAAGGATGATGAAGAGATAGAAAGACAGAGTGGCTAAAAAGGATGACAGAAAGATCGATGGAGTAATGACTAAAAGGAAAATTGAGAAATAGAAAGACAGAGTGAATAAAAAGGATGACGGAAAGATAGACAGAATGAGTAAAACAGATGATCAAAAGACAGATAGAATAGTGATTAGAAAAATAGATAGATAGAAAGACAGAGTGATTAAAAAACATGACGGAAAGATAGATATAATAGTGACTCGAAGGATAATGGAGAAATATAAAGACATAGTGACTAAAACGGATGGCGGAAAGACAGAAGAATTAATAGGATGACGGAGAGATAGAAAGACAGAGTTAGTAATAAGGATGATGAAGAGATGGAAAGAAAGAGTGTCTAAAAAGGATTACAGAAAGATCGATAGAGTAGTGACTAGAAGGAAAATGGAGAAATAGAAAGACAGTGTGACTAAAAATGATGACGGAAAGATAGATAGAATAGTGATTAGAAGGAAAACGGAGAAATAGAAAGACAAACTCAATAAATAGGATGACGGAAAGATAGATAGAATAGTGACTAGAAGGAAAATGGAGAAATAGAAAGACAGAGTGACTAAAAATGATGACGGAAAGATGGATAGAATAGTGACTAGAAGGAAAATGGAGAAATAGAAAGACAGACTCAATAAATAGGATGACGGAAAGATGGATAGAATAGTGACTAGAAGGAAAATGAAGAAATAGAAAACGAGAGTGACTAAAAAAGGATGACGGAAAGATAGATAGAATAGTGACTAGAAGGAAAATGAAGAAATAGGAAACGAGAGTGACTAAAAAAGGATGACGGAAAGATAGATAGAATAGTGACTAGAAGGAAAATGAAGAAATAGGAAACGAGAGTGACTAAAAAAGGATGACGGAAAGATAGATAGAATAGTGACTAGAAGGAAAATGAAGAAATAGAAAACGAGAGTGACTAAAAAAGGATGACGGAAAGACAGCTAGAATAGTGACTAGAAGGAAAATGGAGAAATAGAAAGCGAGAGTGACTAAAAAAGGATGACGGAAAGATAGATAGAATAATGACTAGAAGGAAAATGGAGAAATAGAAAGCGAGAGTGACTAAAAAAGGATGACGGAAAGATAGATAGAATAGTGACTAGAAGGAAAATGAAGAAATAGAAAACGAGAGTGACTAAAAAAGGATGACGGAAAGATAGATAGAATAATGACTAGAAGGAAAATGAAGAAATAGAAAACGAGAGTGACTAAAAAAGGATGACGGAAAGATAGATAGAATAATGACTAGAAGGAAAATGAAGAAATAGAAAACGAGAGTGACTAAAAAAGGATGACGGAAAGATAGATAGAATAGTGACTAGAAGGAAAATGAAGAAATAGAAAACGAGAGTGACTAAAAAAGGATGACGGAAAGATAGATAGAATAATGACTAGAAGGAAAATGAAGAAATAGGAAACGAGAGTGACTAAAAAAGGATGACGGAAAGATAGATAGAATAGTGACTAGAAGGAAAATGAAGAAATAGGAAACGAGAGTGACTAAAAAAGGATGACGGAAAGATAGATAGAATAGTGACTAGAAGGAAAATGAAGAAATAGAAAACGAGAGTGACTAAAAAAGGATGACGGAAAGATAGATAGAATAGTGACTAGAAGGAAAATGAAGAAATAGGAAACGAGAGTGACTAAAAAAGGATGACGGAAAGATAGATAGAATAGTGACTAGAAGGAAAATGAAGAAATAGAAAACGAGAGTGACTAAAAAAAGATGACGGAAAGATAGATAGAATAGTGACTAGAAGGAAAATGAAGAAATAGAAAACGAGAGTGACTAAAAAAAGATGACGGAAAGATAGATAGAATAGTGACTAGAAGGAAAATGAAGAAATAGAAAACGAGAGTGACTAAAAAATGATGACGGAAAGACAGCTAGAATAGTGACTAGAAGGAAAATGGAGAAATAGAAAACGAGAGTGATTAAAAAAGATGACGGAAAGATAGATAGAATAGTGACTAGAAGGAAAACGGAGAAATAGAAAACGAGAGTGACTAAAAAAGATGACGGAAAGATAGATAGAATAGTGACTAGAAGGAAAATGGAGAAATAGAAAGACAGACGACTTAATAGGATGACGGAGAGATAGAAAGACGAGTTAGTAATAAGGATGATGAAGAAATAGAGAGACAGACTGACTAAAAAGGATTACAGAAAGATCGATAGAGTAGTGACTAGAAGGAAAATGGAGAAATAGAAAGACAGTGTCACTAAAAAGGATGAAGGAAAAATAGGTAGAATAGTGACTAGAAGAAAAATAGAGAAATAGAAAGACAAGATGACTAAAAAGAATGACGGAAAGATAGATAGAATGGTGACTAGAACGAAAATGAAGAAATAGAAAGACAGAGACTAAAAAGGATGACGGAAAGATAGACAGAATAGTGACTAGAAGGAAAATGGAGAAATATAAAGACAGTGACTAAAACGGATGGCGGAAAGACAGATAGCATAGTGACTAGAAGGAAATTGGAGAAATAGAAAGACAGAGTGACTAAAAAGGATGACGGAAAGATAGATAGAATAGTGACTAGAAGGAAAATGGAGAAATATAAAGACAGAATGACTGAGACGGATGATCAAAAGACAGATAGAATAGTGAATATAAAAATAGATAGATAGAAAGACAGAGTGATTAAAAAGCATGACGGAAAGATAGATATAATAGTGACTGGAAGGATAATGGAGAAATATAAAGACAGTGACTAAAACGGATGGCGGAAAGACAGATAGCATAGTGACTAGAATGAAATTGGTGAAATAGAAAGACAGATTGCCTAAAAATGATGACGGAAAGATAGATAGAATAGTGATTAGAAGGAAAACGTAGAAATAAAAAGACAGACTCAATAAATAGGATGACGGAAAGACAACTAGAATAGTGACTAGAAGGAAAATGGAGAAATAGAAAGACAGATGACTTAATAGGATGACGGAGAGATAGAAAGTCCGAGTTAGTAATAAGGATGATGAAGAGACAGAAAGACAGAGTGACTAAAAAGGATGACAGAAAGATCGATAGAGTAGTGACTAGAAGGAAAATGGAGAAATAGAAAGACAGAGTGACTTAAAAGGATGACGGAAAGATAGATAGAATAGTGACTAGAAGGAAATTAGAGAAATAGAAAGACAGGGTGACTAAAAATGATGACGGAAAGATAGATAGAATAGTGATTAGAAGGAAAACGTAGAAATAGAAAGACAGACTCTATAAATAGGATGACGGACAGAGTGACTAAAAAGGATGACGGAAAGATAGGTAGAATAGTGACTAGAAGGAAAATGGAGAAATAGAAAACGAGAGTGACTAAAAAAGATGACGGAAAGATAGATAGAATAGTGAATAGAAGGAAAATTGAGAAATAGAAAGACAGATGACTTAATGGGATGACGGAGAGACAGAAAGACGGAGTTATTAATAAGGATGATGAAGAGATAGAAAGACAGAGTGGCTAAAAAGGATGACAGAAAGATCGATGGAGTAATGACTAAAAGGAAAATTGAGAAATAGAAAGACAGAGTGAATAAAAAGGATGACGGAAAGATAGACAGAATGAGTAAAACAGATGATCAAAAGACAGATAGAATAGTGATTAGAAAAATAGATAGATAGAAAGACAGAGTGACCAAAAAGGATGACGGAAAGATAGATAGAATAGTGACTAGAAGGAAAACGGAGAAATAGAAAGATAGAGTGACTAAAAAAATGACGGGAACATAGATAGAATAGTGATAAAAAGGAAAACGGAGAAATAGAAAACAAAAGTGAATAAAAAAGATGACGGAAAGATAGATAGAATAGTGACTAGAAGGAAAATGGAGAAGTAGAAAGACAAGACTTAATAGGATGACGGAGAGATAAAAAAACGGAGTTAGTAATAAGGATGATGAAGAGATAGAAAGACAGAGTGAGTAAAAAGGATTACAGAAAGATCGATAGAGAAGTGACTAGAAAGAAAATGGAGAAATAGAAAGACAGAGTGACTAAAAAGGATGACGGAAAGATAGGTAGAATAGTGAGTAGAAGAAAAATAGAGAAATAGAAAGACAGGGTCAATAGAAAGGATGACGGAAAGATAGATAGAATAGTGACTAGAAGGAAAATGAGAAATAGAAAGGCAGAGTGACTAAAACGAATGGCGGAAAGACAGATAGAATAATGACTAGAAGGAAACTGGAGAAATAGAAAGACAGAGTGAATAAAAAGGATGACGGAAAGATAGATAGAATAGTGACTAAAAGGAAAATGGAGAAATAGAAAGACAGACTGCCTAAAAATGATGACGGAAAGATAGATAGAATAGTGACTAGAAGGAAAATGGAGAAATAGAAAGACAGAGTGAATAAAACCTATGACGGAAAGAAAGATAGAATAGTGACTAGAAAAATAGATAGATAGAAAGACAGAGTGACTAAAAAGGATGACGGAAAGACGGATATCATAGTGACTAGAAGGAAAATGAGAAATGGAAAGACATAGTGACTAAAAAGGATGACGGAAAGATAGATTGAATAGTGACTAGAAGGAAAATGGAGAAATAGAAAGCCAGAGTGACTAAAAAAGATGACGGGAAGATAGATAGAATAGTGACTAGAAGAAAAACAGAGAAATATAAAAACAGAATGACTAAAAATGAAAACGAAAAGATATATAGAATTGTGACTCGAAGGAAAATAGACAAATTAAAAGGTAGATAGAAAGACAGAGTGACTAAAAAGGATGACGGAAAGATAGATAGAATAGTGACTAGAAGGAAAATTGAGAAATGGAAAGACAGGGTGAATAAAAAGGAAGACTGAAAGATAGATAGAATGGTAACTAGAAGGAAAATGGAGAAATATAAAGACATAGTGACTAAAAAGCATTACGGAAAGACAGATAGAATAGTGACTAGAAGGAAAATGCAGAAATAGAAAGGCAGAGTGACTTTATAGGATGACAGAGAAATAGAAAGACCGATTTAGTAATAAGGATGATGGAGAGATGGAAAGACCCAGTTAGTAATAAAGATGATGGAGAGATAGATAGAATAGTGACTAGAAGGAAAATTGAGAAATAGAAAGACAGAGTGACTAAAAATGAAGACGGAAAGATAGATAGAACAGTGACTCGAAGGAAAATAGAAGAATTAAAACACAGAGTGACTAAAAAGAATGACGGAAAGATAGATAGAATAGTTACTAGAAGAAAAATGGAGAAATAGAAAGACAAAGTGACTAAAAAGAATGACGGAAAGATAGATAGAATAGTTACTAGAAGAAAAATGGAGAAATAGAAAGACAGAGTGAATAAAAAGGAAGACGGAAAGATAGACAGTATAGTGACTAGAGGGAAAATGGAGAAATATAAAGACAGAATGACTGAAACGGATGATCAAAAGACAGATAGAATAGTGAATAGAAAAATAGATAGATAGAAAGACAGAGTGATTAAAAAACATGACGGAAAGATAGATATAATAGTGACTCGAAGGATAATGGAGAAATATAAAGACATAGTGACTAAAACGGATGGCGGAAAGACAGAAGAATTAATAGGATGACGGAGAGATAGAAAGACAGAGTTAGTAATAAGGATGATGAAGAGATGGAAAGAAAGAGTGTCTAAAAAGGATTACAGAAAGATCGATAGAGTAGTGACTAGAAGGAAAATGGAGAAATAGAAAGACATTGTGACTAAAAATGATGACGGAAAGATAGATAGAATAGTGATTAGAAGGAAAACGGAGAAATAGAAAGACAGACTCAATAAATAGGATGACGGAAAGATAGATAGAATAGTGACTAGAAGGAAAATGGAGAAATAGAAAGACAGAGTGACTAAAAATGATGACGGAAAGATGGATAGAATAGTGACTAGAAGGAAAATGGAGAAATAGAAAGACAGACTCAATAAATAGGATGACGGAAAGATAGATAGAATAGTGACTAGAAGGAAAATGGAGAAATAGAAAGCGAGAGTGACTAAAAAAGGATGACGGAAAGATAGATAGAATAGTGACTAGAAGGAAAATGAAGAAATAGGAAACGAGAGTGACTAAAAAAGGATGACGGAAAGATAGATAGAATAGTGACTAGAAGGAAAATGAAGAAATAGAAAACGAGAGTGACTAAAAAAGGATGACGGAAAGATAGATAGAATAGTGACTAGAAGGAAAATGAAGAAATAGAAAACGAGAGTGACTAAAAAAGGATGACGGAAAGATAGATAGAATAGTGACTATAAGGAAAATGAAGAAATAGAAAACGAGAGTGACTAAAAAAGGATGACGGAAAGATAGATAGAATAGTGACTATAAGGAAAATGAAGAAATAGAAAACGAGAGTGACTAAAAAAGATGACGGAAAGATAGATAGAATAGTGACTAGAAGGAAAATGGAGAAATAGAAAGACAGATGACTTAATGGGATGACGGAGAGATAGAAAGACGGACTTAGTAATAAGGATGATGAAGAGATAGAAAGACAGAGTGACTAAAAAAGATGACGGAAAGATAGATAGAATAATGACTAGAAGGAAATTTGAGAAATAGAAAGACAGATGACTTAATGGGATGACGGAGAGATAGAAAGACTCACTTAGTAATAAGGATGATGAAGAGATAGAAAGACAGAGTGACTAAAAAAGATGTCGGAAAGATAGATAGAATAATGACTAGAAGGAAATTTGAGAAATAGAAAGACAGATGACTTAATGGGATGACGGAGAGATAGAAAGACGGACTTAGTAATAAGGATGATGAAGAGATAGAAAGACAGAGTGACTAAAAAAGATGACGGAAAGATAGATAGAATAGTGACTAGAAGGAAAATTGAGAAATAGAAAGACAGATGACTTAATGGGATGACGGAGAGATAGAAAGACGGACTTAGTAATAAGGATGATGAAGAGATAGAAAGACAGAGTGACTAAAAAAGATGACGGAAAGATAGATAGAATAATGACTAGAAAGAAATTTGAGAAATAGAAAGACAGACGACCTAATGGGATGACGGAGAGATAGAAAGACGGACTTAGTAATAAGGATGATGAAGAGATAGAAAGACCGAGTGACTAAAAAAGATGACGGAAAGATAGATACAATAGTGACTAGAAGGAAATTTGAGAAATAGAAAGACAGATGACTTAATGGGATGACGGATAGATAGAAAGACGGACTTATTAATAAGGATGATGAAGAGATAGAAAGACAGAGTGACTAAAAAGGATGACAGAAAGATCGATGGAGTAATGACTAGAAGGAAAATTGAGAAATAAAAAGACAGAGTGAATAAAAAGGATGACGCAAAGATAGGTAGAATAGTGACGAGAAGGAAAATGGAGAAACAGAAAGACAGAGTGACTGAAAAGGATGATGGAAAAATATGTAGAATAGTGACTAGAAGAAAAATAGAGAAATAGAAAGATAGGGTGAATAAAAAGGACGACGGAAAGATAGATAGAATAGTGACTCGAATGAAATTGGTGAAATAGAAAGGCAGATTGCCTAAAAATGATGACGGAAAGATAGATAGAATATTGATTAGAAGGAAAACGGAGAAATAGAAAACGAGAGTGACTAAAAAAGATGACGGAAAGATGGATAGAATAGTGACTAGAAGGAAAATGGAGAAAAAGAAAGATAGAAGACTTAATAGGATGAGGGAGAGATAGAAAGACGGAGTTAGTAATAAGGATGATGAAGAGATAGAAAGACAGAGTGACTAAAAAAGATTACAGAAAGATCGATAGAGTAGTGACTAGAAAGAAAATGGAGAAATAGAATGACAGAGTGACTAAAAAAGATTACAGAAAGATCGATAGAGTAGTGACTAGAAAGAAAATGGAGAAATAGAATGACAGAGTGACTAAAAAGGATGACGGAAAGAAAGGTAGAATAGTGACTAGAAGAAAAATACAGAAATAGAAAGACAGGGTGACTAAAAAGGATGACGGAAAGATAGATAGAATAGTGACTAAAAGAAAAATGAGAAATAGAAAGACAGAGTGACTAAAACGGATGGCGGAAAGACAGATAGCATAGTGACTAGAAGGAAACTGGAGAAATAGAAAGACAGAGTGGCTAAAAACGATGGCGGAAAGATAGATAGAATAATGACTAGAAGGAAAATGGAGAAATAGAAAGACAGAGTGACTAGAAAAGATGACGGGAACACAGATAGAATAGTGACTAGATGGAAAACCGAGAAATATAAAGACAGAATGAATAAAAATGAAGACGGAAAGATAGATAGAATAGTGACTCGAAGGAAAATAGAGAAATTAAAAGACAGAGTGATTAAAAAAGATGACGGAAAGATCGATAGAATAGTGATTATAAGGAAAATGGAGAAATAGAAAGACAGAGTGACTTAAAAGGATGACGGAAAGATAGATAGAAGGGTGACTTTAAGAAAAATGGAGAAATAGAAAGACAGAGTGACTAAAAAGGAAGACGGAAAGATAGACAGAATAGTGACTAGAAGGAAAATGGAGAAATAGAAAAACAGAATGACTAAAACGGATGATCAAAAGACAGATAGAATAGTGATTAGAAAAATAGATAGATAGAAAGACAGAGTGATTAAAAAGCATGACGGAAAGATAGATATAATAGTGACTCGAAGGATAATGGAGAAATATAAAGACAGTGACTAAAACGGATGGCGGAAAGACAGATAGCATAGTGACTAGAATGAAATTGGTGAAATAGAAAGACAGATTGCCTAAAAATGATGACGGAAAGATAGATAGAATATTGATTAGAAGGAAAACGTAGAAATAGAAAGACAGACTCAATAAATAGGATGACGGAAAGACAACTAGAATAGTGACTAGAAGGAAAATGGAGAAATAGAAAGACAGATGACTTAATAGGATGACGGAGAGATAGAAAGTCCGAGTTAGTAATAAGGATGATGAAGAGACAGAAAGACAGAGTGACTAAAAAGGATGACAGAAAGATCGATAGAGTAGTGACTAGAAGGAAAATGGAGAAAAAGAAAGACAGAGTGACTTAAAAGGATGACGGAAAGATTGATAGAAGAGTGACTAGAAGAAAAATGGAGAAATAGAAAGACAGAGTGACTAAAAAGGAAGACGGAAAGATAGACAGAATAGTGACTAGAAGGAAAATGGAGAAATAGAAAAACAGAATGACTAAAACGGATGATCAAAAGACAGACTAGTGACTAGAATGAAATTGGTGAAATAGAAAGACAGATTGCCTAAAAATGATGACGGAAAGATAGATAGAATAGTGATTAGAAGGAAAACGTAGAAATAGAAAGACAGACTCAATAAATAGGAAGACGGAAAGACAGTTAGAATAGTGACTAGAAGGAAAATGGAGAAATAGAAAACGAGAGTGACTAATAAAGATGACGGAAAGATAGATAGAATAGTGACTAGAAGGAAAATTGAGAAATAGAAAGACAGATGACTTAATAGGATGACGGAGAGATAGAAAGACGGAGTTAGTAATAAGGATGATGCAGAGATAGAAAGACAGAGTGACTAAAAAGGATGACAGAAAGATCGATAGACTAGTGACTAGAAGGAAAATTGAGAAATAGAAAGACAGACTGAATAAAAAGTATGACCGAAAGATAGCTAGGATATTGACTAGAAGGAAAATAGAGAAATAGAAAGACAGATTGCCTAAAAATGATGACGGAAAGATAGATAGAATAGTGATTAGAAGGAAAATGGAGAAATAGAAAAGACAGAGTGATTAGAAAGCATGACCGAAAGATAGATAGAATAGTGATTCGAATGAAATTGGTGAAATAGAAAGACAAATTGCCTAAAAATGATGACGGAAAGATAGATAGAATAGTGATTAGAAGGAAAACGGAGAAATAGAAAACAAGAGTGACTAAAAAAGATGACGAAAAGCTAGATAGAATAGTGACTAGAAGGAAAACGGAGATATAGGAAGACAGATGACTTAATAGGATGACAGAGAGATAGAAAGACGGAGTTAGTAATAAGGATGATGAAGAGATAGAAAGACAGAGTGACTAAAAAGGATTACAGAAAGATCGATAGAGTAGTGACTAGAAGGAAAATGGAGAAATAGAAAGAAAGAGTGAATAAAAATGATGACGGAAAAATAGGTAGAATAGTGACTAGAAGAAAAATAGAGAAATAGAAAGACAGGGTGACTAAAAAGGATGACGGAAAGATAGATAGAATAGTGACTATAAGAAAAATGAGAAATGGAAAGACAGAGTGACTAAAACGGATGGCGGAAAGACAGATAGCATAGTGACTAGAAGGAAACTGGAGAAATAGAAAGACAGAGTGACTAAAAAGGATGACTGAAAGTTAGATAGAATAGTGACTAGAATGAAAATGGAGAAATATAAAGACAGAATGACTGAGACGGATGATCAAAAGACAGATAGAATAGTGAATAGAAAAATAGATAGATAGAAAGACAGTGTGATTAAAAAGGATGACGGAAAGATAGATATAATAGTGACTAGAAGGAAAATGGAGAAATATAAAGACATAGTGACTAAAAAGCATTACGGAAAGACAGATAGAATAGTGACTAGAAGGAAAATGGAGAAATAGAAAGGCAGAGTGACTTAATAGAATGACAGAGAAATAGAAAGACCGATTTAGTAATAAGGATGATGGAGAGATGGAAAGACCCAGTTAGTAATAAGGATGATGGAGAGATATATAGAATAGTGACCAGAAGGAAAATTGAGAAATAGAAAGAATGATTAAAAACAATGACAGAAAGATAGATAGAGTAGTGACTAGAACGAAAATGGAGAAATAGAAAGATAGAGTGAATAAAAAAAAAAATGACGGAAAGATAGATAGATTAGTGGCTAGAAGGAAAATAGAGAAATAGAAAGACAGAGTGACTAAAAAGGATGACGGAAAGATAGATAGAATAGTGACTAAAAGGAAAATGGAGAAATAGAAAGACAGAGTGATTATAAAGGATGACCGAAAGATATATAGAATAGCGACTAGAAGGAAAATGGTGAAATAGAAAGACGGATTGCCTAAAAATGATGACGGAAAGATAGATAGAATAGTGACTAGAAGGAAAATGGAGAAATAGAAAGACAGAGTGAATAAAACCTATGACGGAAAGAAAGATAGAATAGTGACTAGAAAAATAGATAGATAGAAAGACAGAGTGACTAAAAAGAATGACGGAAAGATAGATAGAATAGTGACTAGAAGGAAAATGAAGAAATAGAAAACGAGAGTGACTAAAAAGGATGACGGAAAGATAGATAGAATAGTGACTAGAAGGAAAATGGAGAAATAGAAAACGAGAGTGACTAAAAAGGATGACGGAAAGATAGATAGAATAGTGACTAGAAGGAAAATGGAGAAATAGAAAACGAGAGTGACTAAAAAAGATGACGGAAAGATAGATAGAATAGTGACTAGAAGGAAAATGGAGAAATAGAAAACGAGAGTGACTAAAAAAGATGACGGAAAGATAGATAGAATAGTGACTAGAAGGAAAATGGAGAAATAGAAAGACAGATGACTTAATGGGATGACGGAGAGATAGAAAGACGGACTTAGTAATAAGGATGATGAAGAGATAGAAAGACAGAGTGACTAAAAAAGATGACGGAAAGATAGATAGAATAATGACTAGAAGGAAATTTGAGAAATAGAAAGACAGATGACTTAATGGGATGACGGAGAGATAGAAAGACGGACTTAGTAATAAGGATGATGAAGAGATAGAAAGACAGAGTGACTAAAAAAGATGACGGAAAGATAGATAGAATAGTGACTAGAAGGAAAATTGAGAAATAGAAAGACAGATGACTTAATGGGATGACGGAGAGATAGAAAGACGGACTTAGTAATAAGGATGATGAAGAGATAGAAAGACAGAGTGACTAAAAAAGATGACGGAAAGATAGATAGAATAATGACTAGAAGGAAATTTGAGAAATAGAAAGACAGACGACCTAATGGGATGACGGAGAGATAGAAAGACGGACTTAGTAATAAGGATGATGAAGAGATAGAAAGACCGAGTGACTAAAAAAGATGACGGAAAGATAGATACAATAGTGACTAGAAGGAAATTTGAGAAATAGAAAGACAGATGACTTAATGGGATGACGGATAGATAGAAAGACGGACTTATTAATAAGGATGATGAAGAGATAGAAAGACAGAGTGACTAAAAAGGATGACAGAAAGATCGATGGAGTAATGACTAGAAGGAAAATTGAGAAATAAAAAGACAGAGTGAATAAAAAGGATGACGCAAAGATAGGTAGAATAGTGACGAGAAGGAAAATGGAGAAACAGAAAGACAGAGTGACTGAAAAGGATGATGGAAAAATATGTAGAATAGTGACTAGAAGAAAAATAGAGAAATAGAAAGATAATAAAAAGGACGACGGAAAGATAGATAGAATAGTGACTCGAATGAAATTGGTGAAATAGAAAGGCAGATTGCCTAAAAATGATGACGGAAAGATAGATAGAATAGTGATTAGAAGGAAAACGGAGAAATAGAAAACGAGAGTGACTAAAAAAGATGACGGAAAGATGGATAGAATAGTGACTAGAAGGAAAATGGAGAAAAAGAAAGATAGAAGACTTAATAGGATGAGGGAGAGATAGAAAGACGGAGTTAGTAATAAGGATGATGAAGAGATAGAAAGACAGAGTGACTAAAAAAGATTACAGAAAGATCGATAGAGTAGTGACTAGAAAGAAAATGGAGAAATAGAATGACAGAGTGACTAAAAAAGATTACAGAAAGATCGATAGAGTAGTGACTAGAAAGAAAATGGAGAAATAGAATGACAGAGTGACTAAAAAGGATGACGGAAAGAAAGGTAGAATAGTGACTAGAAGAAAAATAGAGAAATAGAAAGACAGGGTGACTAAAAAGGATGACGGAAAGATAGATAGAATAGTGACTAAAAGAAAAATGAGAAATAGAAAGACAGAGTGACTAAAACGGATGGCGGAAAGATAGATAGAATAGTGACTAGAAGGAAAATGAAGAAATAGAAAACGAGAGTGACTAAAAAAGTATGACGGAAAGATAGATAGAATAATGACTAGAAGGAAAATGAAGAAATAGAAAACGAGAGTGACTAAAAAAGTATGACGGAAAGATAGATAGAATAGTGACTAGAAGGAAAATGAAGAAATAGAAAACGAGAGTGACTAAAAAAGTATGACGGAAAGATAGATAGAATAGTGACTAGAAGGAAAATGAAGAAATAGAAAACGAGAGTGACTAAAAAAGTATGACGGAAAGATAGATAGAATAGTGACTAGAAGGAAAATGAAGAAATAGAAAACGAGAGTGACTAAAAAAGTATGACGGAAAGATAGATAGAATAGTGACTAGAAGGAAAATGAAGAAATAGAAAACGAGAGTGACTAAAAAAGTATGACGGAAAGATAGATAGAATAGTGACTAGAAGGAAAATGAAGAAATAGAAAACGAGAGTGACTAAAAAGAATGACGGAAAGATAGATAGAATAGTGACTAGAAGGAAAATGAAGAAATAGAAAACGAGAGTGACTAAAAAAGGATGACGGAAAGATAGATAGAATAGTGACTAGAAGGAAAATGAAGAAATAGAAAACGAGAGTGACTAAAAAAGGATGACGGAAAGATAGATAGAATAGTGACTAGAAGGAAAATGAAGAAATAGAAAACGAGAGTGACTAAAAAAGGATGACGGAAAGATAGATAGAATAGTGACTAGAAGGAAAATGAAGAAATAGAAAACGAGAGTGACTAAAAAGAATGACGGAAAGATAGATAGAATAGTGACTAGAAGGAAAATGAAGAAATAGAAAACGAGAGTGACTAAAAAAGGATGACGGAAAGATAGATAGAATAGTGACTAGAAGGAAAATGAAGAAATAGAAAACGAGAGTGACTAAAAAAGGATGACGGAAAGATAGATAGAATAGTGACTAGAAGGAAAATGAAGAAATAGAAAACGAGAGTGACTAAAAAGAATGACGGAAAGATAGATAGAATAGTGACTAGAAGGAAAATGAAGAAATAGAAAACGAGAGTGACTAAAAAAGGATTACGGAAAGATAGATAGAATAGTGACTAGAAGGAAAATGAAGAAATAGAAAACGAGAGTGACTAAAAAGGATGACGGAAAGATAGATAGAATAATGACTAGAAGGAAAATGGAGAAATAGAAAACGAGAGTGACTAAAAAAGATGACGGAAAGATAGATAGAATAGTGACTAGAAGGAAAATGGAGAAATAGAAAGACAGATGACTTAATGGGATGACGGAGAGATAGAAAGACGGACTTAGTAATAAGGATGATGAAGAGATAGAAAGACAGAGTGACTAAAAAAGATGACGGAAAGATAGATAGAATAATGACTAGAAGGAAATTTGAGAAATAGAAAGACAGATGACTTAATGGAATGACGGAGAGATAGAAAGACTCACTTAGTAATAAGGATGATGAAGAGATAGAAAGACAGAGTGACTAAAAAAGATGTCGGAAAGATAGATAGAATAATGACTAGAAGGAAATTTGAGAAATAGAAAGACAGATGACTTAATGGGATGACGGAGAGATAGAAAGACGGACTTAGTAATAAGGATGATGAAGAGATAGAAAGACAGAGTGACTAAAAAAGATGACGGAAAGATAGATAGAATAGTGACTAGAAGGAAAATTGAGAAATAGAAAGACAGATGACTTAATGGGATGACGGAGAGATAGAAAGACGGACTTAGTAATAAGGATGATGAAGAGATAGAAAGACAGAGTGACTAAAAAAGATGACGGAAAGATAGATAGAATAATGACTAGAAGGAAATTTGAGAAATAGAAAGACAGACGACCTAATGGGATGACGGAGAGATAGAAAGACGGACTTAGTAATAAGGATGATGAAGAGATAGAAAGACCGAGTGACTAAAAAAGATGACGGAAAGATAGATACAATAGTGACTAGAAGGAAATTTGAGAAATAGAAAGACAGATGACTAAATGGGATGACGGATAGATAGAAAGACGGACTTATTAATAAGGATGATGAAGAGATAGAAAGACAGAGTGACTAAAAAGGATGACAGAAAGATCGATGGAGTAATGACTAGAAGGAAAATTGAGAAATAAAAAGACAGAGTGAATAAAAAGGATGACGCAAAGATAGGTAGAATAGTGACGAGAAGGAAAATGGAGAAACAGAAAGACAGAGTGACTGAAAAGGATGATGGAAAAATATGTAGAATAGTGACTAGAAGAAAAATAGAGAAATAGAAAGATAGGGTGAATAAAAAGGACGACGGAAAGATAGATAGAATAGTGACTCGAATGAAATTGGTGAAATAGAAAGGCAGATTGCCTAAAAATGATGACGGAAAGATAGATAGAATATTGATTAGAAGGAAAACGGAGAAATAGAAAACGAGAGTGACTAAAAAAGATGACGGAAAGATGGATAGAATAGTGACTAGAAGGAAAATGGAGAAAAAGAAAGATAGAAGACTTAATAGGATGAGGGAGAGATAGAAAGACGGAGTTAGTAATAAGGATGATGAAGAGATAGAAAGACAGAGTGACTAAAAAAGATTACAGAAAGATCGATAGAGTAGTGACTAGAAAGAAAATGGAGAAATAGAATGACAGAGTGACTAAAAAAGATTACAGAAAGATCGATAGAGTAGTGACTAGAAAGAAAATGGAGAAATAGAATGACAGAGTGACTAAAAAGGATGACGGAAAGAAAGGTAGAATAGTGACTAGAAGAAAAATAGAGAAATAGAAAGACAGGGTGACTAAAAAGGATGACGGAAAGATAGATAGAATAGTGACTAAAAGAAAAATGAGAAATAGAAAGACAGAGTGACTAAAACGGATGGCGGAAAGACAGATAGCATAGTGACTAGAAGGAAACTGGAGAAATAGAAAGACAGAGTGGCTAAAAACGATGGCGGAAAGATAGATAGAATAATGACTAGAAGGAAAATGGAGAAATAGAAAGACAGAGTGACTAGAAAAGATGACGGGAACACAGATAGAATAGTGACTAGATGGAAAACCGAGAAATATAAAGACAGAATGAATAAAAATGAAGACGGAAAGATAGATAGAATAGTGACTCGAAGGAAAATAGAGAAATTAAAAGACAGAGTGATTAAAAAAGATGACGGAAAGATCGATAGAATAGTGATTATAAGGAAAATGGAGAAATAGAAAGACAGAGTGACTTAAAAGGATGACGGAAAGATAGATAGAAGGGTGACTAGAAGAAAAATGGAGAAATAGAAAGACAGAGTGACTAAAAAGGAAGACGGAAAGATAGACAGAATAGTGACTAGAAGGAAAATGGAGAAATAGAAAAACAGAATGACTAAAACGGATGATCAAAAGACAGATAGAATAGTGATTAGAAAAATAGATAGATAGAAAGACAGAGTGATTAAAAAGCATGACGGAAAGATAGATATAATAGTGACTCGAAGGATAATGGAGAAATATAAAGACAGTGACTAAAACGGATGGCGGAAAGACAGATAGCATAGTGACTAGAATGAAATTGGTGAAATAGAAAGACAGATTGCCTAAAAATGATGACGGAAAGATAGATAGAATATTGATTAGAAGGAAAACGTAGAAATAGAAAGACAGACTCAATAAATAGGATGACGGAAAGACAACTAGAATAGTGACTAGAAGGAAAATGGAGAAATAGAAAGACAGATGACTTAATAGGATGACGGAGAGATAGAAAGTCCGAGTTAGTAATAAGGATGATGAAGAGACAGAAAGACAGAGTGACTAAAAAGGATGACAGAAAGATCGATAGAGTAGTGACTAGAAGGAAAATGGAGAAATAGAAAGACAGAGTGACTTAAAAGGATGACGGAAAGATTGATAGAAGAGTGACTAGAAGAAAAATGGAGAAATAGAAAGACAGAGTGACTAAAAAGGAAGACGGAAAGATAGACAGAATAGTGACTAGAAGGAAAATGGAGAAATAGAAAAACAGAATGACTAAAACGGATGATCAAAAGACAGACTAGTGACTAGAATGAAATTGGTGAAATAGAAAGACAGATTGCCTAAAAATGATGACGGAAAGATAGATAGAATAGTGATTAGAAGGAAAACGTAGAAATAGAAAGACAGACTCAATAAATAGGATGACGGAAAGACAGTTAGAATAGTGACTAGAAGGAAAATGGAGAAATAGAAAACGAGAGTGACTAATAAAGATGACGGAAAGATAGATAGAATAGTGACTAGAAGGAAAATTGAGAAATAGAAAGACAGATGACTTAATAGGATGACGGAGAGATAGAAAGACGGAGTTAGTAATAAGGATGATGCAGATATAGAAAGACAGAGTGACTAAAAAGGATGACAGAAAGATCGATAGACTAGTGACTAGAAGGAAAATTGAGAAATAGAAAGACAGACTGAATAAAAAGTATGACCGAAAGATAGCTAGGATATTGACTAGAAGGAAAATAGAGAAATAGAAAGACAGATTGCCTAAAAATGATGACGGAAAGATAGATAGAATAGTGATTAGAAGGAAAATGGAGAAATAGAAAAGACAGAGTGATTAGAAAGCATGACCGAAAGATAGATAGAATAGTGATTCGAATGAAATTGGTGAAATAGAAAGACAAATTGCCTAAAAATGATGACGGAAAGATAGATAGAATAGTGATTAGAAGGAAAACGGAGAAATAGAAAACAAGAGTGACTAAAAAAGATGACGAAAAGCTAGATAGAATAGTGACTAGAAGGAAAACAGAGATATAGGAAGACAGATGACTTAATAGGATGACAGAGAGATAGAAAGACGGAGTTAGTAATAAGGATGATGAAGAGATAGAAAGACAGAGTGACTAAAAAGGATTACAGAAAGATCGATAGAGTAGTGACTAGAAGGAAAATGGAGAAATAGAAAGAAAGAGTGAATAAAAATGATGACGGAAAAATAGGTAGAATAGTGACTAGAAGAAAAATAGAGAAATAGAAAGACAGGGTGACTAAAAAGGATGACGGAAAGATAGATAGAATAGTGACTATAAGAAAAATGAGAAATGGAAAGACAGAGTGACTAAAACGGATGGCGGAAAGACAGATAGCATAGTGACTAGAAGGAAACTGGAGAAATAGAAAGACAGAGTGACTAAAAAGGATGACTGAAAGTTAGATAGAATAGTGACTAGAATGAAAATGGAGAAATATAAAGACAGAATGACTGAGACGGATGATCAAAAGACAGATAGAATAGTGAATAGAAAAATAGATAGATAGAAAGACAGTGTGATTAAAAAGGATGACGGAAAGATAGATATAATAGTGACTAGAAGGAAAATGGAGAAATATAAAGACATAGTGACTAAAAAGCATTACGGAAAGACAGATAGAATAGTGACTAGAAGGAAAATGGAGAAATAGAAAGGCAGAGTGACTTAATAGAATGACAGAGAAATAGAAAGACCGATTTAGTAATAAGGATGATGGAGAGATGGAAAGACCCAGTTAGTAATAAGGATGATGGAGAGATATATAGAATAGTGACCAGAAGGAAAATTGAGAAATAGAAAGAATGATTAAAAACAATGACAGAAAGATAGATAGAGTAGTGACTAGAACGAAAATGGAGAAATAGAAAGATAGAGTGAATAAAAAAAAAAATGACGGAAAGATAGATAGATTAGTGGCTAGAAGGAAAATAGAGAAATAGAAAGACAGAGTGACTAAAAAGGATGACGGAAAGATAGATAGAATAGTGACTAAAAGGAAAATGGAGAAATAGAAAGACAGAGTGATTATAAAGGATGACCGAAAGATATATAGAATAGCGACTAGAAGGAAAATGGTGAAATAGAAAGACGGATTGCCTAAAAATGATGACGGAAAGATAGATAGAATAGTGACTAGAGGGAAAATGGAGAAATAGAAAGACAGAGTGAATAAAACCTATGACGGAAAGAAAGATAGAATAGTGACTAGAAAAATAGATAGATAGAAAGACAGAGTGACTAAAAAGGATGACGGAAAGATAGATAGAATAGTGACTAGAAGGAAAATGGAGAAATAGAAGACAGAGTGACTAAAAAAGATGACGGGAAGATAGATAGAATAGTGACCAGAAAGAAAACCGAGAAATATAAAGACAGAATGACTAAAAATGAAGACGGAAAGATATATTGAATTATGAATCGAAGGAAAATAGAGAAATTAAAAGACAGAGTGACTAAAAAGGATGACGGAAAGATAGATAGAATAGTGACTCGAAGGAAAATTGAGAAATAGAAAGACAGGGTTAATAAAAAGGATGACGGAAAGATAGATAGAATAGTGACTAGAAGGAAAATGGAGAAATATAAAGACATTGTGACTAAAAAGCATTACGGAAAGACAGATAGAATAGTGACTAGAAGGAAAATGTAGAAATAGAAAGGCAGAGTGACTTAATAGGATGACAGAGAAATAGAAAGACCGATTTAGTAATAAGTATGATGGAGAGATGGAAAGACCCAGTTAGTAATAAGGATGATGGAGAGATAGATAGAATAGTGACTAGAAGGAAAATTGAGAAATAGAAAGACAGAGTGATTAAAAACAATGACAGAAAGATAGATAGCATAGTGACTAGAAGGAAAATAGAGAAATAGAAAGACAGAGTGACTAAAAATGAAGACGGAAAGATAGATAGAATAGTGACTCGAAGGAAAATAGAAGAATTAAAACACAGAGTGATTAAAAAAGATGACGGAAAGATCGATAGAATAGTGGTTAGAAGGAAAATAGCGAAATAGAAAGACAAAGTGAATAAAAAGGAAGACGGAAAGATAGACAGAATAGTGACTAGAAGGAAATGGGGAGAATTATAAAGGCAGAATGACTAAAACGGATGATCAAAAGACAGATAGAATAGTGATTAGAAGGAAAATGAAGAAATAGAAAGACAGAGTGATTAGAAAGGATGACCGAAAGATAGATAGAATAGTGACTAGACTGAAATTGGTGAAATAGAAAGACAGATTGCCTAAAAATGATGACGGAAAGATAGATAGAATAGTGATTAGAAGGAAAACGGAGAAATAGAAAGACAGACTCAATAAATAGCATGACGGAAAGACAGCTAGAATAGTGACTAGAAGGAAAATGGAGAAATAGAAAACGAGAGTGATTAAAAAAGATGACGGAAAGATAGATAGAATAGTGATTAGAAGGAAATCGGAGAAATAGAAAACGAGAGTGACTATGAAATATGACGGAAAGATAGATAGAATAGTGACTAGAAGGAAAATGGAGAAATAGAAAGACAGACGACTTAATAGGATGACGGAGAGATAGAAAGACGAGTTAGTAATAAGGATGATGAAGAAATAGAGAGACAGAGTGACTAAAAAGGATTACAGAAAGATCGATAGAGTAGTGACTAGAAGGAAAATGGAGAAACAGAAAGACAGTGTCACTAAAAAGGATGAAGGAAAAATAGGTAGAATAGTGACTAGAAGAAAAATAGAGAAATAGAAAGACAGGATGACTAAAAAGAATGACGGAAAGATAGATAGAATAGTGACTAGAACGAAATTGAAGAAATAGAAAGACAGAGACTAAAAAGGATGACGGAAAGATAGACAGAATAGTGACTAGAAGGAAAATGGAGAAATATAAAGACAGTGACTAAAACGGATGGCGGAAAGACAGATAGCATAGTGACTAGAGGGAAATTGGAGAAATAGAAAGACAGAGTGACTAAAAAGGATGACGGAAAGATAGATAGAATAGTGACTAGAAGGAAAATGGAGAAATATAAAGACAGAATGAATGAGACGGATGATCAAAAGACAGATAGAATAGTGAATAGAAAAATAGATAGATAGAAAGACAGAGTGATTAAAAAACATGACGGAAAGATAGATATAATAGTGACTCGAAGGATAATGGAGAAATATAAAGACAGTGACTAAAACGGATGGCGGAAAGACAGATAGCATAGTGTCTAGAAGGAAATTGGAGAAATAGAAAGACAGAGTGACTAAAAAGGATGACGGAAAGATAGATAGAATAGTGACTAGAAGGAAAATGGAGAAATATAAAGACACAATGACTGAGACGGATTATCAAAAGACAGCAGATAGAATAGTGAACAGAAAAATAGATAGATAGAAAGACAGAGTGATTAAAAAGGATGACGGAAAGATAGATATAATAGTGACTAGAAGGAAAATGGAGAAATATAAAGACATAGTGTCTAAAAAGAATTACGGAAAGACAGATAGAATAGTGACTAGAAGGACAATGCAGAAATAGAAAGGCAGACTGATTTAATAGAATGACAGAGAAATAGAAAGACTGATTTAGTAATAAGGACGATGGAGAGATGGAAAGACCCAGTTAGTAATAAGGATGATGGAGAGATAGATAGAATAGTGACTAGAAGGAAAATGGAGAAATAGAAAGAATGATTAAAAACAATGAAAGAAAGATGGATAGAATAGTGACTAGAACGAAAATGGAGAAATAGAAAGATAGAGTGAATAAAAAGGATGACGGAAAGATAGGTAGATTATTGGCTAGAAGGAAAATAGAGAAATAGAAAGACAGAGTGACTAAAAAGGATGACGGAAAGATAGATAGAATAGTGTCTAAAAGGAAAATGGAGAAATAGAAAGACAGAGTGATTAGAAAGGACGACTGAAAGATAGATAGAATAGCGACTAGAATAAAAATGGTGAAATAGAAAGACAGATTGCCTAAAAATTATAACGGAAAGATAGATAGAATAGTGACTAGAAGGAAAATGGAGAAATAGAAAGACGGTGAATAAAACCTATGACGGAAAGATCGATTGAATAGTGACTAGAAAAATAGATAGATAGAAAGACAGAGTGACTAAAAAGGACGACGGAAAGACAGATAGCATAGCGACTAGAAGGAAAATGAGAAATGGAAAGACATAGTGACTAAAAATTATGACGGAAAGATAGATAGAATAGTGACTAGAAGGAAAATGGAGAAACAGAAAGACAGAGTGACTAAAAAAGATGACGAGAAGATAGATAGAATAGTGATTAGAAGGAAAACGTAGAAATATAAAGACAGAATGATTAAAACTGAAAACGGAAAGATAGATAGAATTGTGACTCGAAGGAAAATAGAGAAATTAAAAGACAGAGCGACTAAAAATTATGACGGAAAGATAGATGGAATAGTGACTAGAAGGAAAATGGAGAAATATGAAGACATAGTGACTAAAAAGCATTAACGAAAGACAGATAGAATAGTGACTAGAAGGAAAATGTAGAAATAGAAAGGCAGAGTGACTTAATAGGATGACAGAGAAATAGAAAGACCGATTTAGTAATAAGGATGATGGGGAGATGGAAAGACCCAGTTAGTAATAAGGATGATGGAGAGATAGATAGAATAGTGACTAGAAGGAAAATTGAGAAATAGAAAGACAGAGTGATTAAAAACAATGACAGAAAGATAGATAGAATAGTGACTAGAACGAAAATGGAGAAATAGAAAGATAGAGTGACGGAAAGATAGGTAGAATAGTGACTAGAAGGAAATTAGAGAAATAGAAAGACAGAATGACTAAAAGGGATAACAGAAAGACAGATAAAATAGTGACTAAAAGGAAAATGGAGAAATAGAAAGACAGAGTGATTAGAAAGGATGGCCGAAAGATAGATAGAATAGCGACTAGAATGAAAATGATGAAATAGAAAGACAGAGTGACTAGAAGGAAAACGGAGAAATATAAAGACAGAATGATTAAAAATGAAGACGGAAAGATAGATAGAATTGTGACTCGAAGGAAAATAGAGAAATTAAAAGACAGAGTGACTAAAAAGGATGTCGGAAAGATAGATAGAATAGTGACTAGATGGGAAATGGAGAAATAGAAAGACAGAATGAATAAAACCGATGACGGAAAGATAGATAGAATAGTGACTAGAAAAATAGATAGATAGAAAGACAGAGTGTCTAAAAGGGATGACGGAAAGACAGATAGCATAGTGACGAGAAGGAAAATGAGAAATGGAAAGACATAGCGATTAAAAAGGATGACGGAAAGATAGATAGAATAGTGACTAGAAGGAAAATAGAGAAATAAAAAGACAGATGACTTAATCGGATAACGGAGAAATAGAAAGACCGAGTTAGTAATAATAATGATGGAGAGATGGAAAGAACGAGTTAGTAATAAAAATGATGGAGAGATAGATAGAATATTGACTAGAAGGAAAATGGAGAAATATAAAGACAAATTGAATAAAAATGGCGAAACTATTGATTCGTACCCAGCACATACGATTAAGGCTTATACTGACGGCTCGGCAGTACAGGCGACTACGAATGCGGGGTACGGAGCAATAATATACTACCCTGACGGCACCGACACCGAAAAGATCTATGGGCCGTGTGGGGCGAATGGCTCCAACTTCGACGCTGAGGCGACAGCGATTTGGATGGCTTTGAAAACGGAACAGTATCGCAAGAAGATATTGTTGTGTTCACAGACTCAAGGGCCACGTTGATGGCCGTCAAATCGCTCAACCACAAGCTCGAGGCACGTGGCGCAGATAAAATCAGACATATCTGCCACCAGATCATAAGTGGATACGGTGTCGAGGTCCACCTCCAGTGGATCCCCGCACACATAGGAATCCGGGGCAACGAGGTTGCAGATAGCCTAGCGAAGCAGGGGACCAGGGGCGAACAGCCAAAGCACCCCATGTCTTACCCAGCAGCCCGAGCAAGAATCCGCGCTCACGGACGCAGGAAATGGTTATATCAATGGGCAAATTCGGATAAAGGACGTAGGGTGTATCATAACCAAACCAAACCAGACATCAAAGACCCGATTTTGACACTAGAGCGTAAATACGCTACTATTATACAGCGTATGAGGACGGGACATGTCCAGTTGAACGCACATCTAAACCGTTTCAACCCACTCCGTGAGCCAGTATGCCGGTACTGCGGGTCCCCGCAGGAGACAGTCGAGCACATACTTGCGGAGTGCCAAGGACTGAAAGAACTGAGATCCCGCTACCTCCCAGATACCCCTACAATCTCCAATTGCCTTTATGGGGACATTAAACAATTAAAGAATACTGCCATATTCGCCATTGCCGTCACGAGTGAAAATTCGATCGGCCAGGGTTGAGCAATAGAGAAGGAAAATTGAGAAATAGAAAGATAGAGTGACTAAAAAGGATGATGGAAAGATAGATAGAATATTGACTAGAATAAAAATGGAGAAATAGAAAGACAGAGTGATTAAAAAGGATGAGCGAAAGATAGATAGAATAGTGACTAGAAGGAAAATGGTGAAATAGAAAGACAGAGTGTCTAAAAAGGATGACGGAAAGAAAGATAGAATAGTGATTAGAAGGAAAACGGAGAAATATAAAGACAGAGTGATTAAAAAGGATGTCGGAAAGACAGCTAGAATAGTGATTAGAAGGAAAATGGAGAAATAGGAAGAAAGAGTGACTAAAAAAGATGACGGGAAGATAGATAGAATAGTGACTAAAAGGAAAACAGAGAAATATAAAGACAGAATGAATAAAAATGAAGACGGAAAGATAGATAGAATAGTGACTCGAAGGAAAATAGAGAAATTAAAAGACAGAGTGAGTAAAAAGGATGACGGAAAGATCGATAGAATAGTGAATAGAAGGAAAATGGAGAAATATAAAGACAGAATGACTAAAACGGATGATCAAAAGACAGATAGAATAGTGATTAGAAAAATAGATAGATAGAAAGACGGGGTGACTAAAAAGGATGACGGAAAGATATATAGAATAGTGACTAGAAGGAAAATGGAGAAATAGAAAGACGGAGTGATTAGAAAGGATGACCGAAAGATAGATAGAATAGTGACTCGAATGAAATTGGTGAAATAGAAAGACAGATTGCCTAAAAATGATGACGGAAAGATAGATAGAATAGTGATTAGAAGGAAAATGGAGAAATAGAAAGACAAGACTTAATAGGATGACGGAGAGATAGAAAGACGGAGTTAGTAATAAGGATGATGAAGAGACAGAAAGACAGAGTGACTAAAAAGGATTACAGAAAGATAGGTAGAATAGTGATTAGAAGAAAAATAGAGAAATAGAAAGACAGGGTGATTAAAAAGGAAAGATAGATAGAATAGTGACTAGAAGGAAAATGGAGAAATACAGAGACAGAGTGACTAAAAAGGATGACGGAAAGATAGGTAGAATAGTGATTAGAAGAAAAATAGAGAAATAGAAAGACAGGGTGATTAAAAAGGAAAGATAGATAGAATAGTGACTAGAAGGAAAATGAGAAAGAGAAAGACAGAGTGACTAAAACGGATGGCGGAAAGACAGATAGCATAATGACTAGAAGGAAACTGGAGAAATAGAAAGACAGAGTGACTAAAAAGGATGACGAAAAGATAGATAGAATAATGACTAGAAGGAAAATGGAGAAATAGAAAGACAGAGTGACTAAAAAAGATGACGGGAAGATAGATAGAATAGTGACTAGAAGCAAAACAGAGAAATATAAAGACTGAATGAATAAAAATGAAGACGGAAAGATAGATAGAATAGTGACTCGAAGGAAAATAGAAAAATTAAAACACAGAGTGATTAAAAAGGATGACGGAAAGATCTATAGAATAGTGGCTAGAAGAAAAATGAGAAATAGAAAGACAGAGTGATTAAAAAGGAAAGATAGATAGAATAGTGACTAGAAGGAAAATGAGAAATAGAAAGACAGAGTGACTGAAACGGATGGCGGAAAGACAGATAGCATAATGACTAGAAGGAAACTGGAGAAATAGAAAGACAGAGTGACTAAAAAGGATGACGGAAAGATAGATAGAATAATGACTAGAAGGAAAATGGAGAAATAGAAAGACAGAATGATTAGAAAGGATGACCGAAAGATAGATAGAATAGTGACTAGAATGAAATTGGTGAAATAGAAAGACAGAATGAATAAAACCAATGACGGAAAGATAGATAGAATATTGACTAGAAAAATAGATAGATAGAAAGACAGAGTGACTAAAAGGGAGGACGGAAAGACAGATAGCATAGTGACTAGAAGGAAAATGAGAAATGGAAAGACATAATGATTAAAAAGGATGACGGAAAGGTAGATAGAATAGTGACTGGAAGGAAAATAGAGAAATAAAAAGACGGATGACTTAATCGGATAACGGAGAAATAGAAATACCGAGTTAGTAATAAGGATGATGGAGAGATGGAAAGAACGAGTTAGTAATAAAAATGATGGAGAGATAGATAGAATATTGACTAGAAGGAAAATGGAGATATAGAAAGATAGAGTGACTAAAAAGGATGACGGAAAGATAGATAGAATATTGACTAGAAGGAAAATGGAGAAATAGAAAGACAGAGTGATTAAAAAGGATGAGTGAAAGATTGATAGAATAGTGACTAGAAGGAAAATGGAGAAATAGAAAGACAAGACTTAATAGGATGACGGAGAGATAGAAAGACGGAGTTAGTAATAATGATGATGAAGAGATAGAAAGACAGAGTGACTAAAAAGGATTACAGAAAGATCGATAGAGTAGTGATTAGAAGGAAAACGGAGAAATATAAAGACAGAGTGATTAAAAAGGATGTCAGAATAGTGACTAGAAGGAAAATGGAGAAATAGAAAGACGGAGTGATTAGAAAGGATGACGGAAAAATAGGTAGAATAGTGACTAGAAGAAAAATAGAGAAATGGAAAAGACAGGGTGAATAAAAAGGATGACGGAAAGATAGATAGAATAGTGACTAGAAGGAAAATGGAGAAATAGAAAGACAGAGTGACGAAAAAGGATGACGGAAAGATAGACATAATAGTGTCTAGAAGTAAAATGGAGAAATAGGAAGACAGAATGACTAAAACGGATGATCAAAAGACAGATAGAATAGTCACTAGAAAAATAGATAGATAGAAAGTCAGAGTGAATAAAAAGGATGACGGAGAGATAGATAGAATAGTGACTAGAAGGAAAATAGAGAAATAGAAAGACAGAGTGACTAAAAAGGATGACGGAAAGATTGATAGAATAGTGACTAGAAGGAAAATGGAGAAATAGAAAGACAGAGTGATTAGAAAGGTTCACCGAAAGATAGATAGAATAGTGACTAGAATGAAATTGGTGAAATAGAAAGACAGATTGCCTAAAAATGATGACGGAAAGAGAGATATAATAATGATTAGAAGGAAAACGGAGAAATAGAAAACGAGAGTGACTAAAAAAGAGGACGGAAAGATATATAGGATAGTGACTAGAAGGAAAATGGAGAAATAGAAAGACAGATAACTTAATAGGATAACGGAGAGATAGAATAACGGAGTTGGTAATAAGGATGATCGACAGAGTAGTGACTAGAAGGAAAATGGAGAAAGAGAAAGACAGAGTGATTAAAAAGGATGACGGAAAGATAGATAGAATAGTGATTAGAAGGAAAATGGAGAAATAGAAAGACGGAGTGACTAAAACGGATGGAGGAAAGACAGATAGCATAATGACTAGAAGGAAACTGGAGAAATAGAAAGACTGAGTGATTAAAAAGAATGACGGAAAGATAGATAGAATAGTGAATAACAGGAAAATGGAGAAATAGAAAGGCAGAGTGATTAGAAAGGATGACCGAAATATAGATAGAATAGCGACTAGAAGGAAAATGGAGAGATAGAAAGGCAGAGAGACTAAAAACGATGACGGAGAGATAGATAGAATAGTGACTAGAAGGATAATGGAGAAATATAAAGAAAGAGTGACTAAAAAGGATGACGGAAAGATAGATAGCATAGTGACTAGAAGGAAAATGGAGACGTAGAAAGACATAATGATTAAAAAGGATGATGGAAAGATAGATAGAAGAGTGACTAGAAGGAAAATGGAGAAATTAAAAAGACAGATGACTTAATAGAATAACGGAGAAATAGAAAGTCCAAGTTGGTAATAAGGATGATGGAGAGATGGAAAGAAAGAGTTATTAATAGGGATCATGGAGAGATAGATAGAATATTGACTAGAAGGAAAATGAAGAAATATAAAGACAAGGTGATTAAAAAGGATGATGGAAAGACAGATAGAATAGTGACTAGAAGGAAAATCAAGAAATAGAAAGACAGAGTGACTAAAAAAGATGACGGGAAGATAGATAGAATAGTGACTAGAAGGAAAACAGAGAAATATAAAGACAGAATGAATAAAAATGAAGACGAAAAGATAGATAGAATTGTGACTTGAAGGAAAATAGAGAAATTAAAAGACAGAGTGACTAAAAAGGATGACGGAAAGATCGATAGAATAGTAACTAGAAGGAAAATTGAGAAATAGAAAGACAGGGTAAATAAAAAGGATGACGGAAAGATAAATAGAATAGTGACTAGAAGGAAAATGGAGAAATAGAAAGACAGAGTGACTAAAAAGGATGACGGAAAGATAGACAGAATAGTGACTATGAGGAAAATGGAGAAATATAAAGACAGAATGACTAAAACGGATGATCAAAAGACAGGTAGAATAGTGAATAGAAAAATAGATAGATAGAAAGACAGAGTGATTAAAAAGGATGACGGAAAGATAGATATAGTAGTTACTCGAAGGAAAATGGATAAATATAAAGACATAGTGACTAAAAAGGATTACGGAAAGACAGATAGAATAGTGACTAGAAGGAAAATGCAGAAATAGAAAGGCAGAGTGACTTAATAGGATGACAGAGAAATGGAAAGACTGATTTAGTAATAAGGATGATGGAGAGATGGAAAGACCCAGTTAGTAATAAGGATGGTGGAGAGATAGATAGAATAGTGAATAGAACGAAAATGGAGAAATAGAAAGACAAAGTGACTAAAAAGGATGACGGAAAGATAGGTAGAATAGTGGCTAGAAGGAAAATAGAGAAATAGAAAGACAGAGTGATTAAAAAGGATGACGGAAAGATAGATAGAATAGTGACTAGAAGGAAAATGGAGAAATCGAAAGACAGAGTGATTAAAACGGATGACGGAAAGACAGGTAGAATAGTAACTAGAAAAATAGATAGATAGAAAGACAGAGTGTCTAAAAAGGATGACGGAAAGATAAATAGAATAGTGACGATAAGGAAAATGGATAAATAGAAAGACAGTGTCTAAAAATTATGACGGAAAGATAGGTAGAATAGTGGCTAGAAGGAAAATAGAGAAATAGTAAGATGAGTGATTAAAAAGGATGACGGAGAGATAGACAGAAGAGTGACTAGAAGGAAAATAGAGAAATAAAAATACAGAGTGACTAAAAAGGATGACGGAAAGATAGATAGAATAGTGATTTGTACGAAAATCGAGAAACATAAAGAGAGAGTGACTAAAAAGGATGATGGAAAGATAGATAAAATAGTGACTAGAAGGAAAATGGAGAAATAGAAAGAGAGAGTGAGTAAAAAAGAACACGGAAAGATAGATAGAATAGGAACTAGAAGGAAAATGGAGAAATAGAAAGACAGAGTGACCAAAAAAGGATGGCGGAAAGATAGATGGAAGATTGAGTAGAAGGAAAATGGAGAAATAGAAAGAGAGATGACTTAATAGGATGACGGGGAAATATAAAGACCGAATTAGTAATTAGGATGATGGAGAGATGGAAAGACCGAGTTAGTAATAAGGATGATGGAGAGATAGATAGAATAGTAACTAGAAGGAAAATGGAGAAATAGAAAGACAGAATAATTAAAAAGTATGACGGAAAGATAGAAAGACGGAATTAGTAATAAGTATGATGAAGAGAAAGAAACACAGAGTGACTAAAAAGGATGACGGAAAGATAGATAGAATAGTGACTAGAAGGGAAATGGAGAAATAGAAAGACAGATGCCTTAATAGGATGACGGAGAAATAGAAAGTCCGATTTAGTAATAAGGATGATGGAGAGATGGAAAGACCGAGTTAATAATAAGGATGATGGAGAGATAGATAGAATAATGAATCGAAGAAAAACCGAGAAATAAAAGAAGGAGTGACTAAAAAGGATGATGGAAAGATAGAATAGTGGCCTAAAGGAAAATGGAGAAATATAAAGAGAGAGTGATTAAAAAGTATTACGGAAAGATAGTGACTAGAAGGAAAATGGAGAAATAGAAAGACAGAGTGACTAAAAAGGATGACGGAAAGATAGATAGAATAGTGTGTCACAAATCCCAGACTGGGAGATGTAATAAGTTATGACAGGACAACAATCACGAACGAACAAGTTTAACACTTAACAGAACAACCCATCAGACTCACACATTTATTATACATAAATTATACAGATAATAGCGCAATTACATACATTATATTATTGAACTTCACTGCCGTACAACGGCCTTACTCTCACATGCACTCTTCCTCGGATCCACGATCCGGTAGTTACTTCCTAAAGGCACTTCGGCCTCAGCCTCTCCCCTCAGGGTCTTAATAGTACATTAATGATTCACTGGCACCGCAGTCTCTCACTATCACCTTCCTATTGGCATCCACCTTATCAGTTCACTTGCCCATCAACATGGCAATACTATAATATCTCATTCACTCTCATATCTACGTCCCTGTCCGTGGCCTGACTGCCACGACTTTATGTGCCTCTACTGTCCTGCACCGACAGTCTCACTTCTGGCCTATGTATGGCCTCCGGCCCTATGCTGGCCTATCACTTGTGCTCATCGAGGTGGCTCTTCGGCCCGTCCCCGACACCTACAAGAATAACATTACATTGGTATAACACCCTTCCATTTCTATTCACTCCACCTCTCCTTACAACTCATGAAGCGTACACATAATAGTTCACCTTTCACTCACCACACATCTTACGGTAACACACCTCCATCGGAGTACACATTACTCACTCGTGCTACAAATCCATGAACTCACTTTCATCTATCGCTCATGGCGCACATTGCTATATCCAATATCAAGGACTTCCACATTCCTCACATATACTTATTTACATCATGGTAATAGACGAATATAATATAATACATCAATCATAATTATCAATCAACGTCCTACCTACCAGTCATCACTGGAACAACACTCATCCGTCTCCCGACTGCTTTCACTTATGTCCGCCCGCTGGGCTCTTCCTAACGTCCGTTCAGTAGGACCCTCTAACTTGCCATGATAGTAATGCAGCGCTTTCGTCTCATTCAGACCCCCCACTCATGACATGCACGACTTTCTCACTTGTCTCCGTGCGTTAATTTTACTCTCCTCTTTTCCCCCCCCTAATTATTAACTATCGCTCACTCCACTCGTGACATAGTGACTAGAAGGAAAATAGAGAAATAGAAAGACAGAGTGACTAAAAAGGACGACGGAAAGATAGATAGAATAGTGACTACAAGAAAAATGGAGAAATGGAAAGACAGAGTGACTGAAAAGGATGACGTAAAGATAGATAGAAGAGTGACTAGAATGAAAATGGAAAAATAGAAAGAGAGTGACTAAAAAGGATGACGGAAAGATAGATAGAATAGTGACTAGAAGGAAAATGGAGAAATAGAAACACAGAGTGACTAAAAAGGATGACGGAAAAACAGAAAGAATAGTGACTAGAAGGAAAATCGAGAGATAGAAAGACAGAGTGGCTAAAAAAGAACACGGAAAGATAGATAGAATGTTGACTAGAAGGAAAATGGAGAAATAGAAAGACAGAGTGACTAAAATGGATGACAGAAAGATAGATAGAATGTTGACTAGAAGGAAAATGGAGAAATAGAAAGACAGAGTGAATAAAAAGGATGACAGAAAGATAGATAGAATAGTGACTAGAAGGAAAATGAAGAAGTAGAAAGACAGAGTGAATAAAAAGGATGACGGAAAGGTAGATAGAATAGTTACTAGAAGGAAAATGGAGAAATAGAAAGAAAGAGTGAATAAAAAGAATGACGGAAAGATAAATAGAATTGTGACTAGAAGGAAAATGAAGCAAAAGAAAGACAGAGTGACTAAAAAGGATGATGGAAAGATAGATATTATAGTGACTAGAAGGAAAATGAAGAAATAGAAAGACAGATGATTTAATAGGATGATGGAGAAATAGAAAGTCCGATTTAGTAATAAGGATGATTGAGAGATAGATGGAATAATGAATCGATGAATAACGGAGAAATATAAAGACAGAGTGAGTAAAAATGATGACGGAAAGATAGAATAGTGACTAAAAGGAAAATGGAGAAATATAAAGAGAGAGTGATTAAAAAGTATGACGGAAAGATAGTGACTAGAAGGAAAATGGAGAAACAGAAAGACAGAGTGACTAAAAAGGATGACGGAAAGATATATAGAATAGTGACTAGAAGGAAAATAGAGAAATAGAAAGACAGAGTGACTAAAAAGGACGACGGAAAGATAGATAGAATAGTGACTACAAGAAAAATGGAGAAATAGAAAGACAGAGTGACTGAAAAGGATGACGTAAAGGTAGATAGAAGAGTGACTAGAATGAAAATGGAAAAATAGAAAGAGAGAGTGACTAAAAAGGATGACGGGAAGATAGATAGAATAGTGACTAGAAGGAAAATGGAGAAATAGAAAGACAGAGTGACCAAAAAGGATGACGGAAAGACAGATAGAATAGTGACTAGAAGGAAAATGGAGAAATGGAAAGACAGAGTAACCAAAAAGGATGACGGAAAGATACATAGAATAGTGCCTAAAATGAAAATGGAGAAATAGAAAGACAGAGTGACTAAAAAGGATGACGGAAAGATAGATAGAATAGTGACTAGAAGGAAAATGGAGAAATAGAAAGGCGGAGTGACTAAAAAGGATGATGGAAAGATAGATAGAATAGTGACTAGAAGGAAAATGGAGAAATAGAAAGACGGAGTGACCCAAAAGGATGATGGAAAGATAGATATTATAGTGACTAGAAGGAAAATGAAGAAATAGAAAGACGGAGTGACTCAAAAGGATGATGGAAAGATAGATAGAATAGTGACTAGAAGGAAAATGAAGAAATAGAAAGACGGAGTGACTCAAAAGGATGATGGAAAGATAGATATTATAGTGACTAGAAGGAAAATGAAGAAATAGAAAGACGGAGTGACCCAAAAGGATGATGGAAAGATAGATATTATAGTGACTAGAAGGAAAATGAAGAAATAGAAAGACGGAGTGACCCAAAAGGATGATGGAAAGATAGATATTATAGTGACTAGAAGGAAAATGGAGAAATAGAAAGACGGAGTGACCCAAAAGGATGATGGAAAGATAGATATTATAGTGACTAGAAGGAAAATGAAGAAATAGAAAGACAGATGATTTAATAGGATGATGGAGAAATAGAAAGTCCGATTTAATAATAAGAATGATGGAGAGATGGAAAGACCGAGTTAGTAATAAGGATGATTGAGAGATAGATGGAATAATGAATCGAAGAAGAACGGAGAAATATAAAGACAGAGTGAGTAAAAAGGATGACTGGAAGATAGAATACTGACTAAAAGGAAAATGGAGAAATATAAAGAGAGAGTGAGGAAAAAGTATGACGCAAAGATAGTGACTAGAAGAAAAATGGAGAAATATAAAGACAGAGTGGCTAGAAAGGATGACGGAAAGATGGATAGAATAGTGACTAGAAGGAAAATGGAGAAACAGAAAGACAGAGTAATTAAAAAGGATGACGGAGAGATAGATAGAATAGTGATTGGAAGGAAAACTGAGAAATATAAAGACAGAGTGAGTAAAAAGGATGACGGAAAGTGACTAGAAGGAAAATGGAGAAATAGAAAGACAGAGTGAATAAAAAGGATGACGGAAATATAGATAGAATGCTGATTAGAAGGAGAAATATACAGACCGATTTAGTAATAGGGATGATGGAGAGATGGAAAGACCTAGTTAGTAATAAGGATGATGGATAGATGGAAAGATCGAGTTAGTAATAAGGATGATGGAGAGATAGATAGAATAGTGTCTAGAAAGAAAATGGAGAAATAGAAAGACAGAGTGTCTAAAAACTATGACGGAAAGATAGGTAGAATAGTGACTAGAAGGAAAATAGAGAAATGGAAGGACAGAGTGACTAAAAAGGATGACGGAAAGATAGATAAAATAATGACTAGAAGGAAAATGGAGAAATAGAAAGATAGATGACTTAATAGGATGACGGAGAGATAGACAGACAGTAATAAGGATGATGGAGAGATAGGAAGACAGAATGACTAAAAAGGATGACGGAAAGACAGAATAGTGACTAGAAGGAAAATGGAGAAATAAAAACACAGATGACTTATCAGGATGACGGAGAAAGATAAAGGCCGATTTACTAATAAGGATGATGGAGAGATGGAAAGATCGAGTTAGTAATAAGGATGATGGAGAGATAGATAGAATAGTGACTAGAAGGAAAATGGAGAAAAAGAAAAACATATGACTTAATAGGATGACGGAGAGAGAGAAAGACAGAGTTAGTAATAAGGATGATGGAGAAGTGGAAAGACCGAGTTATTAATAACGATGATGGAGAGATAGATAGGATAGCGAATAGAAGGAAAATGGAGAAATATAAAGATAGATTACTTAATGGGATGACGGAGAGATAAAAAGACCTATTTAGTAATAAGGATGATGGAGAGATGGAAAGACCGAGTTAGTAATAAGAATGATGGATAGATAGATAGAATAGTGGCTAGAAGGAAAATGGAGAAATAGAAAGATAGAGTGACTAAAAAGAATGACTGAAAGATAGATAGAATAGTGACTAGTAGGAAAATGGAGAAATAGAAAGACAGAGTGACTAAAAAGATGACCGAAAGATAGATAGAATAGTGACTAGAAGGAAAATGGAGAAATACAAAGACAGAATGTCTAAAAAAGAGGACGGAAAGATAGATAGAATAATGACTAGAAGGAAAGTGGAGAAATAGAAAGATAAATGTCTTAATAGGATGACGGAGAAATAGAAAGACCGATTTAGTAATAAGGATGACGGATAGATGGAAAGACCTAGTTATTAATAAGGATGATGGAGAGAGAGATGTAATAGTGACTAGAAGGAAAATTGAGAAATAGAAAGACAGATGACATAATAGGATAACGGAGAGATAGAAAGACGGAGTTGGTACTAAGGATGATGGAGAGATAGAAAGACAGATTGACTAAAAAGGAAGACAGAAAGATCGACAGAATAGTGGCTAGAAGGAAAATTGAGAAATAGAAAGACAGAGTGACTAAAAAGGAAGACAGAAAGATAGATAGAATAGTGACTAGAAGGAAAATGGAGAAATAGAAAGAGAGAGTGAATAAAAAGAATAACGGAAAGATAGATAGAATAGTGAATAGAAGGAAAATGGAGAAATAGAAAGACAAAGTGGCTAAAAAGGACGACGGAAAGATAGATAGAATAGTAACTAGTAGGAAAATGGAGAAATAGAAAGACAGATGACTTAATAGGATGACGGAGAAAGAGAAAGGCCGATTTAGTAATAAGGATGATGGAGAAATGGAAAAACCCAGTTAGTAATAAGGATGATAGAGAGATAGAAAGACAGAGTTACTAAAAAGGATGACAGAAAGATCGATAGAATAATGACTAGAAGGAAAATTGAGAAATAGAAAGAGAGAGTGAATAAAAAGGATGACGGAAAGTTAGACAGAATAGTGACTGGACGAAAAATGGAGAAAAAGAAAGACAGAGTGACTAAAAAGGATGACGGAAAGATAGATAGAATAGTGAATAGAAGGAAAATGGAGAAATAGAAAGAGAGAGTGACTAAAAAAGATGACGGAAAGATAAATAGAATAGTGACTAGAAGGTAAATGGAGAAATAGAAAGACATAGTGATTAAAAACGATGACAGAAAGATCGACAGAATAGTGACGATAGGGAAAATGGAGAAATAGAAAGACAGAGTGACTAAAAAGGATGACGGAAAGAGAGATAGCAGAGTGACTAGATGGAAAATGGAGAAATAGAAAGACAGAGTGGCTAAAAAGGATGGCGGAAAGATAGATAGAATACTGACTGGAAGGAAAATGGAGTAATAGAAAGACAGATGACTTAATATGATGACGGAGAAATAGAAAGACCGATTTAGTAGTAAGGATGATCGAGAGATGGAAAGACCGAATTAGTAATAAGGATGATGGAGGGACAGATAGAATAGTGACTAGAAGGAAAGTGGAGAAATAGAAAGACAGATTGACTAAAAAGGATGACGGAAAGATAGATAGAATAGCAAGTAGAAGGAAAATGGAGAAATAGAAAGACAGAGTGACCAAAAAGGATGACGGAAAGATAGATAGAATAGTGAGTAGAAGGAAAATGAAGAAATAGAAAGAGAGAGTGACTAAAAAAGATGACGGAAAGATAGATAGAATAGTTACTAGAAGGAAAATGGAGAAATAGAAAGACACAGTGATTAAAAAGGATGACAGAAAGATCGATAGAATAGTGATGATAAGGAAAATGGAGAAATAGAAAAACAGAGTGATTAAAAAGAATGATGGAAAGACAGATAGAAGAGTGACTAGAAGGAAAATGGAGAAATAGAAAGACAGAATGACTAAAAAGGATGATGGAAAGAGAGATAGCATAGTGACTAGAAGGAAAATGGAGAAATAGAAAGACAGAGTGACTAAAAAGGATGGCGGAAAGATAGATAGAATAGTGACTGGAAGGAAAATGGAGAAATAGAAAGACAAAGTGGCTAAAAAGGACGACGGAAAGATAGATAGAATAGTAACTAGTAGGAAAATGGAGAAATAGAAAGACAGATGCCTTAATAGGATGACGGAGAAAGAGAAAGGCCGATTTAGTAATAAGGATGATGGAGAAATGGAAAAACCCAGTTAGTAATAAGGATGATAGAGAGATAGAAAGACAGAGTTACTAAAAAGGATGACAGAAAGATCGATAGAATAATGACTAGAAGGAAAATTGAGAAATAGAAAGAGAGAGTGAATAAAAAGGATGACGGAAAGTTAGACAGAATAGTGGCTGGACGAAAAATGGAGAAAATGAAGAAATAGAAAGAGAGAGTGACTAAAAAAGATGACGGAAAGATAGATAGAATAGTTACTAGAAGGAAAATGGAGAAATAGAAAGACACAGTGATTAAAAGGGATGACAGAAAGATCGGTAGAATAGTGATGATAAGGAAAATGGAGAAATAGAAAAACAGAGTGATTAAAAAGAATGATGGAAAGACAGATAGAAGAGTGACTAGAAGGAAAATGGAGAAATAGAAAGACAGATGACTTAATATGATGACGGATAAATAGAAAGACCGATTTAGTAGTAAGGATGATCGAGAGATGGAAAGACCGAGTTAGTAATAAGGATGATGGAGAGACAGTTAGAATAGTGGCTAGAAGGAAAATGGAGAAATAGAAAGACAGAGTGATTAAAAAGGATGACGGAAAGATAGATAGAATAGTGACTAGAAGGAAAATGGAGAAATAGAAAGACAGAGTGAATAAAAAGGATGACGGAAAGATAGATAGAATAGTGACTAGAAGGAAAATGGACAAATAGAAAGACAGAGTGACTAAAAAGGATGAAGGAAAGACAGAAAGAATAGTGAATAGATGGAAAATGGAGAGATAGAAAGACAGAGTGGCTAAAAAGGATGACAGAAATATAGATAGAATAGTGACTAGAAGGAAAACGGAGAAAAAGAAAGACAGAGTGATTAAAAAGGATGACGGAAAGATAGATAGAATAGTGACTAGAAAGAAAATGGAGAAATAGAAAGAGAGAGTGACTATAAATGATAACGGAAAGATAGATAGAATAGTGACTCGAAGGAAAATTGAGAAATAGAAATACAGAGTGATTAAAAGGATGACAGAAAGATCGATAGAATAGTGATGATAAGGAAAATGGAGAAACAGAAAAACAGAGTGATTAAAAAGAATGATGGAAAGATAGATAGAATAGTAACTAGAAGGAAAATGGAGAAATGGAAAGACAGAGTGACTAAAAAGGATGACGGAAAGATAGAAAATGATATCATCAAAATATAGAGTGACTAAAAATTATGAAGGAAAGACAGATAGCATAGTGACTAGAAGGAAATTGTAGAAATAGAAAGACAGAGTGATTAAAAAGGATGATGCAAATATAGATAGAATAGTGACTAGAAGGAAAATGGAGAAATAGGAAGAAAGAGTGTCTAAAAAGGATGACGGAAAGACAGATAGAATAGTGAATAGAAGGAAAATGGAGAAATAGAAAGAGAGAGTGACTAAAAAAGATGACGGAAAGATAAATAGAATAGTGACTAGAAGGAAAATGGAGAGATAGAAAGACAGAGTGGCTATAAAAGAACACGGAAAGATAGATAGAATAGTGACTAGAAGGAAAATGGAGAAATAAAAAAACAGAATGGGTAAAAAGGATGACGGAAAGATAGATAGAATAGTGATTAGAAGGAAAATGGAGAAATAGAAAGACAGAGTGACTAAAAAGGATGACGGAAAGATAGATAGAATAGGAACAAGAAGGAAAAAGGAGAAATATAAAGACAGAGTGACCAAAAAAGGATGACGGAAAGATAGATGGAAGATTGAGTAGAAGGAAAATGGAGAAGTAGAAAGAGAGATGACTTAATAGGATGATTTAGAAATATAAAGACCGATTTAGTAATTAGGATGATGGAGAGATGGAAAGACCGAGTTAGTAATAAGGATGATGGTGAAATAGATAGAATAATGACTAGAAGGATAATGGAGAAATATGGAGACAGAGTGACTAAAAGGGATGACGAAAAGACAGATAGCACAGTCACTAGAAGGATAATGGAGAAATAGAAAGACAGAGTTACTAAAAAGGATGACGGAAAGATAGATAGAATAGTGAATAAAAGAAAAATGGAGAAATAGAAAGACGGAGTGACTAAAAAGGATGACGGAAAGATAGATAGAATAGTGATTTGAAGGAAAATCGAGAAACATAAAGAGAGAGTGAATAAAAAGGACGACGGAAAGATGGATAGAATAGTGACTACAAGGAAAATGGAGAAATAGAAAGACAGAGTGACTAAAAAGGAAGACGGAAAGATAGATAAAATAGTGACTAGAAGGAAAATGGAGAAATAGAAAGAGAGATGACTTAATAGCATGAAGGAGAAATATAAAGAACGAATTAGTAATTAGGATGATGGAGAGATGAAAAGACCGAGTTAGTAATAAGGATGATGGAGAGATAGATAGAATAGTGACTAGAAGGAAAATGGAGAAATAGAAAGACAGAGTGACTAAAAAGGATGACGGAAAGATAGATAAAATAATGACTAGAAGGAAAATGGAGAAATAGAAAGAGAGAGTGACTAAAAAAGATGACTCAAAGATAAATAGAATAGTGACTAGAAGGAAAATGGAGAGATAGAAAGACAGAGTGAATAAAAAAGAACACGGAAAGATAGATAGAATAGGAACTAGAACGAAAATGGAGAAATAGAAAGACAGAGTGACCAAAAAATGATGACGGAAAGATAGATGGAAGATTGAGTAGAAGGAAAATGGAGAAATAGAAATAGAGATGACTTAATAGGATGAAGGAGAAATATAAAGACCGAATTAGTAATTAGGATGATGGAGAGATGGAAAGACCGAGTTAGTAATAAAGATGATGGAGAGATAGATAGAATAGTGACTAGAAGGAAAATGGAGAAATAGAAAGACAGAGTAACTAAAAAGGATGACGGAAAGATAGAAAGACGGAATTAGTAGTAAGTATGATGAAGAGATAGAAAGACAGAGTGACTAAAAAGGATGGCGGAAAGATAGATAGAATAGTGACTAGAAGGGAAATGGAGAAACAGAAAGACAGATGAGTTAATAGGATGACGGAGAAATAGAAAATCCGATTTAGTAATAAGGATGATGAAGAGATGGAAAGATAGATAGAATAATGAATCGAAGAAAAACCGAGAAATATAAAGACGGAGTGACTAAAAAGGATGATGGAAAGATAGAATTGTGGCCAAAAGGAAAATGGAGAAATATAAAGAGAGAGAGATTAAATAGTATGACGGAAAGATAGTGACTAGAAGGAAAATGGAGAAATGGAAAGACAGAGTGACTAAAAAGGATGACGGAAAGATATATATAATAGTGACTAGAAGGAAAATGGAGAAATAGAAAGACAGAGTGACTAAAAAGGATGACGGAAAGATAGATAGAATAGTGACTAGAAGGAAAATGGAGAAATAGAAAGACAGAGTGAATATAAAGGATGACGGAAAGACAGAAAGAATAGTGACTAGAAGGAAAATCGAGAGATAGAAAGAAAGAGTGGCTAAAAAAGAACACGGAAAGGTAGATAGAATGTTGACTAGAAGGAAAATGGAGAAATAGAAAGACAGAGTGACTAAAATGGATGACAGAAAGATATATAGAATAGTGACTCGAAGGAGAATGGGGAAATAGAAAGACAGAGTGACTAAAAAGGATGATAGAAAGATAGATAGAATATGGACTAGAAGGAAAATGGAGAAATAGAAAGACAGAGTGACTAAAAAGGATGACGGAAAGATAGATAGAATAGTGACTAGAAGGAAAATGGAGAAATAGAAAGAGAGAGTGACTAAAAAGGATGACGGAAAGATAGATAGAATAGTGACGATAAGGAAAATGAATAAATAGAAAGACAGAGTGACTAAAAAGGATGACGGAAAGACAGAAAGAATAGTGAATAGAAGGAAAATTAAGAGATATAAAGACAGAGTGACTAAAAAGGATGACAGAAATATAGATAGTATAGTGACTAGAAGGAAAATGGAGAAATAGAAAGACCGATTGACTAAAAAGGATGACAGAAAGATAGATAGAATAGTAAGTAGAAGGAAAATGGAGAAATAGAAAGACAGAGTGACTAAAAAGGATGACAGAAAGATAGATAGAATAGTAATTAGAAGGAAAATGGAGAAATAGAAAGACACAGTGATTAAAAAGGATGACAGAAAGATCGATAAAATAGTGATGATAAGGAAAATGGAGAAATAGAAAAACAGAGTGATTAAAAAGAATGATGGAAAGATAGATAGAAGAGTGACTCGAAGGAAAATGGAGAAATAGAAATACAGAGTGACTAAAAAGGATGATGGAAAGAGAGATAGCATAGTGAATAGAAGGAAAACGGAGAAATAGAAAGACAGAGTGACTAAAAAGGATGGCGGAAAGATAGATAGAATAGTGACTGGAAGGAAAATGGAGAAATAGAAAGACAGATGACTTAATATGATGACGGAGAAATAGAAAGACCGATTTAGTAGTAAGGATGATCGAGAGATGGAAAGACCGAGTTAGTAATAAGGATGATGGAAAGACAGATAGAATAGTTGCTAGAAGGAAAATGGAGAAATAGAAAGACAGATTGACTAAAAAGGATGACGGAAAGATAGATAGAATAGTAAGTAGAAGGAAAATGGAGAAATAGAAAGACAGAGTGGCTAAAAAGGATGACGGAAAGATAGATAGAATAGTGACTAGAAGGAAAATGGAGAAATAGAAAGACAGAGTGACTAAAAAGGATGATGCAAATATAGATAGAATAGTGACTAGAAGGAAAATGGAGAAATAGGAAGAAAGAGTGTCTAAAAAGGATGACGGAAAGATAGATAGAATAGTGACTATAAGGAAAATGGAGAAATAGAAAGACAGAGTGACTAAAAAGGATGACGGAAAGATAGATAGAATAGTGGCTAGAAGGAAGACAGACTGACTAAAACGAATGTTGAGAAATAGAATAATTGAGTGATTTGAAAGGATGATGAAGAGATAGAAAGGCAAATGACTAAAAAAGATGACCTACAGATAGAAAGACAGAGTGACTAAAATGAAAATGGAGAGATGAAAAGACAGAGTGAATAAAAAGGATTACAGAGAGATAGAAAAACCGAGTGACTAAAAAGGCTGAATAAGATATAGAAAGACAGAGTGACCAGAGGGAAAATGGAGATATAGAAAGACAGATTGACTACATAAAAATGGAGAGATAGAAAGACAGATAGACTAAAAAGGGTGACCTAAAGGTAGATAGACAGAATGATTAAATTGAAACTTGAGAAATAGAACGACAGAGTGACTTAAAAGGATGATGAAGAGATAGAAAGACAAAATGACTACAAAAGATGGAGGAGAGATAGGAAGACATTATAATTAAAAAGGATGACCTACAGATAGAGAGACAGAGTGAGTAAAATGAAAATGAAGAGATAGAATGACGGATTGACTAAAAAAAAATGACGAGATAGAACACAAAGTGAATAAAAAGGATGTCGAAGAGATAAATAGACACACTGTCTAAAGCGACAACTGAGAAATAGAAAAACAGAGTGACTAAAAAAGGATGACGGAAAGATAGATAGAATAGTGACTAGGAGGAAAATGGAGAAATAGAAAGACAGAGTGACTAAAAAAGGATGTCCGAAAGATAGATAGAATAGTGAATAGAAGGAAAATGGAGAAATAGAAAGACAGAGTGACTAAAAAAGGATGACGGAAAGATAGATAGAATAGTGAATAGAATGAAAATGGAGAAATAGAAAGACAGAGTGACTATAAAGGATGACGGAAAGATAGATAGAATAGTGACTAGGAGGAAAATGGAGAAATAGAAAGAAAGAGTGACTAAAAAGGGTGACGGAAAGATAGATAGAATAGTGACTAAAAGGAAAATGGAGAAATAGAAAAACAGAGTGACTAAAAATGATGACGGAAAGATAGATAGAAAAGTGACTAGAAGGAAAATGGAGAAATAGAAAGACAGAGTGACTAAAAAGGATGATGAAGAAATAGATAGAATAGTGACTAAAAGGAAAATGGAGAAATAGAAAAACAGAGTGAATAAAATTGATGACGGAAAGATAGATAGAAATGTGACTAGAAGGAAAATGGAGAAATAGAAAGACAGAATGACTAGAAAGGATGACGGAATAGATAGATAGAATAGTGACTAGAAGGAAAATGGAGAAATGGAAAGACAGAGTGACTAAAAAAGATGATGGAAAGATAGAAAATGATATCATCAAAAGATAGAGTGACTAAAAAGGATGACAGAAACATAGAAAGACAGAGTGACTAACATGAAAATGGAGAAATAGAAGGACAGAGTGATTGAAAAGGATGACAGAGGGATAGAAAGACAGATTGACTAAAATGAAAATGGAGAGGTAGGAAGACATTGTGACTAAAAAGGATGACCTAGTGATAGAAAGACACTGTGACTATAATGAAAACGGCGAGACAGAAAGACGGAGTGATTAAAAAGGCTGACTAAGATATAGAGAGACAGAGTGTCTAAATTGAAAAGGAGAGATAGAGAGACTGAGTGACTAAAAAAGAAGAGGGAAAGTTAGAACGACAGAGTGACTAAAAGGAAAATTGAAAGATAAAAAGACAAAGTGACTCAAAAGGAAGACGGAGAGATAGAAAGACAGAGTGACTAAAAAAATTGAGAGATAGAAAGACAGTGTGACTAAAAAGGAGTACAGAGAGATAGAAAGGCAGAGTAACTAAAAGGAAAATGCCAAGACAGAAAGACAGAGCGACTAAAAAGGATGACGGAGAGATAGAAAGACAGCGTGATTAAAAGGAAAATGGAGAGACTGAAAGACAGAGTGACTAAAAAGGAATACTTCGACAGAGTGACTAAAATGTATGATGGAGAGAAAGTGAGACAGAATGACTAAAAATGAGGATTGCGATATGGACGATATGGAAGGACAGAGAAACTAAAAAGGAAAATGGCGATTTAGAAAGATAGAGTGACTAAAAAGGAAAATGGATAGATTGAAAATGATATCATCAAAAGATAGTAAGACATAGTGACTAGAAAGGAAGATGGAGAGATAGCAAGACAACGATTTAAAAGGAAGTTAACGAGATAGAAAGACAGAGTGAGAACAAAGATGGATGTCGAGATGGAAAAACAGAGTGTCTAAAAAGGAGGATGGCTAGAAAGAAAGAAAGAGTGACTTTAAAGGAAAATGGCGAGATAGAAAGACAGAGTGAAAAGGAGGATGGAGAGGTAGAAAGACAGAGTGATTAAAAAGGAGGATGGCGAGATGGAAAGACATAATGACTAAAAGATAAATGGAGAAATAGAAAGACAGAGTGAGTAAAAAGATTGACGGAAAGATAGATAGAATAGTGACTAGAAGGAAAATGGAGAAATAGAAAGACAGAGTGACTAAAAAGGATGATGGAAAGATAGATAGAATAGTGACTAGAAGGAAAATGGAGAAATAAAAAAACAGAGTGATTTGATAGAATGATGGAGAGATAGAAAGCCCGAGTTAGTAATAAGGATGATGGAGAGATAGAAATACATTGTCACTAAAAAGGGTGACCTAGAGATAGAAAGGCTGAGTGACTAAAAAGAAAATGGAATGAAAGAAAGACAGAGTGACTAAAGGGAAAATGGATATAGAATGACAGAATGACGAAAAAGGAAGATGGCGAGTAGGACAGATTGACTAAAATTAAAAATGGAGAGATAGAAATACAGAGCGACTAAAAACGACGACGGAAAGATACATAGACAGAATGATTAAAAAGAAAATGGAGAAATAGAAAGACAGAGTCACTTTTAAAAAAATGGAGAGATAGAGAGATTGAGAGACTAAAAAGGAGAACGGAAAGATCGAACAACAGAGTGACTAAAAGGAAAGTTGAGACTAAAAAGGAGGACGGAGAAATAGAAAGAGTGATTAAAAGGAAAGTGGCGAGATAGAAAGACAGAGTGAATAACAAGGATGACGGAGAGATAGAAAGAAATATTGTCTAGAAAAAAACGGAGAGATAGAAAGACAGTGTTATAACGTTGATGGGCTCACAGCCAGTTGGATTGACATGGATTGAACAAGGACTGACTCAGAACTCAGAAGCATGTTGCTCTCATGGGTTTATTCTGTTAACTCCCCTTTCTCACAGGAACACTCCGGGACTTAACTCTTTCTTATGAAGGGAATAACTTTCAACACACAACATACCAATTACTTGAATTACAACAAGGGAAACAACCAATACAAGACAAATGGGCAATCATCTAATAATAGGGTTAATTCCCTTTGCTCATAATAGTTCGTCCATCAGGTATGATGATGACCTTAACAACACCAGAGGAATAAAGAACAGAAATTGTTGAGAATTTCAACACATGGACAATAAAGAGAACTAAAGGACACATAGGACAGAATGGAAAGACTGTTCTTTCATGACTTATGGCTTCTCATGTGACTGATAAGTCCTATTTTTGCCCTGCAGACCCTTCCGCATAAATGACAAGAGTGCTCCGTTGGTTCAGTACCACTGGGCCTTTTCTTGCGCCGTTCTCTTTTTTTGATAGCCTGCTGGACTCTGTCAGCTTCCCATGCTTTGCACTAGAGAACTTATCAACACAGTTTTGCAAGCTATCCCCATCGTTCGGGTCTCATTTGCTGTGAATGGCTTGGCAAGAGCTGCATTAATAGGAGTCTGAGGGAGGCGGTCAATGGACTCAGTATTTATATTTGATGGCCGATTTAGCACACCTCCGAAATGTTCTGCCCAACGCTGAATTATGGCATTCAATTCAACAATGCGTGTTGAACCATCTGACGCAAGAAGTGGCGTAGTGCCAGAGCGGGATGGTCCAAACACAGCTCAGAGGCTCTCAAAGAACTTTATAGTGTTGTTTGTGTCGGCATATTTCTGAGTTTCTCTTACTCGCTCTTCAAGCCAGTCATTTTTCATTTTCCTCAGCTTCTTCTGGAGTACACCCTTACATGCACGCAGTGCATCAGCTTTTGCTGTGGAAGAGGGGTCACTGCAGTGAGCTTGGATGAGACTATTTTTTTCTTTGACGAGCACTTTGATTTCATTATCATTATCATTGAACCAGTCCTGGTGCTTGCGGACAGGAAAACCAACTGTGCTGCTGGCGCAAGAGTGCACTGGTCGCGGTATACCAGTCAGGGTGATGTGAAGTGGGCTTTCTTTAGGGAACCTTTTCTAGCCCCTTCCTCAGTTGAGGTGAGCAGTGCTATCCTTAAATAAGGCTCCACTTCAATCGACGATGAAGCGACTATAGCCCACAGCCACCAACGTGTAGGTCTGTGCTAACAGCTTCCAGTCTATCCAAACCTGCTGCCACCGCACTCGCCCATCGCCGTTGGAATTTTGAGAGGAAAGAAGACGAGACAAACATGAAAGAAGACGAGGTGAGTGTTAAGACTGGCGCAAAGAATTGGTTTTTAGTGAGAAAAAGCTGCGCAAACATCAGACTCACTCTCTCGCCTGGACACAACTTATCCAAGTGGCAAGACAGGGTCAAGACGACTAGAAATGTATCCAGGTGCAGGAGGATGCCAGAGGGACAGTCATATTGCCTGACCGGCTGCCTGTAGGCTACTCCACAGCCTCGCAGTCCCAACTGACTAGGGTGAAAGACCCAAACCAAAGAACACCAATACTGGTGGATGCTCTGTGTCACGATATCCAGGCCAGAGTGACGGTATATTGCCATCTGCCCTATCAATCAACCACCGGCCTGCTGCCGCCAGCTTCGAAGCTGCGTCCGGGAAGTTTGCTCAATTCTTCGTCTGTGATTTAGGCAAACAAGCCTATGACCACACCGCTACCGGGGGCCAATATGAAGGACTCAAGTACTGAGGGTCACATTGTGCCCTAGCATGTGGCCGTTGGGTTAGATGAAACCTCCTCCGCCCTGGCCGTTTGCACCGACAGGTGCACGCCCACTGATACCATGCTAGCGTACCAGTTCATGAAACAGGTTGTACTGGATTACATGTTACCAGTAGGAGATTTTTCTGACCTGACATACTTTGCTCATAAACATTGCTATAACAACTATTTATTAACAACACTACAAGTGTGACTAAAAAGAAGAACACAGAGATAGAAATAGAGAGTAACTAAAAGGAAAATAGAGAGATAAAAAGACATAGTGACTTAACAGGAGGACGGAGAAATAGAACGAGTGACTAGAAGGAAAATGGCGAGACAGAAAGACAGAGTGACTAAAAAGGAGGAGGGAAGATAGAACGAGAGAGAGTGACTAAAAGGAAAATTGAGAGATAAAAAGACAAAGTGTCTAAAAAGGGGGACGGGGAGATAGAAAGACAGTGTGACTAAAAAGGAGAACAGAGAGCTAGAAAGACAGAGTGACTTTAAAGGAAAATGGCGAGATAGAAAGACAGAGTGACTAAAAAGGAGGATGGAGAGATACAAAGACAGAGTGATTAAAAAGGAGGATGGCGAAAATGGAGAAATAGAAAGACAGATGATTAAAAAGGATGACGGAAAGATAGATAGAATAGTGTCTAGAAGGAAAATGGGGAAATAGAAAGACAGAGTGATTAAAAAGGATGACGGAAAGATAGATAGAATAGTGACTAGAAGGAAAATGGAGAAATGGAAAGACAGAGTGACTAAAAAGGATGATGGAAAGATAGAAAATGATATCATCAAAAGATAGAAAGACATAGTGATAGATAGAATAGTGACTAGAAGGAAAATGGAGAAACAGAAAGACAGAGTGGCTAAAAAGGATGATGGAAAGATAGAAAGAATAGTGACTAGAAGGAAAATGGAGAAATAAAAAAACAGAGTGACTTAATAGGATGATGGAGAGATCGATAGCCCGAGTTAGTAATAAGAATGATGGAGAGATAGAAATACATTGTCACTAAAAAGGGTGACCTAGAGATGGAAAGGCTGAGTGACTAAAAAGAAAATGGAATGAAAGAAAGACAGAGTGACTAAAGGGAAAATGGATATATAGAATGACAGAATGACTAAAAAGGAAGATGGCGAGATAGAAGGACCGATTGACTAAAATTAAAAATGGAGAAATAGAAATACAGAGCGACTAAAAAGGATAACGGAGAGATAGAAAGACAGAGTGACTTTAAAAAAATGGAGAGATAGAGAGATAGAGTGACTAAAAAGGAGAACAGAAAGATAGAACCAAAGAGTGACTAAAAGGAAAATTGAGAGATAAAAAGACAGAATGACTAAAAAGGAGGACGGAGAAATAGAAAGAGTGACTAAAAGGAAAGTGGCGAGACAGAAAGACAGAGTGAATAACAAGGATGACGGAGAGATAGAAAGAAATATTGTCTTGAAAAAAATGGAGAGATAGAAAGACAGTGTGACTAAAAAGGAGAACGGAGAGATAGAAAGAGAGAGTAACTAAAAGGAAAATAGAGAGATAAAAAGACATAGTGACTTAAAAGGAGGACGGAGAAATAGAAAGAGTGACTAAAAGGAAAATGGCGAGACAGAAAGACAGAGTGACTAAAAACGAGGAGGGAAAGATAGAACGACAGACTGACTAAAAGGAAAATTGAGAGATAAAAAGACAAAGTGACTAAAAAGGAGGACGGAGAGATAGAAAGACAGAGTGAGTAAAAGGAAAATGGAGAGACTGAAAGAAAGAGTGACTAAAAAGGAATACTTCGAGATAGACAGAGTGACTAAAAAGGATGACAGAGAGATAGAACGACAGAGTGACTAAAATGAAAATGGAGTTATAGAAAGACAGTGTAACTAAAAAGTAGGACGGGGAGATAGAAAGACAGCTTGACTAAAAGGAAAATGGAGAAATAGAGAAACAGAGTGACTTAAAAGGATGACGAAGAGATAAATAAACAAAATGACTACAAAAGATGAAGGAGAGATAGAAAGACATTGTGACTAAAACGGATGTCAGAGAGATAGAAAGACAGAGTGTGTCATGATTCGAGTGTTATTAAAACTCACGCAGGCTGGTGGCCTTGAACGGTCCTCGCGAATTATAGTTAGTGAGTAAATAAATGTAAAGTTAAACTGTTAGATTCACGCTTGTCGGTTTTAATGTTCGTGATTAATAAGTAATGGAGTAGGGGTGAAACAAGGTGGGGATAGTTGACATTGTTAAGTATGACTAGACAAGTTTTTGCACGTTAACTGGCTGGTAGAATAGTGCAGACGTATTATTACAATTAAAATGGTGGGAGGTTTCGCCCAATGAGATTGCTGAACTAATTGGGCCAGCGGACTAGCACTGCTGGGTAGTTGGATAGTATAAAACATCGTGTAACGTTCAGATTCATTGAATACAGACGAGCAGATGCATCGTGCCGTGAAGTATCTCCGGTTGACCAGTACCTGAACTGTGTGCTTTGAAGACTAGAAGTCCTTGCTAACGGACTGACTGAGCTCTAGAAAGAAAGGTCTGAGTGGGCTGACCTTTAAAAGCCCACGCTGCGCTATTTTGATGTTCGCGCCTACCAGTAGGCGTGACCAACGGTAAAATATCTTATTTGTTTAAGCATAATAGAAGATCAGAGATAGAGAGAGAACCACAGCCTCATAGGAAGTCTAAGGAAACCCCAGCTGGCACTCGACGAACGAGTGGCCCGTATTATAGATTTATCTCCATAGTATGATTGAAGTAATATAGCACATTGTTGATGAATTGAATAGTGCTTGTGCATATATATATATATATATAGTCTTTTGCTACTGCTTAATTACCTACAAGCCGAAGTGTGCTTCTGTAGGCTTTGAACGTACTGGGCTCTCCTAACATTCAAGCCCATATGATTTAGGGAGAGTTTGCCTGGCGACTGGCCAGAGGCGACTCAACTGTCACTTTAGATTGATATCTAGTTTCGTATAATATACCCATTTGCTATTGATTGTAGTACATCCAATAAGGAACCATAGTTACATGAATATCATAGATTAAGTTAGTAATTAGAATTTCTTGCTTTTGAATATACCTCTATTGTCTTTTGTTTTGTATATTAATATTTAAGTAATAAGATGGCCTGACCGGCCTGACGTATATAGATACTCTAGTTGTTTAATACTTTTCTTGTGTGGTTGTGTCCGAGTGTGAGTTAGCTGCCTCTCGTGCAGTCATAAAATCCCCAAGACCCTAACTCTGCTCGTGACAGAGTGACTAAAATGAAAATGTATAAATAGAAAGACAGAGTGACTAAAAAGGATGACAGAGAGATGGAGAGACAGAGTGAATAAAATAAAAATGGAGAGATAGGACAGAGTGATTATAAAGGATGACAGAAGGATAGAAAGACAGAGTGGCTAAAATGAAAATGGAGAGATAGGAAGACATTGTGACTAAAAAGGATGACCTAGAGATAGAAAGACACAGTGACGAAAATGAAAATGGCGAGACAGAAAGACGGAGTGATCAAAAAGGCTGACTAAGATATAGAAATACAGAGTGTCTAAATGGAAAATGGAGAGATAGAGAGACAGAGTGACTAAAAAAGAGGAGCGGAATATAGAACGACGAAATGACTAAAAGGAAAATTGAAAGATAAAAAGACAAAGTGACTAAAAAGGAGGACGGAGAGATAGAAAGACAGAGTGACTAAAAGGAAAATGGGGAGATAAAAAGACAGAGTGACTTGAAAGGAGGGCGGAGAAATAGAAAGATGGATTGTCTAGAAGGAAAATGGCGAGACAGAGACAAAGTGACTAAAAAGGAGGACGGAGAGATAGAAAGACAGAGTGAGTAAACGGAAAATGGAGAGAACGAAAGACATAGTGACAAAAAAGGAATACTTCGAGATAGACAGAGTGACTAAAAAGGATGATGGAGAGAAAGTGAGAGAGAATGTCTAAAAAGGAGGATGGCGATATAGAAGAACAGAACAACTAAAAAGGAAAATGGCGATTTAGAAAGACAGAGTGACTAAAAAGGAAAATGAATAGATAGAAAATCAGATCATCATAATATAGAAAGACAGAGTGACTAGAAAGGAAGATGGAGAGATAGAAAGACAGCGATTTAAAAGGAGGATAGCGAGATAGAAAGACAGCGTGAGCACAAAGGTGGATGTCGAGATAGAAAGACAGAGTGTCTAAAACAGGATGGCTAGATAAAAAGAAAGAGTGACTTAAAAGGAAAATAGCGAGATAGAAAGACAGAGTGACTAAAAAGGAGGATGGAGAGATAGAAAGACAGAATGAATAAAAATGATGACGGAAAGATAGATAGAATAGTGACTAGAAGGGAAATGAAGTGATAGAAAGAATGACTAAAAAGGAGGATTGAGAGATAGAAAGACAGAATGACTAAAAAGGATGTCGGAAAGATAGATAGAATAGTGACAAGAAGGAAAATGGAGAGATAGAAAGATATAATGACTAAAAAGGAGGACGGAAAGATAGATAGAATAGTGACTAGAAGGAAAATGGAGAGATAGAAAGACAGAGTGACTAAAAAGAAGGATGGAGAGATAGAAAGACAGAATGACTAAAAAGGATGACGGAAAGATAGATAGAATAGTGACTAGAAGGTAAATGGAGAAATAGAAAGACAGAGTGACTAAAAAGGAGGATTGGGGGATAGAAAGACTCATAGACTAAAAGGAAAATGGAGAAATAGAAATACAGAGTGACTTAAAAGGATGACGAAGAGATAAATAAACAAAATGACCAAAAAAAATGGAGAGATAGAAAAACATCGTGACTAAAAAGGATGTCCGAGAGATAGAAAGACAGAGTGACTAAAATGAAAATGGAGAGATAGAAAGACAGAGTGACTAAAAAGGATGGCAGAGAGATAGAAAGACAGAGTGACTAAAATGAAAGTGGAGAGATAGAAAGACAGAGTGACTAAAAAGGATGACAGAGAGATAGAAAGACAGAGTGACTAAAATGAAAATGGAGAGATAGAGAGAGTAACTAAAAAGGAGAACGGAAAGATCGAACAACAGAGTGACTAAAAGGAAAGTTGAGTCTAAAAAGGAGGACGGAGAAATAGAAAGAGTGACTAAAAGGAAAGTGACGAGACAGAAAGACAGAGTGAATAACAAGGATGACGGAGAGATAGAAAGAAATATTGTCTGGAAAAAAATGGAGAGATAGAAACACAGTGTGACTAAAAAGAAGAACGGAGAGATAGAAAGAGAGAGTAACTAAAAGGAAAATAGAGAGATAAAAAGACATAGTGACTTAAAAGGAGGACGGAGAAATAGAAAGAGTGACTAAAAGGAAAATGGCGAGACAGAAAGACAGAGTGACTAAAAACGAGGAGGGAAAGATAGAACGACAGACTGACTAAAAGGAAAATTGAGAGATAAAAAGACAAAGTGTCTAAAAAGGAGGACGGAGAGATAGAAAGACCGAGTGAGTAAAAGGAAAATGGAGAGACCGAAAGACAGAGTGTGTCACAAATCCCAGACTGGGAGATGTAATAATTTATAACAGGACAACAATCACGAACGAACAAGTATACACTTAACAGAACAACCCATCAGACTCACACATTTATTATACCTAAAGATAAAGACAAAAGTGCAACGACATACATTATATTATTGAATTAAACTGCCGTCCACGGCCCTCTCCCGTAAGCACACTTCCTCGGGTCCACAACCCGGTAGTTACTTTTTAAAGACACTTCGGCCTCCGCCTCTCCTCTCAGGGTCTTAATAGCACGTTAATATTTCACTGGCACCGCAGTCTCTCAATAGCCCCTTCCTATTACCATAACACATTAGCATTCCAATAGCACCTCAACATGGCAATAACACATTATCATTTCAATAGCACATCAACATGGCAATAGCACATTAGCATTTCAATAGCACATTCACAATCATATATACGTCCCTGTCTGTGGCCAGACTGCCACGACTTCATGTGCCTCTACTGTCCGCACCGACAGCTTCACTCTGGGCCGATGTGTGGCCTCCGGCCCTATGCTGGCCTATCCCCTGTGCTCACCGTAGGTGGCGCTCTTCGGCCCGTCCTCGGCACCTACATGAATAACATTACATTGGGTATAATACCATACCACTTCTATTCACTTCACCCCTCCTTACATCTCATGAAGCATACACACAATAGTTCACATTTCACTCACCAAACATCTTACGGTAACACACCTCCACCGTAGTACACAATACTCACTCTCGCTACAAATCCATGAACTCAACTTACATCTATCGCTCATGGCGCACATTGCTATATACAGTATCAAGGACTTCCACATTCCTCACATATACTTATTTACATCATGGTCATAGACGAATATAATACATCAATCATAATTATCAATCATCGTTCCACCTACCAGTCATCACTGGAAAAACACTCTCCCAAGTCTTCCGACTGCTCTCCTTATGTTCGCCCTCTGGGCTTTCTCCTGCGTCCGCTCCTTAGGAGGTCTTAGTGTGCAGTGATAGTAAGACAGCGCTCTCGCCTCATTCAGACCCCCCCTCCCCACTCACAACATGCACGCTTTCCCTTACCCCGTGGCCGTGGGTTAACTGTATTCTCACCCTCCACTCGTAACTACTGATCCTCGCTCACTCGCACGTGACATCATCCCCCACCCCAAAAAAATTAATGCAATTAATTTCAAATCGCATCAAGATGACTGTCAACGAGTGAGCGTGAGCAATACTTACATAAAAAATGGCCTACCAATTCCCCTAGCACATAAAATACCGAAATCAGGGGAAAATACGGGGATCAATATGCCCTGCGCTATGCATATATGTATCACATCATCAATAGCTAACTAAACACAATACCTAATAGAGAATCACAACCACCCAACCATTCTTCATATAATATTTATAATGTCAATATTTTAAAGTCGACGACTCGTTCACACAGATCCTGTCAATGTTCCTGTCCTCCGATGTATAAGCTCCTGAACTCTTCCCCTAGGCTCGACTAAGGTAGTCGGCGATATGATTGCTGGTTCCTGGAATTGGTTGAATAACGAAGGTATACGGCTGCAAAGCCAATGCCCATCTAGACAAGCGTGGGCTGGACGAACGATTCTTCGACAAAAACGTTAGTGGCTTGTGGTCTGTCTGGACACAGAATTCTCGACCCATGAGATAACGTCCTAATTTCTGGACGGACCACACAATGGCAAGACACTCCCGCTCTATCACAGAATACTTTCTTTCTCTCTGCAATAACTTCCTACTGACATAACATACAGGATGGAGACATTCGTTCTTCTCCTGTAGAAGACAAGCGCCGACACCAGAGTCCGACGCATCCGTTCTGAGGATAAAATTAGATCGAAAATCGGGTAATATCAGGATGGGTGACGATGATAATGCTGTCACCAAATTATCAAATGCTGTCTGACACTCAGACGTCCACTGGACCTTATCGGGTTGTCCCTTCTTAGTAAGGTCAGTAAGAGAAGATGACAAGGAGGAAAAATTTGGAATGAACTTTCTGTAATAATTCAAAATTCCCACTAAGCTTCTGACTTGTTTCTTTGTTTTAGGGATTTGCAACCCTACTAATTTGTCAATTTTTGTTACTTCAGGTCTCTGAACCCCTCTACCCACGATATGTCCTAAGAATACCATCTCTGGACATGCCAAATCCATCTTTGCGGGTTTAGCAGTTAACCCAAAATGACGTAATCGTTTAAAAATTACCGTTAGTGTCTGAATATGATCAGACCATGTCGACGTATGACATGCTATATCGTCAAAGAATGACACGACATTAGGTATGTCCTTTAATACCAGTATGAGAATACAGATACTCTGGTCTCTCATAAAATCTTTGTAGCCTATTAACATGGAAACCCCCAATTGATCCATCAATGCGGATAGCGTAATCTACCTTTGAAACAACTCGCTCGATAACATAAGGACCTTTCCATGTCATCAATAATTTACTATGGTCCGTAGGTAACAACAATAGGACCTTGTCTCCTGGCTTAAAAATTCTCAGTTTGGATCCTCTATCTTTTGCTCTTTTTGAAGCGATACTAGAAGCTTCTGCTGCAATATTCTGACGAGGAGCCTGGGGTGTACGACCCCTATGCGTCGTCTTTTGGCACGCACTGCATGTCTTACAATATAACCGTACATCTCTGTGGATGGATGGCCAGTAAAAATTCTTAAGAACCCTTTCTTTGGTTCTAGCTATACCCATATGACCCGCTAATGGGACATCATGTGCCAAATGCAATACTGTTGCGATAAGCAACGCTGGCACAACGACCTGCTTCAAAACGGAAGCCACCGTAACATACTTACGGAACAGAATGCCCGCCTGAATAACAAAGGAAGACGACCCGTTCTTATATTTCCTCGTTTTCTCCGTTCGCGCCTCCTCAAAACATGGACTCAATGATGGTTCCTCCTTTTGTAATCTCGCCAAGCGCTCTGGTGTGATATCCAGGTTGACCGCTGGCGTTGCCAAAGGTCTAATCTTACCCCTATCACCTACCTGTCGACGTGTCTCGACTGCGGCACAAAAGTCAATACCTTTTGATTGTGACCATGCCTGCACATTCTCCTCGGAAGGGGAAATTACCCGAGATACATTACCAATGATGAGCTGGGCGCCTGGAAAACAACCAACGACTGCTTCGACTTCCCCGCTAAGGAAAGGCGTATCTATTACTATCTTTGCCAATGGTAATTTCTCAATGGCCCCTGAAAATTGGATGCACGGGACAGTCTCACCTGTAAGCTGCGAATCCCGAATGCAGTCCCTATGCACTCCCACAACGGTAGATCCTGTATCTCGTAAAACCGAGACCGGTTCGTCCCCAACAAACCCCGGATAAACCCTAAGACCACCTCCTGTATGACATGAATTTATAACGGGGATCTTTCTCCCACAAGGTAAAACACCGGAAGATAATAACTTCTCACAACTGGGACACTTAGAATACTGTCCGCCTCCGTTGTCCGATGTAACACACGCGGCCGCATGATGAAATTTATTGGGGGAACATGGACTGGAGCTACCGTAATTGCTATCCCCGTTCGCCGCTATCCTACCTGCAGGGCAATTCACGCTGATGTGATCTGCTCTTCCGCAGTTCCAACACTTCGCGGCCCTACACTCCCGCGAAAAATGACCTACGCGTCCGCAAGTCCAACAGTCCGCTCCCTGTGCTCCACTAGACCTGGGTCCCCGTGACCCATCGCGACCGGAACTAAAGTCCCTATGCCGTCGGTCATCGGCAAAGGTCACAAATCGCCCTCGGCCATTACCGCGACCCAGCCCTCCTGCTCGGTCAACTTTACCGGATCCATATGCAGGTGATTGGTGATACCCCCTACGTTGCCCCTGGGCTTGCCCATTATAGGCACCACGCTGACGCGACCTGTCTTTATGTCCTGTCGGCGACCCCTCAACCACGGCGACGTAACCTGCATCCTGCACGTACGCCCTCGCTACTGGTTTGGACGGATGTGCCGTACGGTATGCTTCCGCCAACTTAGACGCCTCCTGCACCGTCGCGGGTTCGTTTTCTTTCAGAAAAGCCACTAGATCTTTATGGCACGACGCGTACAGCTGATCACGGATCATTAGGTCTTTCAATTTAGCAAAATCCGCGCCCACATGCGCCAAGTCCATCCAGTTCGTGAAATATTCTGTTAGTCTCGCGACGAAGGCAGCAAAGTCCTCCCTGGTATCCGCACGTGCTCGCCTAAACTGCTCCCGGAAATATTCCTCCGTACGCGCAAATCGGCGAAGCAGCAAAGCCTTTAGCTTATCGTAATCATGTACGTCTTCGCGCTGTAGCTCTTTAAAGTAGGTTAACGCTCGCCCCTGCAACAAGGAAGCCAGGTACGTGGACCATAATTGTCTATTCTCCCCCCATTGCAGTTGTGCGTTCAGTTCGAACCTGTAAAGGAAGGCGTCTATGTCGTCCTTCCGGTCGTCGAACGTAGGGAGCTTCATCCTAACGCCACTTTTATTTTGTCCCTGCCGCTCAACTATTTCCGTTGGCGCATTCTTCTTGCTTTCAAATTCCGCAATTTTTACTTGCGCCTCTATCTCCTTTAACTTTAAGTCTTGAGCCTCTTTTTCTCGCTCTCTATCTTTAGCACGCTCATCGCGCAATTCCGCCTGCTGCTCTTTAATCCAGCCGCGTAGCTCTACGCCCTCAAGACCAAGTTCCGTACCTAACTTCATTAGTTGCTGGAGCTCCGCCATTTCACGGATTTATTATTATACAATTTAAAATACAATATACTGTCTCTGTACTCACTATAACTGACGTATCCCGAGACCTGAAACTATGCCACTACAATAGCAAGCACTCTTTTCACCCGCAAGTCAGAAACACACCTAACTAACCAATTTATAGCACTATTAAATAACAAAAGAGAATAGAAAAGACAAAAGTGCAACGACATACATTATATTATTGAATTAAACTGCCGTCCACGGCCCTCTCCCGTAAGCACACTTCCTCGGGTCCACAACCCGGTAGTTACTTTTTAAAGACACTTTGGCCTCGGCCTCTCCTCTCAGGGTCTTAATAGCACGTTAATATTTCACTGGCACCGCAGTCTCTCAATAGCCCCTTCCTATTGCCATAACACATTAGCATTCCAATAGCACCTCAACATGGCAATAACACATTATCATTTCAATAGCACATCAACATGGCAATAGCACATTAGCATTTCAATAGCACATTCACAATCATATATACGTCCCTGTCTGTGGCCAGACTGCCACGACTTCATGTGCCTCTACTGTCCGCACCGACAGCTTCACTCTGGGCCGATGTGTGGCCTCCGGCCCTATGCTGGCCTATCCCCTGTGCTCACCGTAGGCGGCGCTCTTCGGCCCGTCCTCGGCACCTACATGAATAACATTACATTGGGTATAATACCATACCACTTCTATTCACTTCACCCCTCCTTACATCTCATGAAGCATACACACAATAGTTCACATTTCACTCACCAAACATCTTACGGTAACACACCTCCACCGTAGTACACAATACTCACTCTCGCTACAAATCCATGAACTCAACTTACATCTATCGCTCATGGCGCACATTGCTATATACAGTATCAAGGACTTCCACATTCCTCACATATACTTATTTACATCATGGTCATAGACGAATATAATACATCAATCATAATTATCAATCATCGTTCCACCTACCAGTCATCACTGGAAAAACACTCTCCCAAGTCTTCCGACTGCTCTCCTTATGTTCGCCCTCTGGGCTTTCTCCTGCGTCCGCTCCTTAGGAGGTCTTAGTGTGCAGTGATAGTAAGACAGCGCTCTCGCCTCATTCAGACCCCCCCTCCCCACTCACAACATGCACGCTTTCCCTTACCCCGTGGCCGTGGGTTAACTGTATTCTCACCCTCCACTCGTAACTACTGATCCTCGCTCACTCGCACGTGACAGAGTGTCTAAAAAGGAATACTTCGAGATAGACAGAGTGACTAAAAAGCATGACAGAGAGATAGAGAGACAGAGTGAATAAAATAAAAATGGAGAGATAGAAAGACAGAGTGACTAAACAGGATGAGTGGGAGATAGAAAGACAGAGTGACTATAATGAAAATGGAGTTATAGAAAGACGATGTAACTAAAAAGGAGGATTGGGGGATAGAAAGACAGAGTGAGTAAAAGGAAAATGGAGAAATATAGAGACAGAGTGACTTAAAAGGATGACGAAGAGATAAATAAACAAAATGACTAAAAAACATGGAGAGATAGAAAGACATTGTGACTAAAACGGATGTCAGAGAGATAGAAGGAGAGAGTGACTAAAATGAAAATGGAGAAATAGGAAGACAGAGTGACTAAATATAGGTAGTCCAAACTGATTTTTACTTTTTATCACAAATCACCAGTTGTTGTCTAATCTGATGGAGCTTGCTTTTCTAAGAATTTTGATACCAAATTTGTCATTCTGGCTTAAAGGGTTTGAAAGTTATGGCATTTTTAAAAGTGAAAAAACACCTCGAATTTGCTACCTTTGGCAAATTGCACAATAGTTCAACTTTGACCGCCCATAAAATGACTATTTATTGAATCACAGCATTAAAAATTATCCGTTTTCAAGTCAGGTGGGTGTACATTACGCTCAATTTTTTTCGAGGGGTACAAATATAGTACAAGCATTTCATTTTACTTTTTTTAATCATCAAATTTCATCCGACGTCAATTTTGTGTGAACTCTCACAAGGGAGACAAAAAATAATGTTTTTTAAATTGAAAATTAGGTCCACTGCGTCGCCAATGGCTTAGCACTGAGTGTCAGAAAAAGGTGCCCTAAGTCTAATTTTGGCACACCTTGAAAATACAAAGGCTGAGGCTCATTCCGTATAATTTTGATCTTGATCTATTAAAGTTTCCGCCACTTTCTCGATCAACAAACTTTTCAACAAACGGTTTTTAAAGGAATTTCAACTTAAAACAGGATGAAAAATACATTGAATTAAACCTCATTTATCTGGCTTTCTGTGTGAGTTATTTTCAAACACGTGCGCTACATCGACGCGAAGCACTGCGGTCCTTTGTAATGAGGGGGTCAAATCGGTATGTGCGGGTCAGGGCGAAAACGACAAGACTGTGTCTTGTTCAAGCAATAAAAACACATGGCTACACATATTAAACAATACAAAAGAATATACTTTGACAGAGGAAGACTTGAACTTCATTTTCATGCAGGATACAGGCTGTTTTACATAAATTCACAGCAGTAGCATCCTTGTAATACTGGCCTAAAATTATGCCAAAACGGGATTTCGCCCCTTCAGCGGGGCAGTTTGGACTACCTACTAAATAGGATGACAGAGAGATAGAAAGACAGAGTGAACAAAATAAAAATGGAGAGATAGAAGGACAGAGTGATTATAAAGGATGACAGAAGGATAGAAAGTCAGAGTGACTAAAATGAAAATGGAGTGATAAAAAGACAGAGTGAATAGAAAGGATGACAGAGAGATAGAAAGACACAGTGTCTAAAATGAAAATGGCGAGACAGTCAGCTTTTTTGATCACTCCGTCTTTCTAAGATATAGAAAGACAGAGTGACTAAATGGAAAATGGAGAGATAGAGAGACAGAGTGACTAAAAAAGAGGAGGGAAAGATAGAACGACGAAATGACTAAAAGGAAAATTGAGAGATAAAAAGACATAGTGACTAAAAAGGAGGACGGAGAGATAGAAAGACAGAGTGACTAAAAGGAAAATGGGGAGATAAAAAGACAGAGTGGCTTAAAAGGAGGGCGGAGAAATAGAAAGACGGATTGTCTAAAAGGAAAATGGCGAGACAGAAAGACAAAGTGACTAAAAAGGAGGACGGAGAGATAGAAAGACAGAGTGAGTAAAAGGAAAATGGAGAGACCGAAAGACAGAATGACTAAAAAGGAATACTTCGAGATAGACAGAGTGACTAAAAATAATGATGGAGAGAAAGTGAGACAGAATGTCTAAAAAGAAGGATGGCGATCTAGAAGGACAGAGCAACTAAAAAGGAAAATGGCGATTTAGAAAGACAGGGTCATTAAAAAGGAAAATGTGTCACGAGTGGAGTGAGCGATAGTTAATAATTACGGGGGGAAAGGGGGAGAGTAAAATTAACGCACGTAGACAAGTAAGAAAGCGTGCATGTTATGAGTGGGGGGTCTGAATGAGGCGAAAGCGCTGTATTACTATCACTGCAAGTTAGAAGGTCCTACTGAACGGACGCTAGTAAGAGCCCAGCGGGCGAACATAAGGGGAGCAGTCGGAAGACGGATGAGTGTTTTTCCAGTGATGACTGGTAGGTAGAACGTTGATTGATTATTATGATTGATGTATTATATGATATTCGTCTATTACCATGATGTAAATAAGTATATGTGAGGAATGTGGAAGTCCTTGATATTGGATATACCAATGTGCGCCATGAGCGATAGATGAAAGTGAGTTCATGGAGTTGTAGCACGAGTGAGTATTGTGTACTCCGATGGAGGTGTGTTACCGTAAGATGTGTGGTGAGTGAAAGGTGAACTATTGTGTGTACGCTTCATGAGTTGTAAGGAGAGGTGGAGTGAATAGAAATGGAAGGGTGTTATACCAATGTAATGTTATTCTTGTAGGTGTCGGGGACGGGCCGAAGAGCCACCTCGATGAGCACAGGGGATAGGCCAGCATAGGGCCGGAGGCCATACATAGGCCAGAAGTGAGGCTGTCGGTGCAGGACAGTAGAGGCACATAAAGTCGTGGCAGTCAGGCCACGGACAGGGACGTAGATATGAGAGTGAATGGGATAATATATTAATGCCATGTTGATGGGCTAGTGAACTGATACTATATTATTGCCATGTTGATGGGCTAGTGAACTGATACTGTATTATTGCCATGTTGATGGGCTAGTGAACTGATACTGTATTATTGCCATGTTGATGGGCTAGTGAACTGATAAGGTGTCTGACAATAGGAAGGTGATATTGAGAGACTGCGGTGCCAGTGAATCATTAAGGTACTATTAAGACCCTGAGGGGAGAGGCTGAGGCCGAAGTGCCTTTAGGAAGTAACTACCGGATCGTGGATCCGAGGAAGAGTGCATGTGAGAGTAAGGCCGTTGTACGGCAGTTAAGTTCAATAATATAATGTATGTAATTGCGCTATTATCTGTATAATTATGCTTAATAAATGTGTGAGTCTGATGGGTTGTTCTGTTAAGTGTTAAACTTGTTCGTTCGTGATTGTTGTCCTGTCATAACTTATTACATCTCCCAGTCTGGGATTTGTGACATTGGGGGCTCGTCCTGTTTACCTGTGGTCATTTTGACATTGTGTATTCGTTATATCTAGTTGTTTTTCTGTTGTGCTAGGAATTGGTGCTGTTGTCCTTGTTCGTGGGATGAATGGAAATTTCATTAAATAATTTATGTATATTTATGAATATGTATTGATGCATGTATTTTGATGAATATGTATTAATGTGTACTTAAATTTCTGCAGAGTGTGTGTGCCAGCCTGTAGAGGTCAAGCAGCCAGAGCTCCGAGAAAGGGGAGAAATTGAAATCAAGGGTGAAAGTTAAGTAAAAGTCAAAATTTTTGTACCCTGGATTGAGGGCTGTCTTTTCATCTGTCTTTTTCCCTGTTTTTGCTGTTTTCGTTGTGATTGATTATACGGGCGGTGGCGCGGGTTTGCTGTGGTGAACTTGGTTTGTCCTCTTCGGGAGGTGGGCTAATCTAGGAACCACGCTCATCACAGTGAACAGTTCTGTAGGGACTTGTATTTTTGTTTAGATTGTGGCGTCTCATCTTCCTCGTTGTTTTAGGAAGACGTTTCTCTTGTCCCTCTCTTCCCTATCTGTAGATGCGTTCTTTTTTTTCAGACTCTGTTATTGTTCGTACCTTGTAGTGTAATCGGCGTAGTTAGGTTGCATTTTTTTCCATTGTATTTTCTTTTTTAGGTCTTTGTCCTAGTCTGGTTCGTTGTCCTTGACGTACTTGTGGTCCTTCTACTGAATTTTCTCATTCTTATCTTTTCCTTTCGTTTTGTTATTTAATAGTGCTAGACATTTTATAAACATAGAATTAGTTAGAGAGAGTAGGCTGTAGAATGTTCAGTTAGGGGTGTTTCTGAATTGTATTTGAGACAATTGGGTATTGTTATATCTGGTGTGATCTCAGGTCTCTGGTCGTGTCGTTGGTGATCATACCGACAGGTTAGCCGTTTTTATAATACATACCATAGCCATAAATCTGTGAAATGGCAGAACTCCAACAATTAATGAAGTTGGGTAAGGAACTTGGCCTTGAGGGAGAAGAGCTACGCGGCTGGATTAAAGAACAGCAGGCAGAAATGCGCGATGAGCGTGCTAAGGATAGAGAGAGAGAAAAAGACGCTCAAGAACGGCAGCAAGAAAGAGAGGCTAAGGCTCAGGAGCGAGAAAAAGACGCTCAAGAGCGGCAGCAAGAAAGAGAGGCTAAGGCTCAGGAGCAGGAAAGGGAGTTTAAGTTGAAGGAGTTAGAAGCTCAGCAACAGGAGAGACCGGCTAGGGAAAGGGAGCAGGAGATAAAGTTAAAGGAGATAGAGGCGCAAGTAAAGATTGCGGAGTTAGAAATCAAAAAGAATGCGCCAACGGAAACAGTTGAGCGGCAGGGACAAAATAAAGGTGGCGTTAGGATTAAGCTCCCTACGTTCGACGACCGGAAGGACGACATAGACGCCTTCCTTTACAGGTTCGAACTGAACGCACAATTGCAATGGGGGGAAAATAAGGAATTATGGTCCACGTACCTGGCGTCTCTATTGTAGGGGCGAGCGTTAACCTACTTTAAAGAGCTACAACGCGAAGACGTGCGAGATTACGATAAGCTGAAGGCTTTGCTGCTTCGCCAATTTGCGCGCACCGAGGAATATTTCCGGGAGCAGTTTAGGCGAGCACGAGCGGATACCAGGGAGGACTTTGCTGCCTTCGTCGCGAGATTGACGGAATATTTCGCGAACTGGGTAGACTTGGCGCATGTTGGCGCGGATTTTTCTAAATTGAAAGACCTAATGATCCGTGATCAGCTGTACGCGTCGTGCCATAAAGATCTGGTGGCTTTTCTGAAAGAAAACGAACCCGCGACGGTGCAGGAGGCGTCTAAGTTGGCGGAAGCATACCGTACGGCACATCCGTCCAAACCAGTGGCGAGGGCGTACGTCCAAGATGCTGGGTACGTCGCCGTTGTCGAGGGGTCGCCGGCAGGACATAAAGACAGGTCGCGTCAACGTGGTGCCTATAACGGGCAAGCCCAGGGGCAGCGTAGGGGCTATCACAAATCACCGGCATATGGATCCGGTAAGTTTGACCGAGCAGGAGGGCTAGGTCGCGGTAATGGCCGGGGGCGATTTGTGACCTTTGCCGATGACCGACGGCATAGGGACTTTAGTTCCGGTCGCGATGGGTCACGGGGACTCAGGCCTAGTACAGCACAGGGAGCGGAGTGTTGGACTTGCGGACGCGTGGGTCACTTTTCACGCGAGTGTAGGGCCGCGAAGTGTTGGAACTGCGGAAGAGCAGATCACATCAGCGTGAATTGCCCTGCAGGTAGGATAGCGGCGAACGTGGACAGTAGCTCCAGTCCATGTTCTCCTAATAAATTTCATCATGCGGCTGCGTGTGTTACATCGGACAACGGAGGCGGACAGTATTCTAAGTGTCCCAGTTGTGAGAAGTTATTATCTTCCGGTGTTTTACCTTGTGGGAGAAAGATCCCCGTTATAAATTCATGTCATACAGGAAGTGGTCTTAGGGTTTATCCGGGATTTGTTGGGGACGAACCGGTCTCGGTTTTACGAGATACAGGATCTACCGTTGTGGGAGTGCATAGGGACTGCATTCGGGATTCACAGCTTACAGGTGAGACTGTCCCGTGCATCCAATTTTCGGGGGCCATTGAGAAATTACCCATGGCAAGGATAGTTATAGATACGCCTTTCCTTAGCGGGGAAGTCGAGGCAGTCGTTGGTTGTTTTCCAGGCGCCCAGCTCATCATTGGGAATGTATCACGGGTAGTTTCCCCTTCCGAGGAGAATGTGCAGGCATGGTCTCAATCAAAAGGTATTGACTTTTGTGCCGCGGTCGAAACACGCCGACATGTAGCTGATAAGGATAGGATTAGACCTTTGGCAACGCCAGCGGTCAACCTAGATATCACGCCAGAGCGCTTGGCGAGATTACAAAGGGAGGATCCATCATTAAACCCATGTTTTGGGGAAGCGCGAACCGAGAAAACGAGGAAATATAAAAACGGGTCATCTTCTTTTTTTGTTCAGGCGGGCATTCTGTTCCGTAAGTATGTAACGGTGGCCTCCATTTTAAAGCAGGTCGTTGTGCCAGCGTTGCTTATCGCAACAGTATTGCATTTGGCACATGATGTCCCATTAGCGGGTCATATGGGGATAGCTAGAACCAAAGAAAGGGTGCTTAAAAATTTTTACTGGCCATCGATCCACAGAGATGTACAAGTGTACTGTAAGACATGCAGTGCGTGCCAAAAGACGACGCATAAGGGGCGTACACCCCAGGCTCCTCTTCAAAAGATCCCCACGGTCTCGGAACCGTTTAAAAAGGTTTCGATAGACCTTGTTGGCCCCATTCACCCAGCGACCGATAGGGGGAATCGATTTTTCTTAACGGTCATATGTAATGCTACGAGATGGCCAGAGGCGGTTCCTCTTCGGACCATAACGTCTGAGGCAGTCGCGGAAGCGTTGTTTGCAATTTTCGCTGGGGTAGGAATACCAGAACAAATTTTGTCTGATAGGGGCGCGCAATTCACTTCGGAGATGATGAGGGAATTGTTTCGCTTATTCAGCATACAACCCATCACTACCACCCCTTATCATCCGCAGGCTAATGGCATGTGCGAGAGATTGAACTCGACGTTAAAGTCGATGCTGCGTAAGGTAGCTGCTGATCGCCCTAAAGATTGGGATAGATATATCCCTGCAGTATTATTCGCGTACAGAGAGGTACGGCAGGAGTCAACGGGATTCTCGCCGTTTGAAATGATGTATGGTCGTAGTCCTAGGGGCCCAACTGATGTTCTTCGGGACATGATGACGTCGCCATCATCGGGAGACGATGAGCAGATTTCGGTGTTTCAGTACCTTGTTGATTTAAGAGAAAGATTATCTTCAGCGCGCACTATAGCAGAAGAAGCTTCTGGTATCGCTTCGAAAAGAGCAAAAGACTATAAAGATAGAGGTTCCAAATTGAGAATTTTTAAGCCAAGGGACAAGGTCCTATTGTTGTTACCTACGGACCATAATAAGTTATTGATGACATGGAAAGGTCCTTATGTTATTGAGCGAGTTGTTTCAAAGGTAGATTACGCTATCCACATTGACGGAACGAGTAAGGTTTTCCATGTTAATATGCTACAGAGATTTTATGAGAGACCACAGTATCTGTGTGCACAGACAAAACCAGAGGAGACTGTCTTCTCTATTGCTTGTATGGGGGTCGTAGACCAGTTGGACTGTGACGTAAACGACACCGAGGCGCAGGAAGAGTTACAAATTCAATTGCCGGAGTTAACTCCGACACAAGGTTACAGGGACGTAAAAATTAACCCTGACCTTACGAGTTCAAGGAGTAGGGAACTTAAGACCCTGTTGGCATCGTTCCCGGATGTTATTACGGATTTGCCGGGTCGCACTGCCGTGATCCAGCACCAAATAAAGTTGACTTCGGATAAGCCAGTATTTCTTAGACCTTATCCGCTGCCGTTTTCTTCGAGAGATAGAGTTGTAAAGGAAGTTGAGTCAATGTTGAAGTTAGATGTGATAGAACCATCAACATCGCCGTATTCATCACCCATCGTCCTCGTGAAAAAACTTGATGGATAGGTGCGGTTCTGTATTGATTTTCGAAGATTGAACACTATTACGGTAGGCGATAGGGAGCCTATTCCGTTTCAGGAGGAATTAATAGCTTCATTGGCCGGGTCTACGTGGTTTTCCAAGATAGATTTAACGAAAGGTTACTGGGAAATCCCCCTTACTGAGGAGTCTAAACAATACACGGCGTTCCAAACGCCCATTGGATTATTCCAATTTAAGGTCATGCCATTTGGGTTGGTAAACGCGCCAGCGACGTTTGCACGATTAATGAGACTAGTGTTGAAGGACATACCTAATGTCGTGTCATTCTTTGACGATATAGCATGTCATACGTCGACATGGTCTGATCATATTCAGACACTAACAGTAATTTTTGAACGATTACGTCATTTTGGGTTAACTGCTAAACCCGCAAAGATGGATTTGGCATGTCCAGAGATAGTATTCTTAGGACATATCGTGGGTAGAGGTGTTCAGAGACCTGAAGTAACAAAAATTGACAAATTAGTAGGGTTGCAAATCCCTAAAACAAAGAAACAAGTCAGAAGCTTAGTGGGAATTTTAAATTATTACAGAAAGTTCATTCCAAATTTTTCCTCCTTGTCATCTTCTCTTACTGACCTTACTAAGAAGGGACAACCCGATAAGGTCCAGTGGACGTCTGAGTGTCAGACAGCATTTGATAATTTGGTGACAGCATTATCATCGTCACCCATTCTGATATTACCCGATTTTCGATCTAATTTTATCCTCAGAACGGATGCGTCGGACTCTGGTGTCGGCGCTTGTCTTCTACAGGAGAAGAACGAATGTCTCCATCCTGTATGTTATGTCAGTAGGAAGTTATTGCAGAGAGAAAGAAAGTATTCTGTGATAGAGCGTGAGTGTCTTGCCATTGTGTGGTCCGTCCAGAAATTAGGACGTTATCTCATGGGACGAGAATTCTGTATCCAGACAGACCACAAGCCACTAACGTTTTTGTCGAAGAATCGTTCGTCCAGCCCACGCTTGTCGAGATGGGCATTGGCTTTGCAGCCGTACACCTTCGTTATTCAACCAATTCCAGGAACCAGCAATCATATCGCCGACTACCTTAGTCGAGCCTAGGGGAAGAGTCAGGAGCTTATACATCGGAGGACAGGAACATTGACATGATCTGTGTGAATGAGTCGACTTTAAAATATTGACATTATAAATATGATATGAAGAATGGTTGATAGGTTGATTGGTTTTTGATTCTGTACTAGGTATAGTGTTTAGTTAGTTATTGATGATGTGATACATATATGCATAATGCAGGGCATATTGATCCCCATATTTTCCCATGATTCCGGTATTTTATGTGCTGGGGGCATTGGTAGGTCATTTTTAATGTAGGTATTGCTCACGCTCACTCGTTGACAGTCATCTTGATGCGATTTGAAATTAATTGCATTAATTTTTTGGGGGTGGGGGATGATGTCACGAGTGGAGTGAGCGATAGTTAATAATTACGGGGGGAAAGGAGGAGAGTAAAATCAACGCATGTAGACAAGTAAGAAAAGCGTGCATGTTATGAGTGGGGGGTCTGAATGAGGCGAAAGCGCTGTATTACTATCACTGCAAGTTAGAAGGTCCTACTGAACGGACGCTAGTAAGAGCCCAGCGGGCGAACATAAGGGGAGCAGTCGGAAGACGGATGAGTGTTTTTCCAGTGATGACTGGTAGGTAGAACGTTGATTGATTATTATGATTGATGTATTATATGATATTCGTCTATTACCATGATGTAAATAAGTATATGTGAGGAATGTGGAAGTCCTTGATATTGGATATAGCAATGTGCGCCATGAGCTATAGATGAAAGTGAGTTCATGGAGTTGTAGCACGAGTGAGTATTGTGTACTCCGATGGAGGTGTGTTACCGTAAGATGTGTGGTGAGTGAAAGGTGAACTATTGTGTGTACGCTTCATGAGTTGTAAGGAGAGGTGGAGTGAATAGAAATGGAAGGGTGTTATACCAATGTAATGTTATTCTTGTAGGTGTCGGGGACGGGCCGAAGAGCCACCTCGATGAGCACAGTGGATAGGCCAGCATAGGGCCGGAGGCCATACATAGGCCAGAAGTGAGGCTGTCGGTGCTGGACAGTAGAGGCACATAAAGTCGTGGCAGTCAGGCCACGGACAGGGACGTAGATATGAGAGTGAATGGGATAATATATTAATGCCATGTTGATGGGCTAGTGAACTGATACTATATTATTGCCATGTTGATGGGCTAGTGAACTGATACTGTATTATTGCCATGTTGATGGGCTAGTGAACTGATACTGTATTATTGCCATGTTGATGGGCTAGTGAACTGATAAGGTGTCTGACAATAGGAAGGTGATATTGAGAGACTGCGGTGCCAGTGAATCATTAAGGTACTATTAAGACCCTGAGGGGAGAGGCTGAGGCCGAAGTGCCTTTAGGAAGTAACTACCGGATCGTGGATCCGAGGAAGAGTGCATGTGAGAGTAAGGCCGTTGTACGGCAGTTAAGTTCAATAATATAATGTATGTAATTGCGCTATTATCTGTATAATTATGCTTAATAAATGTGTGAGTCTGATGGGTTGTTCTGTTAAGTGTTAAACTTGTTCGTTCGTGATTGTTGTCCTGTCATAACTTATTACATCTCCCAGTCTGGGATTTGTGACAAAATGGATAGATAGAAAATCAGATCATCAAAAGATAGAAAGACAGAGTGACTAAAAAGGAAGATGGGGAGATAGAAAGACAGCGATTTAAATGGAGGATAACAAGATAGAAAGATAGCGTGAGTACAAAGGTGGATGTCGAGATAGAAAGACAAAGTGTCTAAAAAGTAGGATTGTCACGTGCGAGTGAGCGAGGATCAGTAGTTACGAGAGGATGGGGTGAGAATACAGTTAACCCACGGCCACGGGGTAAGGGAAAGCGTGCATGTTGTGAGAGTGGGGGGGGGGGGTCTGAATGAGGCGAGAGCGCTGTCTTACTGTCACTGCACACTAAGACGTCCTAAGGAGCGGACGCAGGAGAAAGCCCAGAGGGCGGACATAAGGAGAGCAGTCGGAAGACTTGGGAGAGTGTTTTTCCAGTGATGACTGGTGTCGGGGACGGGCCGAAGAGCCGCCTCGGTGAGCACAGGGGATAGGCCAGCATAGGGCCGGAGGCCACACATAGGCCAAGAGTGAAGCTGTCGGTGCGGACAGTAGAGGCACATGAAGTCGTGGCAGTCTGGCCACAGACAGGGACGTATATATGATCGTGAATGTGCTATTGAATGATAATGTACTATTGCCATGTTGATGTGCTATTGAAATGATAATGTGCTATTGCCATGTTGAGGTGCGATTGGAATGCTAATGTGTTATGGCAATAGGAAGGTGCTATTGAGAGACTGCGGTGCCAGTGAAATGTTAATGAGCTATTAAGACTCTGAGAGGAGAGGCTGAGGCCGAAGTGCCTTTAGAAAGTAACTACCGGGTTGTGGACCCGAGGAAGAGTGCATGTGGGAATAAGGCCGTTGGACGGCAGTTTAATTCAATAATATAATGTATGTAATTGCACTTAGATCTTTATCTTTATGTATAATAAATGTGTGAGTCTGATGGGTTGTTCTGTTAAGTGTATACTTGTTCGTTCGTGATTGTTGTCCTGTTATAAATATTGCATCTCCCAGTCTGGGATTTGTGACACTGGGGGCTCGTCCATAGCTCGTCCGTTGTGACACTGTCCTGTTTACCTGTGGTCATTTTGACATTGTGTATTCGTTATATCTAGTTGTTTTTCTGTTGTGCTAGGAATTCGTGCTGTTGTCTTTTGTTTGTGGGATGAATGGAAATTTCATGATGGTATAATTTATGTGTATTTATGAATATGTATTGATGCATGTATTGCTATAAATAGTTACTAATGTGTACTTAAATTTTCACAGAGAGAGTGTGTGTGGCAGCCTGAGGAGACAAGCAGCCAGAGCTCCGAGTAAAAGAAGAACTTGAAATCAAAGTGAAAGTTAAGTGAAACTGAAATTTTGTACCCTGGATTGAGGGCTGTCTTTTCATCTGTCTTTTTCCCTGTTTTTGCTGTTTTTGTTGTCGTTATATATTGTACGGGCGGTGGCGCGGGTTTGCTGTAGTGAACTTGGTTTGTCCTCTTCGGGAGGTGGGCTAAACTTGGAGCCTCGCTCATCACAGTGAACAGTTCTTTAGGGCTTTGTTATTGTTTAGTTGTAGCGTCGATATCTTCTCTGTTCTGCAGGAAGACGTATTCTCTTGTCCCTCTTTCTTACCTATCTATAGATACGTTCTTTTTTTTCAGACTCTGTTCTTGTTCGTACCTTGTAGTGTAATCAGCGTAGTTAGATTGCATTTTTTTTTCCATTATAGTTTTTTTTTAGGTCTTTGTCCTAGTCTGGTTCGTTGTCCTTGATGTCCTTGTTGTCCTTCTTCTGAATTTTCTCGTTCTTGTCTTTTCTTTTCGCTTTTGTTATTTAATAGTGCTAGACATTTTATGAACGTAGAATTAGTTAGAGAGAGTATGCTGTAGAATGTTAGTTATGTGTGGTTCTGATTTGCATTTGAAAATTGTGCTTGTTATTTTAGTGGCATAGTTTCAGGTCTCGGGATACGTCGTGTATAGTAAGTACATAGACAATATATTGTGTTGCAAATTCTATAAGAATAGATCCGTGAAATGGCGGAGCTCCAGCAACTAGTGAAGTTAGGGACGGAACTTGGTCTTGAGGGCGTAGAGCTACGCGGCTGGATTAAAGAGCAGCAGGGGGAGTTGCGCGATGAGCGTGCTAAGGATAGGGAGAGAGACGCTAAAGAAAGGGAGAGAGAGGCTAAAGATAGGGAGCAGGAAAAAGAGGCTCAGCAGCAGGAAAGGCAGTTAAAGTTAAGGGAGATAGACGCGCGAGTAAGAATCGCGGAGTTGGAAAGCAAGAAGAATACGCCAACGGAAACAGTTGAGCGGCAGGGACAAAATAAAAGTGGCGTTAGGATTAAGCTCCCTACGTTCGACGACCGGAAGGACGACATAGACGCCTTCCTTTACAGGTTCGAACTAAACGCACAACTGCAATGGGGGGAGGATAAACAATTATGGTCCACGTACCTCGCTTCCTTGTTGCAGGGGCGAGCGTTAACCTACTTTAAAGAGCTACAGCGCGAAGACGTACATGATTACGGTAAGCTAAAGGCTTTGCTGCTTCGCCGATTTGCGCGTACGGAGGAATATTTCCGGGAGCAGTTTAGGCGAGCACGTGCGGATACCAGGGAGGACTTTGCTGCCTTCGTCGCGAGACTAACAGAATATTTCACGAACTGGATGGACTTGGCGCATGTGGGCGCGGATTTTGCTAAATTGAAAGACCTAATGATCCGTGACCAGCTGTACGCGTCGTGCCATAAAGATCTGGTGGCTTTTCTGAAAGAAAACGAACCCGCGACGGTGCAGGAGGCGTCTAAGTTGGCGGAAGCATACCGTACGGCACATCCGTCCAAACCAGTTGCGAGGGCGTACGTACAGGACGCTGGGTACGTCGCCGTGGTTGAGGGGTCGCCGACAGGACATAAAGACAGGTCGCGTCAGCGTGGTGCCTATAATGGGCAAGCCCAGGGGCAACGTAGGGGGTATCACCAATCACCTGCATATGGATCCGGTAAGTTTGACCGAGCAGGAGGGCTAGGTCGCGGTAATGGCCGAGGGCGATTTGTGACCTTTACCGATGATCGACGGCGGAGGGACTTTAGTTCCGGTCGCGAGGGGTCACGGGGACCCAGGTCTAGTGGAGCACAGGGAGCGGACTGTTGGACTTGCGGACGCGTAGGTCATTTTTCACGCGATTGTAGGGCCGCGAAGTGTTGGAACTGCGGAAGAGCAGATCACATCAGCGTGAATTGCCCTGCAGGTAGGATAGCGGCGAACGGGGATAGCAATTACGGTAGCTCCAGTCCATGTTCCCCTAATAAATTTCATCATGCGGCCGCGTGTGTTACATCGGACAACGGAGGCGGACAGTATTCTAAGTGTCCCAGTTGTGAGAAGTTATTATCTTCCGGTGTTTTACCTTGTGGGAGAAAGATCCCCGTTATAAATTCATGTCATACAGGAGGTGGTCTTAGGGTTTGTCCGGGGTTTGTTGGGGACGAACCGGTCTCAGTTTTACGAGATACAGGATCTACCGTTGTGGGAATGCATAGGGACTGCATTCGGGATTCGCAGCTTACAGGTGAGACTGTCCCATGTATACAATTTTCAGGGGCTATTGAGAAATTACCATTGGCAAAGATAATGATTGATACGCCTTTCCTTAGCGGGGAAGTCGAATCAGTCGTTGGTTGTTTTCCAGGCGCCCAGCTCATCATTGGTAATGTATCTCGGGTAGTTTCCCCTTCCGAGGAGAATGTGCAGGCATGGTCACAATCAAAAGGTATTGACTTTTGTGCCGCAGTCGAGACACGTCGACAGGTACGTGATAGGGGTAAGATTAGACCTTTGGCAACGCCAGCGGTCAACCTGGATATCACACCAGGGCGCTTGGCGACATTACAAAAGGAGGACCCATCATTGAGTCCATGTTTTGAGGAGGCGCGAACGGAGAAAACGAGGAAATATAAGAACGGGTCGTCTTCCTTTGTTATTCAGGCGGGCATTCTGTTCCGTAAGTATGTAACGGTGGCCTCCATTTTGAAGCAGGTCGTTGTGCCAGCGTTGCTAATTGCAACAGTATTGCATTTGGCACATAATGTCCCATTAGCGGGTCATATGGGTATAGCTAGAACCAAGGAAAGGGTTCTTAAGAATTTTTACTGGCCATCCATCCACAGAGATGTGCAAGTGTATTGTAAGACATGCAGTGCGTGCCAAAAGACGACGCATAAGGGTCGTACACCCCAGGCTCCTCTTCAAAAGATCCCCACGGTTTCGGAACCGTTTAAAAAGGTTTCGATAGACCTTGTTGGCCCCATTCACCCAGCGACCGATAGGGGGAATCGATTTTTCTTAACGGTCATATGTAATGCTACGAGATGGCCAGAGGCGGTTCCTCTTCGGACCATAACGTCTGAGGCAGTCGCGGAAGCGCTTTTTGGAATTTTCGCTAGGGTGGGAATTCCGGAGCAAATTTTATCTGATAGGGGTGCGCAATTTACTTCGGAAATGATGAAAGAATTGTTTCGCTTATTTAGCATACAACCTATCACTACCACCCCTTATCATCCGCAGGCTAATGGCATGTGCGAAAGATTGAACTCGACGTTAAAGTCGATGCTGCGTAAGGTAGCTGCTGATCGCCCTAAAGATTGGGATAGATATATCCCTGCAGTGTTATTCGCGTACAGGGAGGTACGGCAGGAGTCAGCGGGATTCTCTCCTTTTGAGATGATGTATGGTCGTAGTCCTAGGGGTCCAACTGATGTTCTTCGGGACATGATGACGTCGCCATCATCGGGAGACGATGAGCAAATTTCAGTGTTTCAGTACCTTGTTGATTTACGAGAAAGACTATCTTCAGCGCGCACTATAGCAGAAGAAGCTTCTAGTATCGCTTCAAAAAGAGCAAAAGCCTATAAATATAGAGGATCCAAACTGAGAATTTTTAAGCCAGGAGACAAGGTTCTGTTGTTGCTACCTACGGACCATAATAAGTTATTGATGACATGGAAAGGTCCTTATGTTATTGAGCGAGTTGTTTCAAAGGTAGATTACGCTATCCTCATTGATGGATCAAGTAAGGTTTTCCATGTTAATATGCTACAGAGATTTTATGAGAGACCACAGTATCTGTGTGCACAGACAAAACCAGAGGAGAGTGTCTTCTCTATTGCTTGTACGGGGGTCGTAGACCAGTTAGACAGTGACGTAAGCGACACCGAGGCGCAGGAAGAGTTACAAATTCAATTGCCGGAGTTAACTCCGACACAAGGTTACAGGGACATAAAATTTAACTCTGACCTTACGAGTTCAATGAGTACGGAACTTAAGACCCTGTTAGCGTCATTCCCGGATGTTATTACGGATTTGCCGGGTCGCACTACGGTGATCCAGCACCAAATAAAGTTGACTTCGGATAAGCCAGTATCTCTTAGACCTTATCCGCTGCCTTTTTCTTCCAGGGAGAGAGTTATAAAAGAAGTTGAGTCAATGTTGAAGTTAGATGTGATAGAACCATCAACATCGCCGTATTCATCACCCATCGTCCTCGTGAAAAAACTTGATGGATCGGTTCGGTTCTGTATCGATTTTCGAAAATTGAACACTATTACGGTAGGCGATAGGGAGCCTATTCCATTTCAGGAGGAACTAATAGCTTCTTTGGCCGGGTCCATGTGGTTCTCCAAGATAGATTTAACGAAGGGTTATTGGGAAATCCCTCTTGCTGAGGAGTCTAAACAATACACGGCGTTCCAAACGCCCATTGGATTATTCCAATTTAAGGTCATGTCATTTGGATTGGTAAACGCGCCAGCGATGTTTGCACGATTAATGAGACTGGTGTTGAAGGACATACCTAATGTCGTGTCATTCTTTGACGATATAGCGTGTCATACGTCGACATGGTCTGATCATATTCAGACACTAGCGGTAATTTTTAAACGATTACGTCATTTTGGGTTAACTGCTAAACCCGCAAAGATGGATTTGGCATGTCCAGAGATAGTATTCTTAGGACATATCGTGGGTAGAGGTGTTCAGAGACCCGAAGTAACAAAAATTGACAAATTAGTAGGGTTGCAAATCCCTAAAACAAAGAAACAAGTCAGAAGCTTAGTGGGAATTTTAAATTATTACAGAAAGTTCATTCCAAATTTTTCCTCCTTGTCATCTTCTCTTACTGACCTTACTAAGAAGGGACAACCCGATAAGGTCCAGTGGACGTCTGAATGTCAGACAGCATTTGATAATTTGGTGACAGCATTATCATCGTCACCCATTCTGATATTACCCGATTTTCGATCTAATTTTATCCTCAGAACGGATGCGTCGGACTCTGGTGTCGGCGCTTGTCTTCTACAGGAGAAGAACGAATGTCTCCATCCTGTATGTTATGTCAGTAGGAAGTTATTGCAGAGAGAAAGAAAGTATTCTGTGATAGAGCGGGAGTGTCTTGCCATTGTGTGGTCCGTCCAGAAATTAGGACGTTATCTCATGGGACGAGAATTCTGTATCCAGACAGACCACAAGCCACTAACGTTTTTGTCGAAGAATCGTTCGTCCAGCCCACGCTTGTCTAGATGGGCATTGGCTTTGCAGCCGTATACCTTCGTTATTCAACCAATTCCAGGAACCAGCAATCATATCGCCGACTACCTTAGTCGAGCCTAGGGGAAGAGTTCAGGAGCTTGTACATCGGAGGACAGGAACATTGACAGGATCTGTGTGAGCGAGTCGTCGACTTTAAAATATTGACATTATAAATATTATATGAAGAATGGTTGATATGTTGAGTGGTTGTGATTCTGTATTAGGTATTGTGTTTAGTTAGCTATTGATGATGTGATACATATGTGCATAGTGCAGGGCATATTGACCCCCATATTTTTCCCTGATTTCGATATTTTATGTGCTAGGGGAATTGGTAGGTCATTTTTTTATGTAAGTATTGCTCACGCTCACTCGTTGACAGTCATCTTGATGCGATTTGAAATTAATTGCATTAATTTTTTTGGGGTGGGGGATGATGTCACGTGCGAGTGAGCGAGGATCAGTAGTTACGAGAGGATGGGGTGAGAATACAGTTAACCCACGGCCACGGGGTAAGGGAAAGCGTGCATGTTGTGAGAGTGGGGGGGGGGGGTCTGAATGAGGCGAGAGCGCTGTCTTACTATCACTGCACACTAAGACGTCCTAAGGAGCGGACGCAGGAGAAAGCCCAGAGGGCGGACATAAGGAGAGCAGTCGGAAGACTTGGGAGAGTGTTTTTCCAGTGATGACTGGTGTCGGGGACGGGCCGAAGAGCCGCCTCGGTGAGCACAGGGGATAGGCCAGCATAGGGCCGGAGGCCACACATAGGCCAAGAGTGAAGCTGTCGGTGCGGACAGTAGAGGCACATGAAGTCGTGGCAGTCTGGCCACAGACAGGGACGTATATATGATCGTGAATGTGCTATTGAATGATAATGTACTATTGCCATGTTGATGTGCTATTGAAATGATAATGTGCTATTGCCATGTTGAGGTGCGATTGGAATGCTAATGTGTTATGGCAATAGGAAGGTGCTATTGAGAGACTGCGGTGCCAGTGAAATGTTAATGAGCTATTAAGACTCTGAGAGGAGAGGCTGAGGCCGAAGTGACTTTAGAAAGTAACTACCGGGTTGTGGACCCGAGGAAGAGTGCATGTGGGAATAAGGCCGTTGGACGGCAGTTTAATTCAATAATATAATGTATGTAATTGCACTTAGATCTTTATCTTTATGTATAATAAATGTGTGAGCCTGATGGGTTGTTCTGTTAAGTGTATACTTGTTCGTTCGTGATTGTTGTCCTGTTATAAATATTGCATCTCCCAGTCTGGGATTTGTGACAAGGATGGCTAGATAGAAAGAAAGAGTGACAAAGGGAAAATGGCGAGATAGAAAGACAGAGTGACTAAAAAGGAAGATGGAGAGATAGAAAGACAGAATGACTAAAAAGGGTGACGGAAAGATAGATAGACAGAGTGACTAAAAAGGAGGATGGAGAGATAGAAAGACAGAATGACTAAAAAGGATGACGGAAAGATAGATAGAATAGTGACTAGAAAGTAAATGGAGAGATAGAAAAACAGATGACTTAATAGGATGACGGAGATATAGAAAGACCAAGTTAGTAATAAGTATGATGGAGAGATAGAAATACGTTGTCACTAAAAAGGATGACCTACAGATAGAAAGACTTAGTGACTAAAAAGAAAATGGAGTGATAGAAAGACAGAGTGACTAAAGGGAAAATGGATATAGGCCTATAGAAAGACAGAATGAATAAAAAGGAAGATGGCGAGATAGAAGGACAGATTGACTAACATTAAAAATGGAGAGATAGAAATGTGAGTGTGCATGCGAAAACCCACAATATGTCGACAGAGCTGATTTTGAGAAAAACGGCTTTGAAGTGAAAATATGGGTCCGACACAAACTTCCAACTTGGCTGTTGTTTAGGGGACCGTGGCATGTTACAGGGTAAACTGTAGACGAGCAGTGAATATATAATATATACTACTCACTATGATTTCTATAAAGGCTTTGTAATTAGACTACGGTCTCCTACGGGGACCGTGGAATGTTACAAGGTAAACTGTAGATGAGCAGTGAACACTACTCAGTATGATCTCTTTAACGGCTTAGTTATTAGATTACGGTCTTCTAGCAGCAATCACTCCAATATTACTTGGTCAATTAGCTATTGCCACTTATAGGATTAAATGCCGTTTTCTCAAAATCTTGTTTTAGGGGGGTCACTGACTTCAATTTATCAGAAATGTCTTGACTTATATTATGTGTACAGAACTCAAAATGTCATGTTTGTGACTTATTGTGGGTTTTCTCATGCACACTCACAAATACTAGTGACTGAAAAGGATGACGGAAAGATAGAGTGACTAAAAGGAAAATGGAGAAATAGAAAGACAGAGTGACTTAAAACAAAATGGAGAGATAGAGAGATAGAATGATTAAAAAGGAGAACGGAAAGATAGAACAACAGAGTGACTAAAAGGAAAATATAGAGATAAAAAGACAGAGTGACTAAAAAGGAGGACGGAGAAATAGAAAGAGTGACTAAAAGGAAAATGGCGAGACAGAAAGAAAGAGTGAATAACAAGGATGACGGAGAGATAGAAGGAAATATTGTCTGGAAAAAAAATGGAGAGATAGAAAGACAGTGTGACTAAAAAGAAGAACGGAGAGATAGAAAGAGAGAGTAACTAAAAGGAAAATAGAGAGATAAAAAGACATAGTGACTTAAAAGGAGGACGGAGAAATGGAAAGAGTGACTAAAAGGAAAATGGCGAGACAGAAAGACAGAGTGAATGAAAAGGATGACGGAGAGATAGAAAGACAGAGTGAGTAAAAGGAAAATGGAGAGACCGAAAGACAGAATGACTAAAAAGGAATACTTCAAGATAGACAGAGTGACTAAAAAGGATGATGGAGAGAAATGAGACAGAATGTCTAAAAAGGAGGATGGCGAGATAGAAGGACAGAGCGACTAAAAAGGAAAATGGCGATTTATAAAGACAGATTGACTAAAAAGGAAAATGAAGAGATAGAAAATCAGATAATCAAAAGATAGAAAGACAGAGTGACTTGAAAGGAGGATGGCGAGATAGAAAGACAGAGCGATTTAAAAGGATAATGGAGAGATAAAAAGACAGAGTGAGTACAAAGGTGGGTGTCGAGATAGAAAGAGTGTCTAAAAAGTAAGATGGCTAGATAGAAAGACGGAGTCACTAAAAAGGATGACGGAAACATAGATAGACTGACTAAAACGGAAATGGAGAAATAGAAAGACAGAGTGACTTAAAAAGATGACAAAGACATAGAAAGACAAAATGACTAAAAAAGATGAAGGAGAGATAGAAAGACATTGTGATTAAAAAGGATGACAGAGAAATAGAAAGACAGAGTGACTAAAATGAAAATGGAGAGATAAAAAGACAGAGTGAATAAAAAGGATGACAGAGAGATAGAAAGACAGAGTGACTCAAAGGAAAATGGAGAGACAGAAAGACACAGTGACTGAAAAAGCTGACCAAGATATAGAAAGGCAGAGTGACTGAATGGAAAATGGAGATATAGAAAGACAGAATGACTAAAAAGGAGGATGGCGAAATAGAAAGACAGATTGACTAAAAGGAAAATGGAGAGATAGCAAGCTAGAGTGACTAAAAAGGATGACAGAAAGATAGATAGACAGAGTGACTAGAAGGAAAATGGAGAAATAGAAAGAAAGAGTGACTAAAAAGGATGACGAAGAGATAGAAAGACAAAATGTCTGAAAAAGATGGAGAGATAGAAAGACATTGTGACTAAAAAGGACGATCTAGAGATAGAAAGACAGAGTGACTAAAATGAAAATTGAGAGATAAAAACACAGAGTGAATAAAAAGGATGATAGAGAGATAGAAAGGCAGAGTAACTAAAAGGAAAATGGCGAGACAGAAAGACAGAGTGACTAAAAACAATGATGGCGAGATAGAAAGAGTGACTATGGGGGTCAGCTGAATGCGCGACGTCTTGCTTGCAACCAACAACTTGACTGACCTCGCGTTGGTCTTTTGAGACTAATATCAATCATGACAGAAAGGAAGGCAAAAAGTCGGAGGATAAAAAAAAATAATTTTTAAAAATGAAACAAAACACATCTTTTTCTTTAAAGTCATATATAATGCTGGGATAATCATGTATTTCATAGCAGGTAAAAAAAAATTTGAACAATTAAACAATCATAATATATGAACAAAGAAGGCAGAGTTCCTTGACAATAGGCAACAGTACATTTAGTCACTGCTCTACAATAATGGTATATGTCAGACTTCTGCCAAAAGGCAACTGACAATTCACTGCATTCCTCAGCATATTATAGAAAAAGAAATGCACCAATAGGAAAATGTAATAATAATCCAATCATAATGGCATAATTCACCAAATGACATGAAAAGAAACAGTTTTTCTTAATATAATATATTTTGAAAGTGTCAGAAATGACTTATGCCATTAGCATAGAGCAGTGGTGATTTCTTTCACCTCACCGTCTCATGCAGGCAGTATCAATGTTTATGACAATGAGGACATCCTAAGTATTCACTCTTCTCTCTCCACTAAGTCATACTTTTCTTTCTTTTTTCTTTTTGACATTCACATAAAATATTCAGTAGCTCCTATCTGTCTATCCCTGACTGGTTTGTTTCACCTGCCTGTCACAGAACTTGTGCTTTTCCGAAATTTTGAATTTTATTTCGTGTTTCGTGACGAGTTCCAAGGACATAATGTTTTGTTCTCTTAAGAGTGTCAGTTCTTCTTTTTGGAGTACAGCTAATCTTTGCAAGTGTGCATGCCCAGCTGCCCTGCACAAGGGGGCAGGGATGCTGAACAGTCAAAAGCACTTGACCTCATAAACCTTGTGGGCCTGCAAAATTTCGAATTTTATTTGATCTTTCGCTGGAAGTTCCACAACCACTATGCTTTGTTCTCCTAAGTAAGAATTTCATGTCTTCTTTTTGGAATACAGCTAATCTTTGCCAGTGTGCATGGTCAGCCACAGTGCCAAAAATCTAATCTTAAGGAGTCAAGTGCTCGGCCACTGTCTAGGCGACACAAGTGAAACAAATCAATATGACTATGAAGCCTCAATGTGACCCATATTTGTCAACAACAAATTCTAGTTTACAATTCCACATTATTTGATAATTATTGCAACAAACAATGAATTAAATGTGAAGAACAGTATGGTTTCCATGACAACACAACCAAAGCTACATTAACAATGATTTACTGCTGAAAACTGAATGACAAAAAATACATCCAAAAAAAAACAAACTGCTTTAAACGAAGGATTTACAACATCTTTATCCAAATAAATAGACACCATCTTTCTCGTCCACCTTCAACACTCCAGCTAGACAAATTGCACTGGCCCTCATAGTTCATTCAACAACAAAATCTCAGACACAAATATACTGAAGAACAAGAATGAATCTGAAATGTCTACCTATAAAAGCACGCTCAAATTCTCAAGCAAAACTCATGTCGTTACTGCTCTACCATAATGGCATTTGACAGACTGATGCCAATGGCCAAATGACGGTTCATTGCATTCCTCAGCCACGAGGGCTATCAGATATTACTTATTACAGAAAATGAAAAACGCCGGTTAGAAAATGTAATAATCCAATAGAATCATAATGGCACAAGTCTCCAAATGACAGAGTGACTAACTTGTTTCACTTGGCCTCACAGAACTTGTGCTTCGAAAAAAAAATTCTGAATTTTGTTTTCCTTTGGAAATTCCAAATTCACATGTTTCATTCTCCTCAGAGTTTCAATTCTCTTTCTTGGATTACAGCCAATCTTTGCAAGTAACCATGTTCAGGTGTCGTGCATTAGGGGGGAGGAATACTGTGCTGTCCATTACAATTCTGGGTGACACAAGTGAAACTAGCCAATAGATAAACAGTTTACACGTGGAAACGCCACAAATAACATGGGTAAAAAGATACTGAAGCAGTATCATCAAAGACAGTACCAAATACAAAGAAACAAGACATTCGTTTGATCTGTGGGTATAAGTCATAGACTTCCCCAAACCTGGTATCATCGTAACCATAACAAGGCAATAGGAACAAACCGAAACAACTGTTAAACTTTGAACAGTTGCAGGTTAACTAATAGTTGTCCAGCTGTCTCTCCACAGTCTCTTACCATTCAATTAGAATCAAAGTTGATACAATACAAGATGTCTAAAAAAATGTATGCACAAATAAACTACTAAATGTTTCTTGCAACTCTGTTGAGTTGCGCTGTCATCAGTGTCTGGCCCAGAATCAGTTTGAACATAATGCGCTAAATCAAGTGTGAGTGTACATGAGAAAACCAGGCAACATGACATTTTGAGTTCTGTACATATAATAAAAGACAAGACATTTCTGATAAATTGAAGTCAGTGACCCCCCTAAAACAAGATTTTGAGAAAACGGCATTTAATCCTATAAGTGGCAATAGCTAATTGACCAAGTAATATTGGAGTGATTGATGTTAGGAGACCGTGGTCTAATAACTAAGCCGTTATAGGGATCATTGTGAGTAGTGTTAACTGCTCATCTACAGTTTACCCTGCAACATGCCGCGGTCCCCTAAACAACAGCCAAGTTGGAAGTTTGTGTCGGACCCATATTTTCACTTCAAAGCCTTTTTTTTCAAAATCAGCTCTGCCGACTTATTGTGGGTTTTCTCATGCACACTCACAAATAACTACATATCTGCTCTCTTTAATTTGAATTATAAATCTTAGATGTATCTTAATTGACACTGTATGAAAAACTATTCCCACTGTATACATTTTGTAGAGGCACCCTGTAGTTCTGTAATAAACTGACACATGAAAAAAGTTTTGTTCAATCTTACACAATGTTAAGAATCTGAGTCAAACAATATTCATGGTTATCTAACATCATTGAGTTTAAATGGCTGGACAACATTCAGCATACCACATGTCACCATGCATCTCTCATATAACAATTTTCTCAGTTTACAAGACAGCATTTCAAAATTTCGGCCACTTTTGTTATTCTTGGATGCAGCAAAAATTTTTCTGCTTATAATTTGAAAACTATTGCTAAAGATATCGATGCATCATTTTTTGAGAAAATAGATCTCACTGCGAGCATTGATATGGCAGGACTGTCAGTGGAAAATGATGCTTATTCATGCAAACGCGATTTGCTTCTGTCCAATCACTTTCTCTCGTTTGAGCATACAAAAACAAAATAACACCCTGTCTGACTTGACAATTCTTCTTGTCTTGCAGAGAATGGGGGTTATTTTAAAATCCCTTTCATTAGTTACAGTTCTGTCCAATGTACAAAGTACTTGGCTAAAGATGGATACTGAAGAAACTGATCTTTCAAAGTGGATGACAAGATTTTCTTCAATCCTGATGTTTGTGGACTTGGGAGAACTCTGACAACCCTGACAAGGTAATCATATCTCAAACCTACTAAAATCATCAATACGCCAGTTCATGAGATAGACTGTGACATGAAGGGAATTGTAGAATTTTGTACAATCTATGGACAATATTAGGAATCTCTATCATTCAATATTCATGGTTCTTTATCTCACACAGTTGAAATGACTTAACAATCACTAGTTTACCATATATATACAATCTTCCCTGAAATAATCTATCATCACAACAGTTAGGAAAGTTTGATACCAGATCAAAGACATCACAAATAGCTTGTAAAGGCACTAAATACACATCTCAAGGGGCCATAAATAAAGTATGTACGCTTAGATGTGGGTGGGAAAGGAGTCGCCCCCCCCCTTCCCCTCAAGGTGTAGGTGAGAGGGAAGGAGGGATTCTGGGAAGCTTACAAATGCTTTTCAACCATGGCAATGAATGAAAAGGTTTTATTGATACTTGTTTTTCAAACAAAATGAGATGTAGGACTATAGGAAGAATTGTGCACCCCACACAACAATCCAACAGTCCACTCAAAATGTCACTCCACGTTCTAAAACATCAAGGTCTTGTTATAAACATTCACCATGCCAATGGCTGTACGCTCATAAAAAGGGAGTAGGAAGGGCCAAAACCAAGAACATGAAACGCTTTCAAGGTGTGGGTGGGCGGGGGGTAAAGAACTGCCAAAATTGAGCATACATACTGTATGGATGGCCCCCAAAAAGGATGGAAAATCTGAAACATGATCAGAAAATGACCAAACAATGGTAAAGTTTTACAACAGACCTACTTGCTGTGTTATCGGTAAGGCAGTGAAGGTGTGCTCAGGCTATGACTGATTTTTGGCTTGACTATCTGTTCAACAGATGTACATGTAAAAATTGATTCTAAAAAAGCATCCTAATTTTTACAATGACCATTTTGTTCTAGACATATTGAAGTTAGGACAATGCACATGATGGTGATTACCTGACTTGGCAAGGCACAGAAATCATGAATGAGCTTCTTGTCATATAACAGACGACAGAACTTTGGGTAGTCCTCCGGTTGTTTTCAACAAACATTATAAAACTATTCATTTTCACACACTCCTGACACATCCCATGTGTCCACCGGCACAGTAATGATTTTAGTGGTTTTGCGTTACGCCTACCATGTCTTTGCTCACGGTTGTTGTTGTTGTCGTTTTTCGATCTGCTTGCACCCCCGAAGGTGTCGCAGCCAGCTGGGAAGCCTGACTTGACGAAATGCCGTGGGTCCTCAGAGCTTCTTTGACGCCACTTGTCCAAGACTTTCTTGGTCTGCCTCTGGCCTTGTACCCAAACAATCGCATATTATATATAATGCACTTTGTGAGAATACAGATCTCCCCATGACCAATGATGAGCTAGCCATGGCTCTAAAACCACCACAAATCATTGAAATGCCCACATGTGAGATGGATGATACATTGTCCACTGTGAAATACATGACTTTCTGCTGCTACCATTAATTACACACAGAAATGCAGAAAAATTCTGGGATGAAATGATCTGTATGGTAGGCTGGAATAAAAATAGACCATGCTTTGAATAACAGTTTTAAATATTTATTTACAATTTTCTTGCATGAACAATTCAGTTGATTCATATAATATGCCAGTTTCCTGTGCTGAACCAGTTTAACAATGATAATAAAATTTAATAATAATGAACAATAGACTTTATTAACCCCTTGCCAGCTTTTTCCCGCTGTATGCTGAACTGTGCCCTCTCACTGCTGTATTTAAAAGATACCCTGTAAGTCCACTGCATACTTGCATTATCACTATGTGCACTGTATGTGCTTTAGTCTATCTCCACTGGTAAAAATACTGAAATAAGTCTATAAGATAGCACAATATAATTAATATGGCATAGCGAAATGTATTCCCCCCCAAATCATGAAGATATCTGATCACTACTGGGAGTAGATTCTAAAGTGTTAAAAAGTTGGTTTTAATACTCTGCAAAGTTCAACCAGAAACTTTACAAGTGATTTAAATGTGCTGATGTGGAGATAGAATAACCAGCACTCCTGTGACAAAATGTTTTAAATAGTTGAAATGAAGACATACAATAAACCCAGTAATGAGGTCATACTACCTAGCTGATAAATCACCTCACCATACAAGAGGTCAATGACAATTTCCTTGACAGAATACATTCATTTAACTGTCCTTAGATGGCCCGATTGGACTTGGGAAAAACTCTCATCTTATTCTGCAGCTTTTTTTGTTTTTTTCTTTCAAAACCAAAATACACCCACCCCCCCCCCCCCCCTTCTTAAAATCTGTCCATACAATTATTCATCAATGTTTTGCTATCCCGAATTTGTGTCCACAAAAATGTGGGAAAAAAATCTATTCAGACAATGAAAAACTAAGCTGATGAGGTAGAAAATTGCTGTGTTCTACAGAAATAAAAGCTGATCTTAAAAAGTGTTCATCTGACTCAATTTAGGTACAAAACAAAAAAACCAACAGAATGTGGAACAAAGATCGTTTTGTTTATATCGCTTGGCTCATTAGAAAATAATCTGAGAATCAGCATTGACTGGTATTATTTACACATACAAAGCTCAGCTGATCAGCATGGCCATCCAGGTGCCAAACAGATAATGTCAGCACACTGTTTTGAACGTCACCACACTGATCAGCTGAAGGAGTGGCAGACCAGCACACTACACCAACGCTAAAAACTGACTCCTTACAAGTGATAAATGTGGCTGTCCCCATTTGCCACCCCGTTGATGCTATTTGTGGATAGGTCTAACCATTCAGGAATCTAATCTCAGACCATGACGGCTCAGTCCATGATACACACGTAATTCAAATTTCTGGAGCGATGTTGTTTAAATGCTATTGCAGATATCACACAAACGCTCAACCTTTCATTGCAGACTCCACACAACCAAGCAAATTAACTGGAAATGATATCTGACGGACCATCAAGACCCAGTCCAACATATACACATAATTCAAATTTCTGGAGTGATGTTGTATAAAAAAATATTGCAGAATACAGACAGAAAGTTAGTGATACACAAACTATTCAACAGACCAGTCTTTCACTAAGGTTTGATTTGCTATACAATAAGGAAGCAAGGATCTCACCAAACTATTTTCTTCACAGCTCTCATGGTATCAGATTTCTCATCACAGATTTGACATACAGTCATACAGAGACTCACAAACATCCGTACTTGTGTAGAGTACACCATGCAATAAAACTCAAGTTTTTTGTTTGTACAGCAGCTCATGATCTCAACTGCCCGAGAAGCAGTTGGATATGGGGCAAGCATGCACTATTTCATCACCGACCAAGAAAATTGTTACATGTCAAAGTCACAACTTTCAGGAGAGGCAAAAAACAGTTTGGTTCCTGTTGTGTGCATTGTACAGAAGAGCTATTATTTCCAGACAGATTCCTAAAAATAGGAAGCAGCTATTGTCTTGAGCCCATTAGTTAGATCCATGAGGTGAAACACCACAACATATCAGATTTTCAATTTTTGAAAAATTTGGTATACAGCAGTTTTCTTGCCCGGCAGTGATTTCATCACCGAATCTTCAAAGATGTGGAGTGTCAGAACGTCAATTTAAAAAAAAAATGCACCATTAAAATGTCCATCACACAAATGTACTAGATCATAAAGGTTACAATCTCCATCTTACTAGATCATAAAGGTTACAATCTCCATCTTACTAGATCATAAAGGTTACAATCTCCATCTTACTAGATCATAAAGGTTACAATCTCCATCTTACTAGATCATAAAGGTTACAATCTCCATCTTACTAGATCATAAAGGTTACAATCTCCATCTTACTAGATCATAAAGGTTACAATCTCCATCTTACTAGATCATAAAGGTTACAATCTCCATCTTACTAGATCATAAAGGTTACAATCTCCATCTTACTAGATCATAAAGGTTACAATCTCCATCTTACTAGATCATAAAGGTTACAATCTCCATCTTACTAGATCATAAAGGTTACAATCTCCATCTTACTAGATCATAAAGGTTACAATCTCCATCTTACTAGATCATAAAGGTTACAATCTCCATCTTACTAGATCATAAAGGTTACAATCTCCATCTTACTAGATCATTAAGGTTACAATCTCCATCTTACTAGATCATTAAGGTTACAATCTCCATCTTACTAGATCATAAAGGTTACAATCTCCATCTTACTAGATCATAAAGGTTACAATCTCCATCTTACTAGATCATAAAGGTTACAATCTCCATCTTACTAGATCATAAAGGTTACAATCTCCATCTTACTAGATCATAAAGGTTACAATCTCCATCTTACGAGTTATGAAGAATCCTTGCCAGCAAAGAATGTTCTTGCAGTAAAATCCAACACACTGAGAATGCATGTCTCCCAAAGCTACAGAACCAAAGTGAGAAAAAATTGATACCTTTGGGGTATTTGAACATTTTCTGCCTTTCTTGATCTATTACAGACTGGTGCTTTGTTCCCAATGGAGTAGATGTCCACTTTAGTTAAAAGTTAAAAACCTAAAATAATATCCAGGAATGAGAGTAAAAGAATTGCTTATGATAAAATCTAAAAAAACTGGTTTTCCGATTTCCTCAAGAACTGTAAAACCCCACCAACAATCTCCTAAGTATGAAAAGTAAATGTTGTGAATGTGCAGACATGGACTATTTGTTTCACTATTCCATAGAATTTCACTACACCAAAACCATCCTCAATGCCCTACTTAGACCAGCTTAATGTGGTAAATGACACTTATAAGATCCCTGATGCAGTGTGGAACAAACACAAAATTTGGTATCCCTATGACATCCTTGCCTTGCAGTGTGTAATCCTGTTTGTCGTGCTACTTTTAACAGGCGTGAGATATCTTCTCTGTAGAGACAGCAGTTTCTCCTGCTGGTTTGTTTTTACTCCACACGGTGAAAGATTTGAATGCAATGTCTGGATCTTGGGCAAATCTGTCGTGACCAGCTGATTTCTGACTACACCCAAACTCCATTTGGATTTTTGACAGCCATGGCAGATTTGTACGTGTGTTGAGCTGACGTGAGGCCACCGACTCCACTCCCATCACCGGATGGAGACACTGGGGAGTTCCGAGGTGACAGACGACCTTCCAGAATCTTCAGTATGGCTGTGATATGAAAAAAGAGACACAAATGCATAAATTTTAGCAAATCTGAAAACAAATCCTTCTCATAAAAACATATGCCAGCCTAGTTGAACACCATTTTCATCCATGCATTTGGCAGACGGACGTGCTTTGGTGCTGCTAACGAAGCAAGAACTCGCAGCTAAGTAACCTGTTTCGATTTGATTCTTTACATTTCCTGTTGAAATCTTTTATTGTTCGATTTTTTTTCACTTGAAAAAGGCGAAAGCCGAAAATGTGTGTATTTTCTGTCTTCTCTTTAGTTTGCTTTGTATCGTTTGGCTTTTATTTTTCACACAAGGCATCGCAACATACAACTTTTTCTTTTTGCCCAATTTTGACTTTGCTTATAGCCCTGCTGCGACCCCACAGTTTTTCTGTGGTTTTTATGATATCATCTGACCAGGTAGATGGTAACGCCACGACGCCGAGTTTCAATGAGATTCCGCACAATAACTTGGCAGTTTCCCCACTGAAACTAAATGTTATGAAGTCTTCATCCAATGGGTCGGATGATCAAAGTCAGTTGGTGTATCCAAGTTAAGCCATTTTTTGGGGCAAATTGAACTGATATCAGTATCTAGTGCTACAGCTAGAATACGGTACTTCCATGACCCACATGTATATTTCATATAAATCTATAACAACTAGTAGTATGAAACCCAGTCTTATGGGCAGGAGTAAGATGATTGCATAGCTGAAGACTTCTGATCAGATGTTCAGATGTGTTCAAGTTAGTAGTTCATTGATCCAATCAGGGGAAAAACGCAAGGTGTGCACATGTAACTTACCATATTATGTAAGTATTGTAAGTTTCATATTGCTATCGACTTTGTAACATTCAGGGCCCCATGATAATCTATCACAACTCTGTTTTAACAAATTTTTCAGGAAAAGCACAAAACTGAATAGCTTTCTGTTTCATGGTTACCATATGTGAGTGTGCATGAGAAAACCCACAATATGTCGACAGGGCTGATTTTGAGAAAAACGGCTCTGAAGTGAAAATAGGTCCGACACAAACTTCCAACTTGGCTGTTGTTTAGGGGACCGTAGCATGTTACAGGGTAAACAGTAGATGAGCAGTGAACACTACTCACTATGATCTCTATAACGGCTTAGTTATTAGACTACAGTCTCCTAACAGCAATCACTCCAATATTAATGGGTCAATTAGCTATTGCCACTTTTAGGATTAAATGCCGTTTTCTCAAAATCTTGTTTTAGGGGGGTCACTGACTTCAATTTATCAGAAATGTCTTGTCTTTTATTATGTGTTCAGAACTCAAAATGTCATGTTGCCGACTTATTGTGGGTTTTCTCATGCACACTCACATATTTTAAAAATGGAATTTAACCATCAGTTTTCTGAATCTAATCCCTAACTTATAACACAACCTCCTGGCTACCAAAGAATACAAGCATCCCAAATACCTCAATTTTTTTTAAAAGTCAAGTTATAATCGTTTACCACACAGCTTTCAATATACCCTTGTCTCGTGTGGAGCATCTCCACTCATTCAGCTTTGATTTTAAAAGATGCTGTCGGACTGCAACACAAAATAAAGCTGATCCACTGATCTAGCCTGACTGTATGACTGCTCTCATTTACTGCATGTTTAACTTACCTTCCCCACTCTCTGGGGCACTAAATGTGGGGGTCTGTGGAGCCGCGGAGGTCACAGGGGTAATTGGGGTGTGGTCTGGTACAGAAGTGGGCGGCGGCTCTTTCGGCACAGGATGGGCCTGAAAACCTTTCAGATTTTCATCTTTCAGGTCTACTTCAAGACTTTTAGCTTTCTCTTCCTGTTGGCAAATAAATGTACATCTTATTATAAAAAAAACAACAAAAAAACAAAAGAAACCAAGAAACTTTCTTTCTCTCCAGTCATAACAAAAAAAAACAAATTATCAGAAAATATTCACTGGTTCACCTAAACTGAGGAGTTTGAGTTGTGGGTTTTGAGAAAACATGCCAACACAATAATAACAGACAAATTGTGCTAGGAACAAGCAAGACGATCGACACCTAAAATGGCCAGTGGACCAGCTGACGAGTGCAACTTCGAGATATGTCTAAGCGGTTAAAATGCCTGCTGGTTGCATTGCAGTTGACTGTTATGACAGGGGTGGAAAGGATGGATGCAAGCTGGTCAGATTCCCTACCATCAGTGTAAACAAGGGAAAGGAAGTGATAGAATAGACCGAACGTCTCCCATGTATGTGAACGCACGTGTCATTGTTTAAGGTAGTGGACTTTTTTTTTTTAGCTCACTGCTGATTGGTTCGCGACACCTGAAGTGCTCGCAGTGCAAATCAGCTAACGAATCAAAATCAATGCTACCATCGCCATGGTTATGTGTCGGTCCTGACCACTAAAATGGCCATTATCGGCAATGGGCTCACAGCAGTGTGACAGGATGGGAGGAGACTCGACTAGTAGCACGCACCAACCACCCACTTAAAACTGAGAATTCATGGAGCATAATTAACCTTTTCATTTCACCTCCCGCATTACCCAAGCGGCATACTTTACAACCAATGGATATGCGATGCACTAAAGTGAAGTGACTCTTTGCCCAGCCTTTCACAACATACCGCCAAAACCCTGAGTTTGCAAAGTCCCACACTGCGTATTGTAAAATGTATTTTTGCATATAAAACACATTACCAAACCACCCCCCTATGGAAATTAGAATCACAGGATTGACGTCAAGTTTGCGTCTGGGAATGATATTGTTCCTATGCAGATCCATTGGTTACGATATCTCACCCACATCAGTTTGACATAAGGAACAGTAATCCTACCAAACTTACATTGGACTGACATAGGGTTGCTGGCTGGATATATTTCTGTCTCCTACTATTCACAACCTATACACTGATACTACTGCCATATTGCAGCTTTATTGGGAGATTTTTTGTGGATTTTCAGATTCACCTCAAAATTGTGTGTGTGCGAGGAATGATTACTATGAAATGAGTGTTCTGAAGGAAGGTAAAATGTCTGACCCGTGCGATGTGAAATGGTTAAATAATCTTAAAATAAATGACACAGAGGTCAAGCTGCACCTGAAGTGCAAACAAAACCAGGAAGTTAAACCAGAAATTCAATCATTTAATGACATGCCAGGCCGCTGACACATAAGGAGAAAATCAATAGCCAACTGTCAACATAACAAAACATGTTCACTTCACCTGCTGTTTTAAATCTTTGTCTGCTTTCACGATCTGTCCTTCCAGCTCTTTCAATTTCTTCTCGTTTTCCTCGTTTGCCTTGTCCAGACTGCTGAGCTTTTCGTTTAGCTGTTTCATTTCCGACGCATTCTTTCTTTCCAGCTGTTGGGGGAAAAAGTAAGGGGCATATATAATGCAAATCACAAACGCAAAGAATTCAGCAGTGAGGAAAAAAAAAGATTTTTAGCATTAAATACATGGCTAGTTGGTTGCTCAAAAATGCCAGCATGAAAGAAAAAAGAAAAACACTATGTATGACTAGGGCAAGGTTCAAGAACCCACGAGATCGGCTCCACCACCAACTGTATTGCATAAGAAGATTGAATCAGAGCCCCTGTTTACCTCTTCCATTTTCCTGTTTCCAGCACTGACCCTCTCTTCCTCAATTTTGATCTCGGCTGTTTTTTTCTCCTCCTCTTCCTTGAGCTGCTTCAGCTGGGAGTCTATCTGCTCTATTTGCTCTTTCAATCCAATCATCTATGAATGAGAAAAAGATTATCGGTAAGTCATTTTGCATAATGTATCTAATACAAGGAGCCTTTAAGTGACCCTTTAGTATATAAGTAGGAAAGTCCTGTTCATAAACTACCTCTCCATGTAGTCATTGCATAATACAGCCAGACCTGTAAGTGGCTGGTGACAAAATAGTTTGAAATTTTTTCGGTACCATAGCAGCGCAGCAAGAATACATGGGCATGTGAGTACTTATATTTCAGCATAAAAGAGTTTACAGCTATAGCTATTTTTTCTTAATTAATTTACAAAACAAGTTAAAGTGCTCCGAAACATGGCCGTCGTAGTCAATAGCATTCGTACATTTTCGCCGCCTTACCTTAAAGACGTGCCGGTTTATTATTAAGTACCGCATTGAAAAAACAATGTTGTTTAAGATCGGGTCGGAATTTTTTGCTCAAACCAAAATTGTCGGAAATCTGAGGTGATTTTTTTTGGGTTGTGATAAAATAGTCGGAAATCCGACTATAGACGAAAATTTTACAGGTCTGTACAGCTACAGTGAAGCAAATCAACATAACCTGGAACAAAAATACCCCCCCCCCTTCCGTCCAAAGACAAAATCAAGCGTACATGAAAGAAATCATATACACATAACAGGGGATAATATGTTTCTGGATCACAACCTTAAAAGCGGAGACAGAAACATTACCGGGTGAAGACGCTGTAATGTACCTGTTGTTTGATATCTGCCTCGCGTTTCTTTTCCCCATCCAGGACGTTGATCCACTCCACTCTCTCAATGTCCTCCAACTCCATGGCAACTTCCCCTTCTTGTTTCTCCAGCTCCGAGACTTCCAGGGTGATCACTTCAAGTTTGGACTTTTCGTTGGAATCTATTTCTTCCAACCGAGAGATTTCTGAGAAATGGATAAATGGACAGGTATGATACAGGTGTTTTTGCTGCTTGACCACATCGTTGGATATTTGCCATATTGTTGTATGTGCATTTTTGCCTCTCAAGAAAATGAGGACTGAAGTTTGGTCGGCAGAAGGGCTAAAACACATAAAACATTACGTCATGAATACATATCTTGAAATGTTTTTGACTAATTGGAATGACACCTATGTAACTATAATGAAATTAGGACTGAGAGAAGAGAACCACTTTCATGACAAAACCTTTAAATTGGCCAACTATTACATACAACATGACATTATGGCAAATACCTCTTGATATATTTCAAGATTAAAGGCTGTAACTGAACCGAGCTGAGCTATCCGTGATTGCACGGGGTAAACCTACTTCTGCCACCTTCTATATCTACCCCTTTCTTTCTCTCCATATTTTTCTTCATCTCATATTCTCCCTCTCTCTATAATGATTCCACATCAAAACCCAAAGGGTGAACTGTCACACCAAAGCACTTTGGATATTTGAAACTCTTTCTAAATGAACAACTACTCCATAATCTCATGCCGATTCTGACTGATTCTCCTAAAGTGCTTACGTGTGGAGGGCTTAATAGCAAACAGTATCACAGGCTAATGGCTTGGTAGCCTAAAACGTTGACAGCAATCACACATTCTCTGAGATAATTAAAACACACAAAAAAAATCAAAGCCTAGTGAATGGGATACTTTTGATGTGCCTTCAATCTGGTGCAATTTCCCTGCCTAGAAACGAGCGCAAAGTGTCCTGGCACACTCAAGATCTTGTAATTTCAAAAGATTTTTTAAATCCCACAACAAGAAAGAAACAAAAATTACTCACCCATGTCTTTGTCATTGATCTGAGCCTCTTGCATTTTAATTCTCTCTTGCTGCATTTTGATCATTCTCATGAGCTGCATATATTTGGCTTCTGAGTGTGAGGGGGCAACATCTCCACTCTCCAGATGGTACTCCAGGGGCATGTTGGGTCTATTTCCAGCACCTCCACCTCCCCCTCCCCCTGGCTTTCCTGCTCCAGGGTGAGTATGACCAGAATCTCTGTGGTGTACATCCGGAAAGTTCTGATCCAGGTCGTACTCTTCAATCTCCAGGCTAGCTTGTCTAGAGTGGGAGCTCTCTGGAGCCTGGGGCGCCACGCCCTTGCCCAAACTTCTAAGATCTCCTCCATAATGATCGAAATTTTGATTTTCCAGATTATACGGGACCGGAGCCGCCTGTGGAGATGAGGATGAGCCTTGTCGGCTGGTGCGTGGCGAAACTTCGGTGAATGCAGAATTATGTCTTGGTGATGACAAAGGATTGAAAGCTGAAGAGGGTTTGTCATGTAAATTTGATGGTTGTACATTATAATGACTACTATGTTGTTCTTTTTGTTGATGTTCACTGAAGGCACTAGAGTCATGACTTGGTATTCCCGATGATGATGATAATGATGATGATAATGGCTCTGGTAATGTAGCGTCTTTAACATTTTGTCCCAACCCAGGTTTAAAAGAAGAGTCGGTCTTACTACTGTCTGAACTATGTTGTCTCACATGTGCTTCAGATTTAGGTAATTTCAAGACAATGTCATTGTTGTGTTGACGTAGATGAGCAACAGCTGAAGCAAATGAAGACATGGCTTTCCCACCACCACCACCACCACCACCTTGACTACCGCGACTTTCTCCACTAGACCTCACCTTTTTCATTATTGCCGACTCCACGAAATCCATTCTGTTTCCCTCTCCACTTTGTTTCAGCTGGTTCATGCTTGACGCTGGCAGAGAACGGCTGAGAGGCTGTTGGCCTTCATCTGAACTTCTCACCACAGCATGGTCTCTGTCTTCAGCAGCACCAGTACTCAGACTTCTACTTGGCATGCCTTGGCTGGGCTGGGGTTTGGGAAGACGCTGCCGGTCTAAAGTAGAAGACTTCCAGTTATCTGATGAAGAATCTGCATGGGTTCTCAACCCATCATTTGATCTCGATCTTCCCTGAGTATTGTTATCATAAATATTGCTGGCATTACCATAAGGAGCCCTGCTCCATTGGTCGGGGTAATTTCTTCCATGGCTTTGATTCCCATCTTCACGGTTTGAATGAATGTACACGTTATCTCTTTCAGCTTGAGGATATGGGTAATTATAGTTGCCTGCAACAGCCTCTTGGTTTCCTAATGCTGCACTGTTGTCCTGCTGAGTCCCATAGGCATCAGTTTGATTGTAACCCACAGGTTTTTGTGATCGCCGTTCTCGTGACCTCTCTCTCCTCTGGGGAGGCAATCGTCTGTCTTGTGGACGCGGAGGAAGATTTTCATATTCTACTGCAGACGGGGAGGTTCTCAGATGCCGTGGAGCAGGAACGGGGAAGGATGGTGGCTGTGACTGACCACCTGGAAGATGTAGTCTCTGTGTTGATGGCTGGACTTGCTGAGGGTGTGGCTGAGAAGGTTGTTGCTGAACAGTTGTGGAGTGTGAATGGTCCAGTCCTGAAGATGTGGAATACTGAGAAGACTGTGGCTGTTTTTGTTGTGCTGGGTACTGATAGCGTGCTGTATGTGGCTGTCCTGGGTAAAGCTGATGATGATGATGATGTGGTGGTGGTGGGTGAGATGATTGCTGTGGCCCTGGGCGACGATGTTGACTGGAGCTAAACTGATGTGGCTGTTGTTGTTGTTGTTGTTGTTGTTGTCTTGGACTGGGAGAGTAGTCTCGAGTTTGATTTGAATACTGAGATGATGCACCAGGCATGTTGGCCGGGTGGATAGCCCTGGCATCGCCTCTGTACATCCCTGGCATGCCGGAAGAAGAAGCATATCCTCGTGAACCTGCAGGAGGTGGACCAGCTCTGGGAGATGACCTTGAGGGTGACCTTGGTGACGAGCCACTTGACGAAGCTGATGATAATCCCGGGACCTCTCCATTGGGCAAAGGACCAAGGCTTGTGCGTGGAACGTTACCACTTGTTGCGGTGTTTAGTGATGAGGGAGGTGGTTGGTAACCCTGGTTACGGCTATAGTGGGATCCATCTCCCGATTTCGATGACGACATGGATGATGAGGACATGTTTGCGTAGTTCATGTTGTGAGCACCACTGAACGTGGACGACCGTTTTATAGAGTCGGTGCTCCCTGGAGATAATAGGTGAGGAGAGGGCTGAGGTGGAGTGAAATTATGCGTGAACTGTTCTCGTTTGTCACCGGGCGAGTTCTCTCTGTGTCTGGTCTGCTGAAGTTGCTTGACTTTTTCTGTTTCAGCCTGAACCAGGTAAAACCTGACCTCGGCCGCGTATTCACCCCATTTGTGGAGACTCTGCAATGGACACTCCCCTGGAGTCAGCGGCCGCTCGGAGTCCCGCCACTTCTCGACCAGGGTAAACCTGCCCGTGCGGCCCATGGCGTGGGCCAGAGCTAAGACTACATCTTGACACGTAGTACTGTAGCTGGCCCCGCACACCACTCGCTGTATACCATCCACCCACACTTTTAGCTCCATAACGCAATACCAGTCTCTTACTGCAACAGAGGTGCGAAATTCAAATAAAGCGAACTGGAAAACTACCGAGGAAGCGCCGAGATGACCTCAACTCGGTTCACCTCGTTTCAACGTGTTTCACTGCACAGCCCATGATGAGAAATTAGTTGTCCTTCGGGCAAAGAACCCTTTTGGTTCTTTAGGAGACACCACTCATACTGACGAGACAAGGGAAGACTTCTCAGAAACTATTCCATATAAATCCTGTTTGAAGTGATAATCGAAACATCCAGAATACTTCCATTTCACACATCAGCGTAGTCAAGTAAACATCCCGACGTTCAAATAATCGAATCCCCTGTAGATCATAGCCTCACTTCAAAGCCTTTCACATCATTTGAATCACGAAATTCAGGCTCTCAGAATTAATTCTTGATTATGCCCACTTCCGCTGTTTCAGCATTCAGCTTGTTAACTTGTGATGGGCACTTTCATATCTGTGGAAATCAGAAATAGTACACTTTTTAGCAACAGCAATTGGATTTAGCAAAGAAGAAATGAGTATCCTGTCAGTAACCCTACGGAAACCCAACGCAAGGGGCTGATATCTGTTAGTTCAGAGAAATGATATCGTTCATAATTATGTAGATCAGCTAGTAACGACATCGCGCCGACAACAGTCTGCCGTAGGACATCAGCCCCTCCCGTAATCCTACCAACCCTACAGAAATCCTATACAAATCTACGTTGGGTGGACGCAGGATGCTGGCTGGATATAAATGTTAAATTCTGTCATAAAAACAGAGAAATATGCTTCATTAACATATTATGTCAATATTGCGTCATTCTCAGAATAATTAGTACATCAAACCTGCCACATATTTCACCTGTTCTAATTTATCCTATGAGAAAATGTCGTGTCTTTGCGCCTAGCGATCAAACAAATGAATTCTCTACAATCATGCGTCCACCGGTCGCTTGATAAACAACGCATCCCCTCCGAATGCACTCCTTCACATACAGAGTGCACGGCCTCGCTCCAGGCAAGTTAAGCAAACGGGGCCGTCTTGCTAATCTAAAGGTCTTCAATTCAAAGTTGAAAGCAAACAATGTCACCACGCTCTGCCACTGATGGATATTTCTTTCGCAGAGAACGGTAGGCTATTGCATCTTTTCCATGCCATGACGAAACGTGGTCTACTTAGGACTTCCTCTTTCAGTCTTATCTGACACTTTTAGGCGATTGCATGCAGGTTTTTCTAATCAACTTCAACATATACGATGCACGTTCGCAATTCCTTTCTAGGACTTTGAGCCAGGACCTGAACATAATGAGGAAAAAATAGCCATGCGAATACCATAAATTCCGTCCTCAGATTTTCCCCAAAGATCACGCGAACCGTCAACGAAGTTTAGACATAGTTTCTCACAGATTATTTTAGGGGTCAGTTTTACACCTTATAATGAAGAACTTCAAGAAGATGAGTCCAAATTCTTCAATCATTTTCGTATGCCCAGAGCCACCTTTGGAGAATTAACAACAGTTTTGACACCAAATGTTGTTCTACAGCATACAAATATGAGAACACCAGTTCCACCAGAGGAGGCAGTGGCACTTTGTCTGAGGTAAGTGTCTGTCGTGATATTGCTGTAGGCCTAAATGGTGTGCGGATGTGCGACTTGTTATCGTGTTCCAGTCGCGTCGAAGTTTCATGTTTCCTAATGTCTCTGCAATGTGCCTGTGGCTCGCATGTGCGCGTATTTCCATACACTCACATAAATTTCAAAAACACGCAACGCAACAAAAAGTCGTGCGTTCGCACCTAGCCTTAGATCACACGAACACGTTTTTATTTAATTTTGCCCCCGGGAGTGGCCTGTTCGGCCTGCTCTTTTCGATTTCCAGCTGTCAAGGTATCCTTAATGAGCGCAACGTGCACACAGGCCCTCTGAGTTTTTCGCACTTATCCGAGAAGACTAGATTCCCGATCCTATCTATAATAATATCAGGACAGGAAAATATGAGAAAAATCCCAAAATTCCAACATGCCTGCACTGAACGGTATTTTAACCCTGTACCTTCGGCATGAGAGGCGAGCAGCTTGCCGGTAGACCACTGTGTCTATTTTAACACCTCAGGCTTTGCTCAGTGTTGGGCACGACTTAATGCGACAAGCTTAATATAATATGTACATAAATCCTGATGCGTCACTCCCTTGTGTAAATTATGCACATTCTACCGCCGTATCTCTAACTGTGTACCCACGCACAGCCTCCGACCCTCCTAATAGACGCGGAAACATTGTGATGGCCAATTTGAAGACACCCCCCACCCCTTCCGCCATTAACTCATAAAAATAATTGTTTTTAAGTGACTGTGTAGATTCTATGCATATCTGAAGAAAGCACTTTGCCTGCGGGTCCGTGATGAAAGAATTATTTTCTGATGTGGACTAGCAACGCAGACTTGGCCTTTCTGAAGGCAGCTCAAGTTGATTTATTTTATTATTATTTTTTTTGCCTCATTATAATATTCATTCAAGATCTATACAAAACGCATTAAAATTTTGAGAACTTTTACAGAATAAACCAACAAACAAACAAAAAGCAACCCATGTTATAAAGCTTTGTCGTTGGATTTTTATTTGAGAAATTATAAATAGAACTTAGTACCAAACTACAGTAACAAAAAAACCAAACAAACAAACAAAAACAAAACTGTGAAAGATTCAGAGTGGCCATTAAAGGCCTGTTTACACTGGTAGGTTTTAGGAATAGAAAAAAGGAATGGGGGACCGTGTGGGAAGAACTCTTCTGGCTTTCCGTCTTTTGTTTTCCGATTTCCCCTTTCGAAACGCTGTTTGTTTACACTGGTAGGTTTTAGGAATAGAAAAAAGGAATGGGGGACCGTGTGGGAAGAACTCTTCTGGCTTTCCGTCTTTTGTTTTCCGATTTCCCCTTTCGAAACGCTGTTTGTTTACACTGGTAGGTTTTAGGAATAGAAAAAAGGAATGGGGGACCGTGTGGGAAGAACTCTTCTGGCTTTCCGTCTTTTGTTTTCCGATTTCCCCTTTCGAAACGCTGTTTGTTTACACTGGTAGGTTTTAGGAATAGAAAAAAGGAATGGGGGACCGTGTGGGAAGAACTCTTCTGGCTTTCCGTCTTTTGTTTTCCGATTTCCCCTTTCGAAACGCTGTTTGTTTACACTGGTAGGTTTTAGGAATAGAAAAAAGGAATGGGGGACCGTGTGGGAAGAACTCTTCTGGCTTTCCGTCTTTTGTTTTCCGATTTCCCCTTTCGAAACGCTGTTTGTTTACACTGGTAGGTTTTAGGAATAGAAAAAAGGAATGGGGGACCGTGTGGGAAGAACTCTTCTGGCTTTCCGTCTTTTGTTTTCCGATTTCCCCTTTCGAAACGCTGTTTGTTTACACTGGTAGGTTTTAGGAATAGAAAAAAGGAATGGGGGACCGTGTGGGAAGAACTCTTCTGGCTTTCCGTCTTTTGTTTTCCGATTTCCCCTTTCGAAACGCTGTTTGTTTACACTGGTAGGTTTTAGGAATAGAAAAAAGGAATGGGGGACCGTGTGGGAAGAACTCTTCTGGCTTTCCGTCTTTTGTTTTCCGATTTCCCCTTTCGAAACGCTGTTTGTTTACACTGGTAGGTTTTAGGAATAGAAAAAAGGAATGGGGGACCGTGTGGGAAGAACTCTTCTGGCTTTCCGTCTTTTGTTTTCCGATTTCCCCTTTCGAAACGCTGTTTGTTTACACTGGTAGGTTTTAGGAATAGAAAAAAGGAATGGGGGACCGTGTGGGAAGAACTCTTCTGGCTTTCCGTCTTTTGTTTTCCGATTTCCCCTTTCGAAACGCTGTTTGTTTACACTGGTAGGTTTTAGGAATAGAAAAAAGGAATGGGGGACCGTGTGGGAAGAACTCTTCTGGCTTTCCGTCTTTTGTTTTCCGATTTCCCCTTTCGAAACGCTGTTTGTTTACACTGGTAGGTTTTAGGAATAGAAAAAAGGAATGGGGGACCGTGTGGGAAGAACTCTTCTGGCTTTCCGTCTTTTGTTTTCCGATTTCCCCTTTCGAAACGCTGTTTGTTTACACTGGTAGGTTTTAGGAATAGAAAAAAGGAATGGGGGACCGTGTGGGAAGAACTCTTCTGGCTTTCCGTCTTTTGTTTTCCGATTTCCCCTTTCGAAACGCTGTTTGTTTACACTGGTAGGTTTTAGGAATAGAAAAAAGGAATGGGGGACCGTGTGGGAAGAACTCTTCTGGCTTTCCGTCTTTTGTTTTCTGATTTCCCCTTTCGAAACGTTGTTTGTTTACGCTGGTCCGTTTTGTGAATGAGAAACGATGCGCATGGTTTGTTTTGGTCATATTTCGTAGGAGGAAATCGGAAAACAAAAGACGGAAAGCCAGGAGAGTTCTTCCCACACAGTCCCCCATTCCTTTTTTCTATTCCTAAAACCTACCAGTGTAAACAGGCCTTAAGGGGGCCCGACGCACCGTTAAACACAAACTGAATGACTCAGGTGCAATATCTATAAAGACACAACACATCGTAACGAACTGAACATGTCAGCATCCCCGTACTCGAAATAGATCGAAACTGGGAAAACAAAGCATGGCCTTAAACAAGCTACTTTATTTAGCCATTATCGCAATGGTGTCTGCCAGCTGTTCACAAATGACAACGACAGAGTTGCCGTGACATCAACTCCATAATAATTATCATCCACCTATTTCCTTGTTTGTCTCCGCTCTTTCTTTGCGCCCATGGGGGCCACGCATAAAGTAAATCCGCACAATTCTGGCGATTTCTGACCCCCCCCCCCCCCCCGATGAGTTCTTTTGTTTCTCGGGGGCCTCAGCATAGTGCTGTTGGCCCCCTGTTCTTGATTGTCTCTCTCTTTTGTCTTTCTTGTTTGTTGTTGTTCTTTCTTTCTGTTGTCTTCGTTCTTCGTGGTTTCTTCCTAGTAGTGTTTTTTTTATTTATTAATTTTTGGGATGCGCCAAGGCAAGGGCAAGGGCAAGACAAGAAAAAAGGGAAGACAGAAAAGCAGTTCTGGGACACTGTCCCTTCCAGGAGTTTGATCCCTTTATTGCCAATGTAACATGTCACTAATTGACTGTTTTCCTCTAGAGCCCCAGTTAAAACAAGTAATAAGATATTAAGGCCTAGCAGGGCTCTAGGGTTTTTGAATTTTGATCTTTAATTCTTGGTGCCGCCAGGTAGCCTGACGGCATCAAGACTAGTCCCGCAGCAGAGCATAATTTCAGGGATCTTATTAAAAACTCTGCGTTGGGTGGTCCCGGGTGCAATAGGCATCCGAGGCCATTGTTTCTGCCTGTATGGCTGGGTCGGCAGAAAAAGTCTGTCGGCCCTGGCAGATAAAAGAAGTTATTTTTAAAATAAATTTATTCAACAAAATACACTGTGCGTATATCAATGTATTTATTTATTTAAGATTTTATTCTAAAATATTCTATTTAATAATTTATTTTATGGCTGGCGAGCCTCCTATCAGTCCGTGCGCGGTCGTACCGGCTTCACCCGGCCTCCGGCCCCCACCGGCGGCCGACCTCAGCACGCTATTCCGCGATTGGAGGTCGAGCGGCGCAACTGCTACCGTGATGGTTCACTGATCCGCCAGGCCAGGGCTGCCAGCTTTACTGCAGTCAACCTACAGATTTATTTTATTAACCAGGGCCCTTTTTTCTTTTTGAAACTGTTATCTACTAGAGACAAGATGCCGGCCAAGGTAAATGTTTCTGAGATTAGAATTTTAAGTTTATTTTCCATATATTTCCCCCCCCCCCCCTCATTCCGTCCAGTCTTTTATACGCTTAGTCTCGACCCCCCTCCCCCCCCCCCAACCCCCGTAGATCTACAAATATTTACTTCAGGTTGGTAGGTTGCCATACAGGCGGATTCCCTACATCAAACCAATGTCGGCACGATGTCGTAACCAGTGGACCTACGTTAAAACAATGTCATTCAGATGTGGAAAAATACTGTTAGTCGGATTTCCGTAGGGCTAATAGGTCGGTATGTACGCCCTCCCCCCCCCCCCTTCCCCACAAACTCCTCCTGCCACGGCCCTTGCAGAACACTAGAGACCCACCATCTCCAACTCCCCCTCTCGGAGTGTGGCGGTACTTTATGGATACGTCCCCCAGCCAAAAAATTCCTCAAGCATCAAAGCGTATCGCATTACGCCCCATTAATTTTATATGATTAAACTACACGGACAAGTAGCGGTGTTACTAAATATAGCCTTCATGTCCCCGTAAACACACAACAAAATCTGGTGGTGAAAGACTTTTTGCAACGGTGTGTGTGGCAGACTGTGTAACGCAGACATAGGCAAACTTTTCACAGTAAGGGCCAGACCTGAAAAAATGTGAGGAAGGATGCAGAGGGTTTCTCATCTCATAGTCAAGTTCCTCTAGAAATGACCACAGACTAATAAAATACCCAGACTGGATGATCCCATTGTGTGACGTCACAAAACAGCGAAAGGTCATGAACCATCCGCCACATTAGGTATACGGTAACGACCGACGCTTCAGCATAGCTACAGTTTTGAATGATACCATTTTGACGCGCCTACTGAACGCGGAAGTTTGGTTCCGCACCAAGAAATTAACACGTGTACAACCAAATTTGGCAAATAAAAAGAAATTTCTACTGCAGATAGAACTAGAACCGGAATTTCCCGAGCGGCGGCCATGTTGGTTATACAGTCGCCGCTCGGGAAATTCCGTAAAAAACGACACAGCCCGAAGCTCGTGTTTCCAGTCTGGTTAATTTATTAGTCTGTGGAAATGACATAATTTGCACGCACAAGCTAGGATAATAGTGGAGTCGTATTATTGGATGAATGTGGTAGGGGGAGGGGTGACGGTGATGAGAGAGAGAGAGAGAGAAAGAGTGAGGGGGTGGGGGTGAAATATGGAGAGACAGAGAGAGAGAAAGACAAAACGACAGACAGACAGAAACAAAAACACAGAGGGTCACAGATGGAGAGAGTGAGAGAAAGAGAGACAGAGACAAAGACATATGGGGTGGAAGAAAGAGAGAGACAGAGAAAGAGAGAAAGAGGAGAGTGAGAGAGAGAGAAAGACAGTGAGAAAGACAAACAGACAGAAACAAAGACATAAGAGACGGACAGAGAGAGAGAGAGAGAAAAGAGAGAGAGAAGGAAAGAAAGGGACAGAAAGAGAATGAGTGTATGTGGGACCGAGAGGGAGAAAGAGAGAATGTTTGTGTGTGTGTGTGTGTGTGTGTGTGTGAGAGAGAGGGGGGGGGGAGACAAAGAAAGAATGAGAGAGAGAGAGAGAGTACCACATAAAACCTATATTAAACAGTTCACCCTAGGTGTACAGACACCTCCACCCATAGGTTCTCTGACCCACTTCTAGGGGCAGTAAAAGTTCTGAATTTACAATGTCTCCCCACCTACGCACACTCTAGACAGGTGTGTGGACAGTGACATGGTCAAGCCGTCCATTTGACGTGACAGTTACCCTCGAGGACAGACAGTTTTGACCCTCATTATGTTGACACTGGAGCCACAGAATTGTTAGAACACTCCCTCTCTGTCGTACTACAGAAAAAGCACGTATACGCCAATCAAGGTCAAATTATTATTGTTTTCACGTCTGTTGGGGAGGAATCATACCAAAGATACTAGACACAATAAGGTGAGACACCTAGCTCGATTAGCGTGCACAGATTTCGCACCGCCACCTAGCGGCGAATGCACGGAAGTCATGAACAATGCAATACGTCATGTATTTTGCAAAGCCAGATTGGGGAAACCATTGAAATGCTTTTCGCGTCTCCTGCAAAATTTTACTTTTGGCGTTTTACAGCTTTTTGCCATAGTACAGCAAAGCTGCCCTCTACCAGCCCGCCGACCTACACAAGCCCTGTTTGCTTTGAGATCCTGGCTTATCAAAAATCTGTTTGATCAACACCATCACGTGGTAAATACATGAATCAGCCACCTCTCGACCTCCCCGACATCTGATCTATCATCACCTATAATAGCCATTGGGTGATCTTTGAAACCCAATAGTTCACACCATATTACTTAGGAAGTGTATATTTAGGCCGAATACGGCCTATACAACCCGGTACTGTGCTATTTGGGCCGAAGGTATTTAGGCAAGGGAGTGTCAATTGCCACCGCGGAATACGGTGTCCATTGTGGATTCAAGTGTGCATTTGAATGGTCAGATGGACCTGGGGACGTGAGGGTCTAGTCAGTTTGTATCAATGGGCGGTAGTCAGATTGACTAATCAGGCGAATACGGGCTGGGGTAGCCATTGGCGATCGACGTACCGTCAATAGCCACAGCAAAAATGCGGTAGTATTAGTAATTGACGTTACCGGCTACCGGAAAATGCGGTGGTGATCGACGCTACCTTTAGGCAATATTGTATGCACACAAATTCTGACTTTTTTTTTTTTTTGAAAACAGAAGTGCAAACTGCAAACTCGCATTATCGGCCAAAATAACTCGGAACCAGGGTATTGTGCTATTTAGGCCGTATTCGGCCCAAATATACCTAGCCTATTACTTATTACAAAAAAAATAGTGGTGGGAGTAATTCATTGTGGTGAGATTTTGCCCCTTTTTTTGCTCGACGCTACAGCCTAAATGACAGTTTCAACAATTATAAAGTTAATTTTCCTAAGTGTCAACGAATCCAGTCCAATCGCTGATTATGTTGATTCAAGTTTCAGGTATTTTTAAATTAAAAGTCGCCAAAAAGTAAAATACAACGATCTTTGTTTTGGCTCCCAGTGGTAAGCTCACTGCACCGGAAACGATGTATTAATACGTGTTCAGTTCGGTGTGGGCTATTTCCCTACCAAGAAAGAGTGCGCTCTGGTGTGCATGAAATCTGTAGTAAGACTAGAATAATTATGGGAAGCTTTGTAGACCAAAAAAAGAGAGAGAGTGAGGGGGGGGGGGGGGAGGTGGGTTCAAAGGTTTATCCCGGTAATGCCGGGAACTTCATCTAGTTACACAAAACAAATTGAGACAAACAATAGGCTTGTCTCGGAGACCTTACAGAAATCTTATTTTTGTTTTTGAAAGGCTTTGCATACCGCTACGACTCATTAGTTACCGTTCATTAAGCAAACAAACTCTAACAAAGAAAGCCGTAGGAGGCAAATTAAATAACAACGCCAGCCATTGTACGCAAATTTAAAAAACAAACAATAAAAACAAACAGAAAACGTGATCATGTCGAGGCTTCAGATAAAGTATGACAAAGACAATGCAGAAATAGAAGTAAGTTTGTTATTGCAAAACGGAGGCAATAAATCACGAGCGAATTAAAGAGCAAACAACATTAGGTTTGGAAGGGGGGAGAGAGAAAGAAAGAGAGAGAGGAGGAGGGGGAGAGAGAGAGACAGGCAGACAGACAGGGAGACAGAAAGACCAACGGAATGAACAGAGAGAGAGAAGGGGGGAGGATTTTCAGACAAAGACATTCAGGGAGGCAAAAAGACCGAGAGAGACAGAGAGAAAGATGCAGAGAGGGGAGAGAGATAGAGACATAGAGAGAGAGAAAGAAAAAGACTGACAAAGACAGAGAGCGAGGGAGAGAGACAGAGAGAGTGAGGACAGGAAAGAGAGAGAGTGAGGGCAGGAGAGAGACAGAGCTGACGGCAGGAGGGAGAGAGAGAGAGAGAGAGACAGACTGAGCTGAGGGCAGGAGAGAGTGAAGGCAGGAGAGAGTGAGAGAGTGACAAGCGAGACGGACAGAGACACACACAGATAGGGAGAAACAATTCTATCAAAGGACCCTTTAGCCACGCCTACCACACCAAGGACAAGGAAACGAATTCGACACACCTACAACAGCAAAGGAAAAACCCTGGCCTAGGCACAAACCACTTCCTTCATCTTTGCACACACTCAAAAAAACAAACCACTTGACTTTTCGATTACACGAGCCAGTACAGCCTAATTGCCAGGCATGCTTATGAATAAACAAAGTGCTAATCAACACAGGACCCCAGGTGCTCCATATCTACACCATCAATGCCATTCGAACAAAATGTGAAACAAAAGAAAAACAACAACAGAACACACCTTCATGGCCGCTGAATTCACTGTACACTTTCACAGTTGGAACCATCCATAAAATACGAATACTCCTTTTTGGACGAGTTTTGCTTCCCCCCCCCCCCCCCCCACCTTGTATGCTTTTCACTGGCGGTACTCAAACTTATCTCTGCCTACCTTTCTCTCTGCTACCTCTTTCTCTCTGCCTACCTTTCTATCTGCTACCTCTTTCTCTCTGCCTACCTTTCTCTCTGCTACCTCTTTCTCTCTGCCTACCTTTCTCTCTGCTACCTCTTTCTCTCTGCCTACCTTTCTCTCTGCCTACCTCTTTCTCTCTGCCTACCTCTTTCTTTCTGCCTACCTCTTCCTTTTCAAATCGATTTGGACCCGGAAGGAAAAAAAAAAAGCAAACAAAAAAATCTATAAGAAAATAAAACCAAGAAACTGAAATTTAAATGCCACCTGGTCTGTCCACCAGCCCAGCTATGAGTTTCTGTTGTTGTATTTTTGCTTTTTTGTATACTTCTTTATTCCCATTTGGGAAATTTGCCTCAGTGTCATTGCAGCTGATCTGGTACCAAATTTGTTCTCTGACCAGTTTGCTCTATCACACCTTTAAACTTAAATCTCCGCGCTTAACTTCAATATTTGCCTACAGATAACCGACTGCATACACATTGCAGGTATTCATAGTATCACCAGAGGTGTCACAAAATATGTAGGTTATGGATTTACCCTACTGGAATTACTGAGTTAGGCTGGGTTTTCACGTATACTGAAACGGAAACAGCAATGAAAATATTGCCGCCTTGAAAACGTTCCATTTCACGTATAGATCGAGAGGTATTTGCCATACTGTTGTATGCGACATTTTGTCCATTTTGAGGTTTTGTCACGAAAGTGGTTCTCTCACTCCTGATTTTATTATGTATAAGTGACACTTCAATCGGTTAATAACTTTTCCAGGTATGAATTTGTGATATAATGTTGTATGCGTTTTAGCCTTTTTGCCGACCAAACTTCAATCTTCATTTTCTCGAAAGGTCAAAAATGCACATACAACAATACGGCAAATACCAGACGCTATTATTATATTAATTTGCAAGGTAGGAACATAGTCAGCAATACTATGGAAATCCGACACTCAGGATTAACGTCAAGTTTGCTCATAGGAATAGCATGGTTCCTACGTACATGGGCTGGTTACGACATCGCGCCGCCGTCATCTATGTCCAATCCCCGCCCTCTCTCTCTCTCTCTCTCTTTCTCTCTCTCTCTATCTCTCTCTCTCTCTCTCTCTCCCTTCTTTCGTTCGCTTATGCATGCAAAAAGAACTTACAATATCACACACAGACACACGGACACACATTTCGGGCCACATAACATACATACAACAACCATGCTTTTAAACACGGTGGTTAAGACTAAAAATTGACAATGTCCTAAACTCGAGTACCCCGACCACGTTATTTCTACGAGTAATCACTTACAGAGTTAAACCTGCAAGATTGTCAAGAGAGGTTTTCATTAATAATGGAAGGGTGACGCCCCTGTGGGTACACCTATGTATGAAAGTCGAGTGAGTGCACGGAGGAACGGAAGGGTGAGTGAAAACGTGAAAAGTTAAAGTTGATTGACTTGAAAAACACGGACGGCACTAGCAGTGAACTGGGAGAAGGAGGAAAGTCAAGGACACGTAGGGGGACTGGAGGGGATTCTGGTTGTACACCTTGAAGGGGACAGGTCGTCTCGAGTGGTGAATGCTGGCGACAGTGTAGATCGTTCCAGTGATGGTGTTTCCGACGACAGTGTAGGTCGTCTCGAGTGGTGAATGCTGGCGACAGTGTAGATCGTTCCAGTGATGGTGTTTCCGACGACAGTGTAGGTCGTCTCGAGTGGTGAATGCTGGCGACAGTGTAGATCGTTCCAGTGATGGTGTTTCCGACGACAGTGTAGGTCGTCTCGAGTGGTGAATGCTGGCGATGGTGTAGATCGTCCCAGTTGTGGTGTTTCCGACGACAGTGTCAGTCGTCTCGAGTGGTGAATGCTGACGACAGTGTAGGTCGTCCCAATCGTGGGATCTCCGACGGCAGTGTAGGTCGTCTCGAGTGGTGAATAATAGAAGACAGTGAAGAGAAGTTAAGTATTTGGAGGACAGGAGAAAGGACATAAGTACGAGAGATTGATAATGATAGGTGAAGGGGGTGGTGAGTGATGTCCATAAGTACGAGATTTGATAATGATATGTGAAAGGGTTGGTGAGTGATGTCCATAAGTACGATAGAGTGATAATGATATGTGAAGGGGGTGGTGAGTGATTGTATTGATAAATGTTTTAGGTGTAATTCTATTTTAAAATTAATGATAAAGTGTATAAATTGTGTATGAATTCGAGCGTATGACTCATGTTGTCTTTAAGTGAGGGAAGTAGTTTATCACGTTTTATGATGGTATCGTCATAGTGTGTTGTCTATCTTGTGTATCCTCGTCTATTCTATCCTTCCTCAGCACAGTAGCGTTGCGTTTTCTGTTGTTGTGGGAGATGGGTTATTCGGGGTAAACGTTGTTCGTTTTTGTTGTTTTGTGATCAGGAGACCACGTCTTGGGAACCTGTGACAAAGATATAAGAGTAGCTCTGGCACAAGTCTGGCGCAAGTACCAATCTCTACCATGACATCAGCATCACGTGTTACTAAAAGCAATCATTACTTCTCAACTGATGACACAACTCAGAGACCACTCAACCTTCTCAAACATCACTGGTCCTGTTCCTGTTTTATTTCTCTAAAGGCATACCCTGAATGATGAAATATAATAACTGCGATTTGTTTGTTTCACGTACATCATCCAAAATCATGTTTTGACTGCACGGCATGCCCCCAGTGCACGGCAGCTGAACATACCCACTTGCTAAGTTGTTGTTGTTGTTGTTTTTTGGCAAGGCCACAAAGAATGCGCACTACCAAACATTAGCTGTAATCTAAAAAAGAAGGGAAACTCTTATGGGAACGAAACAAAATTATGGCTTTGGAACTTCTGCGATCCGACGAAAAACGAAACACAGACACTTGGTCACTTCGAGGATCCACACATAGGCAGACGTGCTTCTGTGCTGCTGACCAAGCAAGAACTCGCAGATAAGGAAACATTTTCTGTTTACATTCTTTACATTTCCTATTCAAATCTTTTATTGTTCGATTGTTTTATCTGTTCCATTTCCCTTTTTTTTTTCCTGTAGTTGTGTTTTCTTTTCTTTTTTTTTTCCCTTGATGAAGGTGCTAGCCGAAATATCGAACATTTTCTGTCTTCTCTTTCAGTTTGCATTGTATCGTTTGGGTATTATTTCTTCCGCGGGGCTTCGCTACATACAACTTTTTCTTATAGCCCAGTTTTGACGTTGCTTATAGCCCTGCTGCGACCCCACAGTTTTTCTGCGGTTTTTATAATATTTCGCCAAGTTCGACTTTGAGTTTGGAAGAAACTTTTGTCGACCCGACAAGGGTCATGTCACGCTGTGCCAGGAAAATGCAATACCGAAACAGAATATATAACAGAACTATAGGCAAGAAGAAAATCTTCCAGAAGCGCCTACCAATCAGCCGCTGATCTAATGTAAACGTCTATTATTACTAAACAAATATTGTTATTCGAGGGACATCAACATTTCCTATCTTTGTCACTCACAATAATAATATGCACTCTTGACACGACTTGCAGATAACAGATAATGTTACACCACAGTCGCATGACCCGGGCAGCTCTCTTGGATCCGAAACAATACCGGAACTTCCTGAGATGATACAAGTACCACTGTAGTCCAGAAATAGATCTGACGATTTCTGAAACCGGCACATCTTGGCTATAAACACACTGTGAAGAACACATTGAGTCCAAACAGACAGCCGCAGACACTTTTACAGTATAGAAAGTCCAACAGACAGCCACGGAATTTTTACTGTAAACAGTCCATAAACAGACAGCCACAGACACATTTGACCAAACAGACAGACACATACACTTTTACTGTGAAGAAAGTACAGACAGACACATACACTTTTACTGTGAAGAAAGTCCAAACCGACAGACACATGCACTTTTATTGAGGAGAATCCAACACGACAGCAACGGACACTTTTACTGTGAAGTGAAGTCCGAAAACAAAGCCGCAGACACTTTTACTGTGAAGTGAAGTCCAAAAACCTAGCCACGGACACTTTAACTGTGAAGTAAAGTCCAAAAGCACAACCACGGACACTTTTACTGAGAAGAAAAGACCAAAACGACAACCACGGACACTTTTACTAAGAAGAAAAGACCAAAAAGACAGCCACGGACACTTTTACTGAGAAGAAAAGACCAAAAAGACAGCCACGGACACTTTTACTAAGAAGAAAAGACCAAAAAGATAGCCACGGACACTTTTACTGAGAAGAAAAGACCAAAAACACAGCTACTGACACTTTTACAGAGAAGAAAAGTCCAAAAACACAGCCACATACACTTTTACTGTGGAAAAAAGTCCACAGACACTTTTTATCGTTTGGAGAAAGCACGTCGACCCGATAACGGTACGTAACATAGTACCAGGAAGAAGCAAGGCGATCGGTAGATTATACCAGAACGATAGGACAGAAGGAGACTCTACCAGGAGCGTCCACCATCCGCTTCAGTCCCGAAAACACGGCTCTAACAATTAAAGAAAGCACACAAAATATTTTCGACGATATCACACACATCACTCATGTCATGTGTTTTGGAATAATCCGGCCATAGCAGTTTCGATTAATACAGCTTACCCGTGACACTGTTAGAGAGGTATCATACTAAGCCCGGCACGTTACAGACACGGCAAAATGTACGGCAGAATCTGACTGTGTCTGACCGGGCTTAGTATGACAGACTCTTTTCGGATTTACTAAGAAAATATAGGAAATTATGGTGTGCACTTCTTGTCTGCCATCAGCTGACTGCGACGTTCCAGGCTTAGCATGACACCCTCTCTAACAGTGTCACGGATTAGCTGCCCTGTACCCTATACACATGCTAACATCCAAAACTAAACACTGCATCCTGTGAACTTTGGCCCACATTATAGCCGAATGCCGCACGTCTACGGTACGTTTTACATAACAACTTTAAAGATTCAGTTCGTTCAAAAAGGGTGTTAGAAAACGCTGCCCGAAAGGTTACGCTTCAGAGGATATATCTAGATCTACCATTCCCCCGTCTCCAATCAGCTGGCTGGAAAATTGCTTGTAAACGAGGACTATTATAAATACAGTGTTTCCGGTGTGATGAACAATGGTACATACATCTTTACAATACTGTCATGCTACAGAAGAAGACAGGGTGAACCCAAAAAAGGACTTCACAGTAGAGAGAGAGAGAGAGAAAGAGAGAGAGAGGGAGGGGGGGAGGGAGGGAGAGAGAGGGGCAGAGAGGGGAGAGAAAGAGAGAGAGGGGGAAGAGAGAGAAAGAAAGGGGGATAGAAAGACAGAGAAAGAGAGAGAGGGGGGAGAGAGAGAGACAGAAAGAGAGAGAGACAGACAGGGAGAGAGAGACAGCAAGAGAGAGAGAGAGAGAGAGCGGCAGAATACGGTTCTAAATCAAAATGGCAAATCTCTGGCTCTACCATGAAACCGCGCAAGTGTCAAGGATCTAATTATACACGAGAGGGAAAAAAAAACCGGTATGACATTAAATGCATTTTCTGATCTTAAGTACGTGTTCAGTTGTGCAAATAATCATTTGAAACATTGCAGCTCCTTCTCAATCAATACAATAAATATCATCCCCTTGAAGTTCAGGGATGGGAACATGGGACAGAAAAATTTCCTGAATTTTTGAAGTAATAATACATCACTGCCAAAGGCAACATACACATGATAATTATAGGCCCATACAGTCATGAGTATACTGGACAACATTCAAACAGTGTTTATTAATGACAGTAATATTAATTTTGCCTTTTAGATGATTATCAATTAGCATTAGAAGAATAGAGAAATGGAAGAGCCAATTTTGTCAACACTACGCTGCCAGGGGCAATGAAATTATCTTTTACAGAAATTTTAATGTAGAAATTCTCTACTAATTTTGGCTTCCGAGATCAGTGCAGTACCCAAATATCCAATTTGTAACATCTCTACAGTTCTGAATTTTCCAACGCATCCAGATATGTGATCTCCCAAACAGCCAATCTATATCAAAACACTTCAAATGTGGCCCCATCAAAGGTCTGCTTCACCGTCTGTGTCCGGGTAGGTTTTGGCTGCAAATGGCCCGGCTGTTCATTCGTTTCTTTGTTTAACCTTTTATTTTGAAAGCATTTTTTTGTTTTGTTTTGAATAATATTTACTGATCTAGAGCTAAGAATAAATTTGACAGACTTTCAAGAGCGCGTTCAATTCAGTGCAGTTTTCTGGTACAGCACATGTGCGCACTAGTGCACCAGTAAAATATGGGCAGATTATGGCATTATAGAATCTACCTGGGAGAGGCGGCGGTGGGAAGTGAGAGAGGAGGAATGACAGGGAGAGAAAGAAAGCGGGAGAGGGAAGGACGGGGGCGGGCGCAGATTTATCCCGGGCAAAACCGGCCATTAAAAATTTGCAGACAAAAAACTCCCGTGGCCGAGCACAAGACAGTACTGCACACCGAAGGCCTCGTTGGCAGGTTTAGGGTTCACAAGAGAAATCCAGACACCTATACACACACACTGCACAGACAATTTACGACGTCCATGTCTCCTATAGTACTGAGGTCATGTAAACACAGGCCTACAGTGTGTGTCCACTCACAAGCCTTTGGACATGTTTCCTCAGAGTTTATCTGACAATGACCCATGTAATTTACCGCGAACGGGTTTTATCGTCCTTGGAGAAGACAAGAAGTTGTGAATCCTATTTATAATTATGACGCCCTGGGTTGTTCAGCCAGCAAATCTAAGAAAATAATTACGTTGAATAGTGACACACATAGATGTACATACATATTCATGCAGAAAGTGTGTGAGAGAGAGAGAGAGAGAGAGAGAGAGCGAGAGAGAGAGAGAGAGAAATAGACAGACAGGCAGGCACGCAGACAAGCAGACAGCGGGATGCAGAAAGTGAGAGTGAGAGAGAGAGAGAGAGAGAGAGAGAGAGAGAGAGAGAGAGAAAGAGCGAGAGAGAGAGAGAGAGAGAGAAATAGACAGACAGGCAGGCACGCAGACAAGCAGACAGCGGGATGCAAGGAATGCTGAAATGTGCACCCCCGCCCCCAATACAACAACACCAGCTACAACAACACCACTCTTTCCCCATATGCTTTACCATAACAAAAAGCAAAAAAACAACAACAGCTATGGAACAAATTGCGCATTACAAATAATTTCTGGAAATAAAAACATGCGCGTTCTCGGTCACTAGAACTTTCATCAAGCTTAAAAAAAAATCCTCGAAAAACAATAATAAATTTAGAAATATTGAGAAATAAAAGCGACAATAAAAAAGTGGAGGAAAACAATGCCAGAGAGTTAATAAACTTAACATCTTAATCTGAAATCAGACACTTTCTCTACGAATTACCACTACCATTAAGTCAACCAGTGAATCCGGTACTTCACGACTAGTACAATGGGTTCAACAGGTGATCGAACGAGCCTATTGGCATACTAAAAAGGGCTTGTAAATTAGTAATCTGACACCTCCTTCCCACATTGAGAAAAATAGGTCTTCGATAATCTGTAGTGTTTTGTGGAAAAACACAGCTGTCTAAACACCGGGAGACAATACACTATAGTAAAAGGCGGTCATAACCTTTGTCAGGCTTAACAAAGGCAACTTGGACACTTTAACAGAAAATACATAGAGACGCCAAGAGAACGTGCAACGTAACAGACACGGCATTATTCAGTTTTGACCGTCTGTACACAAACGTTTGTGTAAGGAAATTTACATATCGATGGGGTCAGGAGCAAACCGGCCAAGTCGAAATAAGCAAATTTTACAGGAGAAACAAAAAATCTGCCGCTAAAACGAATGGGAAATGGACCTAGCCGGTTTGATCACATGCTTATTTTGTGTATTTCTACTGGATAATGGTAACAGCTACTTTTACATATGATGCAGGATTCCAGGCTTCATAAATTGGTACTATATAAAGTAATATGAAATTTTTAGACTTGGCCAGTTTGCGCCCGACACCATCGATATCTATCTTAAATGACAGTCCCCGTCCCCTGTTTTATCACATTTCTAGATTATTCGGGAACAACAGAATAATGCACATGAAAGCAAACAGAGAAAGATACAGAAGATCGTTTTTGCCCCCCCCCCCCCCACCCCCCCCCCTCCCTGCAATTCGCCTCCACAAGACATTATAATTATAGCCTATAGCTAAATGTTGTTTCTTAATTATTTTAATAATGTTCAATGCCATGTTACTTCATATCATAAACCTGTTATTGAGATAAGATATGTTTATAAACGACGCAATAGATCTGTGTACCATGTATATGATAGGGAATTCCCCTCACGGGATAATAAAATGGTCCTTATCTTACAAATAAAAGAACAGCAACTTGCAGACGATTAAAATGATGGATAATCATGGTAGCGAGTTGACAAAACTCAAATCTCAATAGTTCAGACATTTTCTGTGCAAATCACCAATCAAAATGTATATTATTTCCACGATGAATGGGATGCTTCAGACTGATTCGATCCATTCAAAGGGCGATCGAACTTATCAACATACTTAGCCCGTGTCGGATTTCGGCATAGGTCTTCGATAATCTGTAGTGTTCCCCGTGCCATACGACAGCTGACTAAACAAAGAGGACAAACAGCAAGAAGGAACTTGTAATGACTTTTGTCGTTGGAAATCAATAGGGAGAAAAACGGTAAATGCAGTTTTCCACTAAAGACTTTTCGTCGGGGCGGCCCTTAGATTTTATAGTGTTAAAGGATTATCTAACACTTTGCAACGTTTGGCTACAAATTTTACATACGATTTTCTCGAAATGCGCCGATGTGAAGATAGATGAAAGCAACTGGGGGGGGGGGGGGGCAATTTTGCTAACCGATGAGGTCTTCCCAAATACACACATACATTTCAAATAAAAACACATAGGCAAACAAAACAAACAAAAAAAAAAGAAAATGAAGCAGCTGTTTCTTTGTTTACAAAACTAGGACAACCACGAGTGCAAATTTAGAAATCATATAGGAGAAAGGCAGCTTTCCATTATTCATAAACAAAGTTAGAGTTTGTCTGGTTTTACGCTGCGTCAGCACAACAACGGTCACTTTTTGCGCACTTCATTTGTGTGGTATTCAGAGCTTCATCAAATTAAATTTCACACACGCAATTAAACAGTTCCGTACAATATACTTTATCATACTGGTAAAACTCAAAAATGTTGTATAGATCTGAAAAGAACTTACTAAATAGGTATAAACGTCTTCAAATCAAGCTGTAGACAAACGCTGGTCTAGGACATCCCCAAACATGTAACGTGCTGTAATAAGTAACCAGTATAGCGCTCAAATCCACATACGTTTTATATAGGCTACATTTTGAAGAAAAATGAAGCAAAACAAAAAGAGACACAACTGTCTTCCTTTGCCCACAGCACAGGACTGCCACAAACATAACTGTAAGTACAAGAAATCAATATGGAATACCTTCCAGTGCTTTGCAGCCGAAATAGTTCCCGGAATACACCAAACTCATCTTTAAAATCAAAACAAAAGAAACAAAAACTTACAGTACTGTCTTCTCGTCACCACTTCAAACAAAAGTGTGATACAGCACAGTCTTACATCCATCAAAATCCACAGCACTGAAGAATTACGCCTTTTAATTAATTACCAAATCGCACATTATTTCCGCAAAACACCTTTGAACACAACTGTCACACGCAGGTAAGTCACCACCGAACGCAGTCACCGCCACAAGAGACTAAATTTCCGTGATCGCAGAATTCATTGACAATACAGGGAAACTTAAAAATCTGAATCTCACAACACAAAAGTTCTGCAAGAAAATACGCTGTCACATAGCAAAGCTTACTTCATCACTGGTGATACGTACACACCTTCGACATAGCTTCTGTAGTAGTAATCCACCACACGAGTCGCACCCTTGTTTTTCACACTAGGGCCCAAATCATTCACTTCCGTCGAGGGCTAGAGAGACAACGTCCCCAGGGTTTTTATCGCTAGCAAATTGGCCCCCGCCGTTCAAACAAGCCTGTAGTGTAGTATGTGGTGCTTTCGTTTAGTAGGGCACAACAGCTTCACTGCTCTGTCAAGCAAAGCCTCGCGCCCTGCAAAACGTAGGGAGTGGATAGTGTAGGGAAAGATCCGTCCCGTTCATTCATAGGGCCTAACTGAGCGGATCAAGCCAGGCAAGCACTGTCCTGCTACGGCAAAAGACCGTATTCCGCAAATTAGGTGAAATTCACTTTTGAAACATCATTTCATCATATTATAAAGCTAGGCCTCCAATGAAATCAAGAATGGCTTTTTAACCATTGAGCCTTAAATCATATTTACAAAATCATACTACACATAGAAAGACGCGAAGGTGTACGTGGACTTACTTTAAAAGGTCTTGAAGTTCGCTATTATTTCTTAATGCTTTCGCTGAATTTGCGCAACAACTGAGTTGAACAGACAAGTGTTCCGGCATATTGAGAAAAAAACAAAAAACCGCATTTTCTTCGAGTAGAATAAAAAAATATGACAGGAAATTTCGGTCTGCGCCTCAATCTACACACAGGTAATTGAAATTCAACTTTCAAAATCACATTTGTATATTCCCCGATTCAGCAGGTCAACCAGTATAGAATAAAATGACGTGATCTATCCGAGTTACAAGTTTGTATCACTGATACTTTCTGTTGGTCCCAACAATACAGAAACTGAACAAAGAATAGAGCGGGCTTGAATGCAAAATATTCACTGTGTCTCCGGTAAGATACTGTTTATGGGCTATACGGTCTTTTATCATAGAACCGCCGCGCACTGTCTCAGCGTACACTTGTAGTGTAATACTACAGCAGTTCTTGAACTGTTGGCGCATTGCCCCAAGGCTGTTGTTATAAGTACGTACGCACCCCAAGCGTTTTGCAGTAAGGGTGCGTATGTATACGTATCTATCCCTAACTCCGTCCTTATCCTCAACCCTAAATCTTATCGAATCCCCAACCCTGCCCCCTATCCTTTGAACCTCCCCTCCCCCCGCCCCCCCCCCCCCCAAAAAAACAGGAGGAAAACAAAAAGAAATCTGAGAGAATAATTAATTAAGGCTGTTGTTAGGAGCATTTCGGGAGGAGCTCTCTAGCTCTGGAGTCACAAAAGGCTTTAAAATACGTGCCCCTATGGGAAAAAATTGGGGGAACGTACGTACAGGTAACAACGTTCTTGCCCCAACGCCTTCTTGACCTGCCAACGTTTGTAAATCAATGTATGGAGTACGTTTGGCATCATTACAAACCAAACATAAATTATGTCCAAGCCAGCATCTCTTACGCCCGACGTCCGACGTAGATTTCCATAGTATTTCTGACGACTGGTAGGATTACCGTAGGGACGGAATTCCCACATCAAACCGACGTTCGCATGTCGTCGCAACCAGCCGAGCTAAGTAGGAAGGATGTAATTCTTATGTGCAAACTTGACGCACGTCCCACGGGAAGGGATTTCTGCAGGGTTGCTGGCTTGGATACGCTTGAAGAGGAAGGGGTGGGGTGGGGGGGGGG